>JAVGWX010000019.1:57441012-57521012 GCA_036924085.1 Ariolimax columbianus
ATAGACGCGTTCAAATAACCGACGGGTATCTACTTTCTAGCAATCCTGGATGGAAGACAACGAGACAACGGATGGAACATTCGCTAAAATAACTTACATTTTTGTGGTTTTATTTTTAAAGAGTCATTTGTAATGGCTGAAGTTTTCATGAACTGGCATTCTTCACTTGTGACTTGTTTTTGTTTTTTTGTTTTGTTTTGGTAGTTGGTTTCAGTGGCTTTTCTGCAAATGTTGAAGCTGAAGCAACTGATGGGCCTGCAGCATCTCAGATTATAACAGACACGAGGAACGAACTCCAAGCCATCTCAAGCTTTAAGCGAGAATGAGTCTTACTCGAAGTAGAATTCAATAAGAGACTGCTGTCTCAAAGAACAGATCTGGTTCTACGCTGGATTCCGGCCCACTCCTCGGAAACGAGAAGGCAGATGAGCTCACAAAAGCCGGAAGTGGCAACACCCAGACTCGCCATTCACTAAGCAAAGACACTTATCAAACAGTTTATGAGGACGGAATGGAGAGACAAGCACAAAGAATACAAGCCAAAGAATGACAGTTTAGTCAAACTTGCCAGAGATGGGCAGACAAAGATCTTCAGACTCAGGACAGAACATTGCAGACTCAATACCCAGGTCCACAGACGGAATCAGAGACTGGGATTGCAGAGCTTCGAAGCAAACACCAGAACACATCCTGCAGGTCTGCCCGACCTATGCAGACCTGACCTAGGGGAGCGACCATATTTTACAAGCTTGGGGCGGGGGTTGGGTTGTGAGGAGGGGGTAGCGACGAGAACCTGAAACACACAGTCTACTTCGTGAACATCACCGGCTAGCGGCACAGCATCAGTTGGTCGTGAACATCACTGGACTAGAAGCACATCATCAGTTGGTCGTGAACATCACTGGACTAGAAACACATCATCAGTTGGTCGTGAACATCACTGGACTAGAAGCACATCATCAGTTGGTCGTGAACATCACCGGCTAGCAGCACAGCATCAGTTGGTCGTGAACATCAATGGACTAGAAGCACATCATCAGTTGGTCATGAACATCACCGGCAAGCAGCACAGCATCAGTTGGTCGTAAACATCACTGGACTAGAAACACAGCATCAGTTGGTCGTGAACATCACTGGACTACAAGCACAGCATCAGTTGGTCGTGAACAGAACATCACTGGACTAGCAGTACAGTATCAGTTGGTCGTGAACATCACTGGACTAGAAACACATCATCAGTTGGTCGTGAACATCACTGGACTAGAAACACATCATCAGTTGGTCGTGAACATCACTGGACTAGAAGCACAGCATCAGTTGATCGTGAACATTACCGGCTAGCAGCACAGCATCAGTTGGTCATGAACATCACCGGCTAGCAGCACAGCATCAGTTGATCGAAGAAGATGAAGAGACAGAAGAGAAGTGGCTTTTCTAGCTGAAATAGATGTACCTTGAGTATTCTCGCTGTAGTGCAATGTGTCGTTCTGGGTAGGCTCGTTAAGATCAATGCAGCACTAGCTTGTTGGATAAGCTGTTTCCAGATGCACGCCGTGGATACGAGTGAGCATCTTAGTCTGGGCTGTATGTCGCCCTTGAGCCTGATCGTCTTAGTCTGGGCTGTATGTCGCCCTTGACCCTGATCGTCTAAGTCTGGGCTGTATGTCGCACTTGTCCCTGATCGTCTTAGTCTGGGCTGTATGTCGCCCTTGACCTTGATCGTCTTAGTCTGGGCTGTATGTCGCCATTGACCCTGATCGTCTTAGTCTGGGCTGTTTGTCGACCTTGACCCTGATTGTCTTGGTATGTCGACCTTGACCTTGATTGTTTTAGTATGTCGCTGAGATGAGGTCTTGGTCAGTATGTTTCACATGAACTTTACGTGAGATGGGGGTCTTGGTCAGTATGTTTCACCTGAACTTTACGTGACATAGGAGTCTTGGTCAGTATGTTTCACTTGAACCTTACATGAGATGGGGTCTTTCTATCTGGTTCTTTCTTTGTCGCTTTTCTGTCTTTCTCTCTACATCTTTCCCATTCTCTCACTATTGTTCTGTCTCTGTCTGTTTGGCTCTCTCTCTCTCTCTCTCTCTCTCTCTCTCTTTTTTTTCTGTGTATTGCTGCAGCTTTACCTTTCAATCTTGGTCTTTCTGGCTGTCTTTTCTATCGGTCCCTATTTATCTATATGTCTCTCTCACTATTTGCATCTATATTTGCCTGTCCTTGTCTGTCTGTCTCTCTCTCTCTCTCTCTCTCTCTCTCACTATTTCCATCTCTATTTGTATGTCCCTGTCTGTCTGTCTCTCTCACTATTTGCATCTCTATTTGTCTGTCCCTGTCTGTCTGTCTGTCACTCACACTATTTGCTTCTCTATTTGTCTGTCCCCGTATTTCTGTCTGTCTCTTTCACTATTTGAATCTCTATATGTCTGTCCCCGACTGTCTGTCTGTCGGTCTCTCTCACTATTTGCATCTCTATTTGTCTGTCCCTGTCTCTCTCTATCACACACACACTATCTCTCTCTCACTATTTGCATTTCTATATGTCTTTCATTGTCTGTCTGTCTGTCTCTCTCTCTCTCTCTCTCTCACTATTTGCATTTCTATTTGTCTTTCCTTGTCTGTCTGTCTGTCTCTCTCTCTCTCTCTCTCTCACACACACACAAACACACACACACTGTTTGCATCTCTATTTGTCTTTCCCTGTCTGTCTGTCTCTCTCACACTCTCTATGTTACGCTCTTTTTATTTCTTGACACCGACAACGACCAAGAAATGAAGCTAAAACGAATAAATTGGATGAAAAGGAAAACAAACAACCAAACAAACAAACATGACCAATTGGCAAGCACTAATACCGGAAGAGATGTGAGGTCAACAGATCAAGTCAACAACAAACAAGAATCAGAGAACATCACAAGGATATCTGAGACACAGATATAAAAGAGTAACTTCAAAGTAGGAAATAGAGAAAGAGGGAAAGAGAGAGACGTTGAAATAAGTTACGAGATCTTCTTGAGCTAGAAAGCGCGCAGTGGAAGTTGATAAGCTCCTGCGTTTTTTAGATGACCGAACCATTGTTTCTCTTGGTCTTAAATGTGTTTTGTACAAGGGGTAGCTCACTATATTTGGTGCAAGGGGTAGGTCTCACTATATTTGGTACAATGGGTAGGTCTCACTATATTTGGTACGAGGGGTAGGTCTCACTATATTTGGTACGAGGGGTAGGTCTCACTATATTTGGTACAAGGGGTAGGTCCCACTGTATTTGATACAAGGGGTAGGTCTCACTATATTTGGTACAAGGGGTAGGTCTTACTATATTTGGTACAAGGGGTAGCTCACTATATTTGGTACAATGGGTAGGTCTTACTATATTTGGTACAAGGGGTAGCTCACTATATTTGGTACAATGGGTAGGTCTCACTATATTTGGTACGAGGGGTAGGTCTCACTATATTTGGTACAAGGGGTAGGTCTCACTGTATTTGATACAAGGGGTAGGTCTCACTATATTTGGTACAAGGGGTAGGTCTCACTATATTTGGTACAAGGGGTAGGTCTCCCTATATTTGGTACAAGGGTTAGGTCTCACTATATTTGGTTCAATGGGTAGGTCTCACTATATTTGGTACAAGGGGTAGGTCTCCCTATATTTGGTACAACGGGTAGGTCTCACTATATTTGGTACAAGAGGTAGGTCTCACTATATTTGGTACAAGGGGTAGGTCTCCCTATATTTGGTACAACGGGTAGGTCTCACTATATTTGGTACAAGAGGTAGGCCTCACTATATTTGGTACAAGGGGTAGGTCTCACTATATTGTTCATCTTCTTCTTCTTCTTTTTCTTCTTCGTCTTCTTCTTCTTCTTCTCCTTCTTTTTCTTTTTCTTCTTTCTTTTCTTCATGTTCCGTCTTCTTCATCTTTTTCATCTTCTTCTTCTTCATCATCTTCTTCTTCTCCCTTTCCTTCATGGTTCGTTCTCGAACTCCATACCCTCAAAATGGCTTTAGAATTAGTAGGATGATGTCTGCAAAAACGAAATGCGTTGTGTCGTAGTTTACAGCTTGACTGCGAAATGCGCACCTTTCGGTCCGACACATCTGACCTCAGCGTACATTTTAAGGTACAGGGTTAGCCCCCTCTCATCGATCCCTTCTCCTTAGCCCGCCTGCTCTGTTGCAGCTATGGGTCGCTGACCGCTGAACCTCATGCACTGCTTGATCCCAAATCAAATCTCACATTTTCTCATTTGATATTTTTCGATGACACAAATGACTTTTTTAAATATTTAATTTCTACATGTAATGCCCCTCTCCTGTGCCCTAGGTGATGACCAAGTGTGACATCGGTAGCACAGCGTTAGTTGAGATAAATTGTTTATTAGTTGTTGATTTGTTGTCAAACCGATGCCCGTATTTAGTAGTGACAGTTGATGAATCACAGAATAAGCTTCCTGACTTTATTAATTAATATCAGTGTTTTCAACCGTCATATCTTATGTCACTATTAATGTGTTGACATTTGCCAGCATGTCACCTCTAACATTTCCCTAAACCAGGACTTTACAAATGACCATGACGCATAAAAGTTTTGCAATGACGCTCTGTGGCGAAGTGGTCAAGGCATTTGCCTCGTGTTCAGACGGCCCGGGTTCAAAAAATCGAACTGCGACGGTCGGTCCATGATGTAAATTTTTTCAAGAGATCCCTGGGTTCATTGCTGGAGCTACGGAGTATGGGGTACCCATCTGCCGACAGAGATCGAACTAAATGGGGAAAACCCGAGGCGATGAAGTCGAGTGCACGCTTAGATTTTTTTTTGGTGGTGTTGCTATGACGTCTAAAAGTGTTGCCATGACGTCTAAAAGTGTTGCCATGACGTCTAACAGTGTCGCCATGACGCCTAAAAGTGTTGCCATGACGCCTAAAAGTGCTGCCATGACGCCTAAAAGTGTTCCTGTGACTCTCTACATCACAGGACCAGTGTCTTCTTGACTCGCTGAATTTCTCTCATTGTGAATACATGGGTATGGCATAAAGACATAGTTACAAAAATGGCTCCCATTGTAAGGGGCGCCTAAACGATGCATGAAGCAAAGAAATAAAGCTTGTTTGTCGATGCAGTTACGACACAGTGTGCAAACAAACATTCGTATTTGACTTCCATTAGGTCTTGAGATTAATGTAGTGGTAGAGCACTCTCTTTTCACGACAAAGGTACTGGGTTCAACTCCCGCAGCCTCGCGCTACAATTAACACAGCTGTAAATGGGACCTGGCGCACAGTTATGGAGGGAAAAGGCGGCGAGGAAGGGAACTAGTCACCTTACTACACACAAGCTGTGACTTAGCATACTTAAATCTCTAACACTTCATCTTCGACTACCGGTTAAGTCTACTCAAGGACACCATTTACCCCTTAGTAAAATACAACAGGGTTTCAAACTCGTGCTCTCAAAACCAAGCCATGAGAGTTATAACAGGAGGCATGAAGTCAACGCCAATTGTAGAACTTGAAAAGATTACAATTCCATGACCGATAGAAGAGACTGCAGAGCCCAGCTGCAGTCAGAGAAACTCCGAAGACTGACTGACCATCCAATTCACCAGAGACTTAACAATTTGGGAAATGGGAAACTAAAGCGAAGAAACTTTGAAGAAATAGCCAAAGCAAAGATGCACGAAGATCCCATAAACGCACTAGCAACACCAAAGCCTATCACTACTGTACGAAAACCTACCTGGAGGCAGGATATATTTCCAGAGGTGGTAGAAAATATACCAGGTATTGGAAACAAAAACTGCCAGACTGAAACAGAAAGGAGAGATACTACCCTAAGCTTTATATCGAAAAACTACCCAAGCATGGACTGGACCCATGCATACACCGACGGTTCTGTAACAAACACTACACAGAACGGAGGGGCAGGAGCATTCCTGAACCTACCAAATGGCAGACAAATAACACTGTCATTCGCTACTGGTAAGTACACAAGCAATTTCAGAGCGGAGGCAGAGGCACTGAGGGCGGCAGTGGAAGAAATGGTGACACATAAAGAAAATGAAAGCCATACAGTCCTGCTTACAGATGCTCTGGCCGTAGTCACAGCGCTAAATAGCCAGAAAAACACTGAGCTTAATGACTTAAGAGCAGCACTCTGTCAACTATGCCAGCAGTCCGCACCAAAAAGGGTAGTGGTACAGTGGGTCCCATCACACTGCAACATCCAAGGCAACGAGGAGGCAGACAGACTGGCAAAAGAAGGTACAAGACTACCACAAACAGATACTAGTATGACGTACGAAGAGACAAAACGGCTTATCAAAGCCAGATACATGACCAAATGGGAAACCGAACATACTGGTTACACCAAAAAACGATGCCTATTACCAGTTGAACAGAAGAGAGCAGGTCGTGGTCTTCAGACTTCGCACTGGCCACAATAGACTGAGGTACCACCTATTCAACAAATTGAAGATAGGGTGTACCGACGAATGCCCGTGTGGCACCGGCAAAATGACCGCTGAACATCTGCTGCAGAACTGCCCGACATACGAGGACCAGAGAGAGCAGATGTGGCCATCACCAGTGGCAACACTAGACAAGCTCTATGGCAGTGGCGACAGCCTCAGGATGACCGCCGCTTTTTTCGAAAAAATAATGGTTACTGTCTGACTGCGTACGAAGAAGAAGAAGAAGAAGAAACTCGTGCTCTCCTGGTGAACAAACCAGCGCCACAACCACTCAGCCACCCACTGCTCGTGGCAATGTCCCCATAATGATACATGAAGAACAACTGTCCTAAAATTCTCTTCCGCATCATGACAGATTGCGTTATCCTCACCAAATATTTATCTAATTTGTCTGCAAGTCGAAACTAAAATGATTTAGTCTACATTATATTTATGCACAGATCGACATTTTAAGCAAACACACTTAAAAAAAGCGACATTTTCTAAAATAACTTAATTGTTTTCTCCACCTGACAGATAGATTAGGAAACAAGACACACGACTCGAACCTCCACCCAGACCCCTTACAAAACCAGGCAGAAATACAAGAATTCTTAACTGCCTACCCACACTAAATGTGTTACTCAATATATGAACGACTTCGCAAGCCATGCTTCAAATGTTATAAATTGTTTCTCTTCTCATGCGTGAAATTGCCTTTATGTGCGTGAACTTTACTCACTTGTTGGAATACAAGAAAGAAGTTGGAAACATTGCCAAAACGACCCCATCACACGTCATTACCACTGCTGACTCTGAAATGTGACGTGCATGCATATGGTGTAGGAATCTTCATTCAAAAGAAGTACCACGGCAAGTCAGTAAATTGGTCACATATGGCTATGTAGAAAATGTTGAATTAAATACTAACTTGAAAAGCATCTATTATTGCACTTACTTGGAATAATGGTATTCAAATGGGCATGTAGATAGATGTCTGTTGCCAGGTAGCCGAAGGCTAGTAGGTATTTTAAACTTCCTGCAAGATATTAGAAAAGGGGGAAGGTACAACTAGTTTGGGTTGATTTTTAACTAGAATTTTTGAATTTTGTCTTGGTAGACGCTGTTAAGCCTACTCTTTTCGATTTCTAACAGCCAGGGGATTTTTAACGTGCTCTACACTGAACACGGGAGTCCGATCTCACTACCCAGAGATCAGGGGTCCGATCTCACTACCCAGAGATCGGGGGTCCGATCTCACTACCCAGAGATCGGGGGTCCGATCTCACTACCCAGAGATTAGGGGTCCGATCTCACTACCTAGAGATAAGGGGTCCGATCTCACTACCCAGAGATCAGGCGTCCGATCTCACTACCCAGAGATAAGGGGTCCGATCTCACTACCCAGAGATAAGGGGTCCGATCTCACTACCCAGAGATAAGGGGTCCGATCTCACTACCCAGAGATAAGGGGTCCGATCTCACTACACAGAGATAAGGGGTCCGATCTCACTACCCAGAGATAAGGGGTCCGATCTCACTACCAAGAGATAAGGGGTCCGATCTCACTACCCAGAGATAAGGGGTCCGATCTCACTACCCAGCGATAAGGGGTCCGATCTCACTACCCAGATATAAGAGGTCCGATCTCACTACCCAGATATAAGGGGTCCGATCTCACTACCCAGAGATAAGGGGTCCGATCTCACTACCCAGAGATAAGGGGTCCGATCTCACTACCTAGAGATAAGGGGAATTTTTACCAGAAGATCCACGTTAAAAAATTGCGGTCTGCACTGTGATTCAAACCCGCGACCTCCTGCACCCGAGGCGGACAGATTACATCTAGACCATTGAGCCCCCATTACACTTACATTGTTCCTTATTTCTCAACATATTTGCCACCGCCATTGATATCATTTCGCATCATTTTACCAGTGCATTGAAACCTGCAACCTAAAAGTATATGTTCTGCTGTCTCAGCCATATTTGCACTTCATATTCAGCCTCTTTGTCATTCTTAAAGCATCTCTAGGGAAGTTGGGATCATGTTTGGTACTGTAGGCTAACCATGCGAACATCCTATGACAAAAACAACAGTGTAGATTGTTATTAGCCTGTCAGATCATATCTCCTCCACCGACCAACCTGTGTTTTTGTTACAATCTGAACATGGCGTCAGGTCTTGTTCAATGAACAACTTGTGAACACCCTTTAGATAGGTTAGCCACACCGGGATACATCGCTTTACGCCACGAATATTTGTCACTGAAAACAGCAAGAATTTTCTTAGAACTACCCCTGTGCACAAAATAAACGCACAACAGCGACTATTTTTTGTTTGTACCTTCTGTGAACACAGACGCCAAATTTTATCTGTGCTGCGTACGTGCATGCGAGACATGCAGTGTCTGCTAACTTTAATAATCGCAAAGTTGGATGTTGCTGTCAACTTTACAAACTACTAACTACATTTTCAGCGATATCGTAACAGTTTGTGATCTATTTACTGACTTACTCTCGTGGATTGAACACTCAGAAAAAACGTGAATTGTAAATAAATGGGAATAGCAGTCCGTAGATGAAGAAGCGTTATAGACAATGTTGTTGTTGTTGTGTTTGTTGCTGGATTAGGTGCTACGCATATCTATGTTCATCACTCCATATAAATGTTCTCTATTCATGTTCTCAGTATAAATGCTCCTCCCTATATAAATTGCATTTATATAAATATTTCCTTTATAACAGTTATCTATACATATACTCTATATAAATCTTCTTTGTATAAACGTTCTCTGTATACATGTTCTTTGTATAAATGTTCTGTTCAACAGTTCTCTCTATATAAATGTTTTCATATATACATAACATCTATATAAATGTTCTACTCTATATAAATGTTCTACTCTATATAATCGTTCTTCTTTATATAATTTTTTCTACTCTATATAAATGTTCTTATTGTGTATATATAATGTGCCTTATTTGTTGCATTTGACCTTGACCTGAGGTGGAGGGGATGTCAGTGTGTTGACCTTGACCCTGAAGCTAATTCTAATCTTGGTCAGCAAGTTGCCACTGACTCTGAAACTAATTCTAGTATTGGTCAGCAAGTTGCCAATGACTCTGAAACTAATTCTAGTATTGGTCAGCAAGTTGCCACTGACTCTGAAACTAATTCTAGTATTTGTCAGCAAGTTGCCACTGACTCTGAAACTAATTCTAGTATTGGTCAGCAAGTTGCCACTGACTCTGAAACTAATTCTAGTATTGGTCAGCAAGTTGCCACTGACTCTGAAACTAATTCTAGTATTGGTCAGCAAGTTGCCACTGACTCTGAAACTAATTCTAGTATTGGTCAGCAAGTTGCCACTGACTCTGAAACTAATTCTAGTATTGGTCAGCAAGTTGCCCTTGACCCTGGCCCTAATGACGTAGCCCCATACTTCACAAACACGAAAAGCCGGGCATGAAAATGTAAATTGTGAAGACAGTTCAACTGTTAGAACAAATCATTTAATGTAGCAGGGGATAAAGTGTTATAGACCTCATTATCCTGCCTATGCGTAGAGCTTGTAGAGTCTCAGTACCTCCCCATCTCATCACACTTTACATAAAGAATATACATTTACATACTGCTGCAGATGATTGGCCCTGGTACTGTGACAGACGTTTTCATGAGCCTGGCCTATTTGTTGACAGCCAGGGCAGTACTGCCGGCCATGCAATCGTAGATTGTAGACAATAATAGCTAAGGAGGGCGGAGGGCATGGGGGTGGGGGTGGTAGCAGAGAGGTATGGCGCTTACCTCTTAAATAGCAAACGGAGAAACGGAAGAGTTTATGTTCGAAACCAACAAGTTTCAAATGACGTCCTGGTCTCAAGGGGCGGGGAGATTGAGTGTCTAGTCGTTTCGGAGATGGATGACAAATTCGATGTTACATTGCGCACTTTATGCACGTGAAAAGAACAATTGACAGCTGAAATTCTAAAAGGACATGCTAATAGCTGATGTCTTTGGCAAGAAAGAAAAAAAATGATATAACGCTTGCCCAAATCCCCCCCCCCCCCACCCCCCCCCCTCCCTCCCTTCCACTAAGTTTAGTAATTCCACAGGAAGTCACATTGTAATAAGAACCTACAACGGAACGCTTTGGACTATCTGGCAGCAGGCATAGACCTACTGGTCTGACTGCCAGATTCTACGTATATTTCAAGTCAGGTATAACACAGAGCATTATTTAAAGTCAAGTGTACCACAGAGCATTATTTCAAATCAAGTATGCCATAGATCATTATTTAAAGTCAGGTATACTACAGAGCATTATTTCAAGTCAAGTATAGCACAACACTTTTCAAGTCAAGTATGCGACATCACTATTTCAAGTCAAGTATACCACAGAGCATTATTTCAAGTCAAGTATGGCACAACACTATTTCAAGGCAAGTATGCCACCGACCATTATTTCAAGTCAAGTATGCCACCGACCATTATTTCAAGTCAAGTATGCCACCGACCATTATTTCAAGTCAAGTATGCCACCGACCATTATTTCAAGTCAAGTATGCCACCGACCATTATTTCAAGTCAAGTATGCCACCGACCATTATTTCAAGTCAAGTATACCATTGAGCATTGGGTGCGGTCGCGAATTAAAGGGTAGAACATTGTTCTAGCTCTCTCTGAGTACTTGAAATCTTGCTGTCCAATCAAGCAGGTTATGCCTGATGTCAGGTAGCGGCAGAAGTTATGCACTACCTTCCTTATTGTGTAATGTTTACTTCCTTGTGTGTACTTGGCCTGGGGGACTGTACACTTCCTAAGCTATTAGGGATTTTTATTACTTCTTTGAATTTTTCTTGGACATTGTCTACCAGCCGACTTGTATTGATTTTTATTAGGGCAATCGCTCTCTTCCGTGTACAGGGGATCTCCGTGTTTTTCGTCATAGTCCAATAAGACGAGACGTTGGTTTCACCTCCGTGAGACCAGTGTATACTTGAACCTTGAGGAATTCAAACCCCGCACCATTTATACGCCTTTGTTTCTTAATAAGAAATCGCCCTAACCTCTCACCCACATCGTTACCAATTAGCTCTCAACAGAACGAAAACAACAAATGAGTATGCTAACTCACAAAACAACTGTGACCTACCACACTCGTCTCTAACACTCAATCCTCGACGACATGGCAGCATCTGCTTTTGGATTACCTTTATCTTTTATCTTTATCTCTATCTTATCTATATTCCTCTCATCGGGGTGTCAAGTATATTTTTATTGGCTGCAATCGAGAATTTGTGAAGCAGAAATAATGTATAGTTTTATGCCGTGAAAAATGCATTTCCCTGGAGTTTAGAATTAATTCATTACAAAAGTGGTCACACATTGTTTCTTGAAGCTTGGAAGAACACGAAAGATATTTTTGAAGATGAAAAAATAAATGTAATGGAATGTTAAAGTTTGCAATTTGCGTCCTGTCACGTCATCAGTAACGTGTAGAATGTAGTAATGGTGTCTGTTAGTGGCTTGTTATATATCATCATCTTCATCAACATGATCATCTACATAATCATCAGTCCTGTAACCTGAGAGGTCATTGGGGTACCAATACTGCAGATTGTTGGACCAGTTCCCGCCACTTCACTCGGTTTTATGCCAGGATATTTGTTCTAGCTTTGGACATTTCCATCCACTCTCTGATTTTGTCTTCCCATCTCTTTTTCTGCCTCCCTCTCTTACGCTTCCCAGGCCCAGTACCTTTGCAGGACCGTCTTGGTTAACCCAGATGATTTTTCCCTTACCATGTGAGCCTGCGTGTTTTTACCATACTCAATAGGTCTTTATATTGACCAACCTCTCTCTTTACGGTGTCTTGGTTCCTTGTTTATGACGTGGTCTAGATACGAAATGCCGAGGATTCAATGCAGACATCTCACCTCCAATACACAAATTCTTCTAGAACGGCTGTCAGAGTCCAAGTTTTACACGCGTGGAGATACACGGAACTGACAAGTGCCAAAACTCAAGTTGGATTTCATGTTGGTGTTTGTGTCCCTGCATAGCGGTCTCAGTTTGGTCATCGCTGTTCTGGTCTGAATCTCAGTTCTGGAACCTTCCGCATCCATCGCTGTTCTTGTGTGAATCTCAGTTCTGGAACCTTCCGCATCAATCCCTGTTTTTGTCTGAATCTCAGTTCTGGAACCTTCCACACCAATCACTGTTCTTGCTTGAATCTCAGTTCTTGAACCTTCCCCATCCATCGCTGTTCTTGTATGAATCTCAGTTCTAGAACCTTCCGCATCCATCGATTTTCTTGCCTGAATTTCAGTTCTAGAACCTTCCGTATCCATCGCTGTTCTTGCCTGAATTTCATTTCTAGAACATTCCGCATCCGTCGCTGTTCTTGTCTGAATCTCAGTTCTGGAATCATTAGTCTCCTCCGGTGCTCTAAGGTATTTAAACTGTTTAACAATTTGCAAATGTTCGCATTTAATCGAAATCGTATTTGTTAGACACTTTCAGACGTTTCTCGGCTAGACTGAGAGGAGATGTCGTTGCAGAGCGCAGTAGGGCATACGTGTGAACAACCTCCAGTATGAGAATGGAGACGGGGGCAGTGACCTCAGCACGGAAATGGATATATCAGAATTCTATAACAAGGGCAGTCACCGTGACAGACGCGCAAGACGTACTTCAGAAAGTACAGAATGGATGGCTTAGGTACGAGTGGATAGCTGCTGTTGAGGACTCAAAGTGCCAGGCGTTGACCTGGATCTACTGTCCTGCTCATGCCGGGGTTCAGGGCAATGAAAGAGCTGACATCATGGCTTCACAAGCTCCCATCATGAGCGCATTAGTGATGGACAGAAGTGACATTTTGAAATCAATCAATGACCGCCTGCTGGATGAGGACACCCCAATAGATGAAGCATCAATCCACAGACGGCAAAGTTTCGACATTAAACGAGGTTCGAGCAGAGTGAGGCGCAGGAGAGGACGCAGGAGAGTGTACAACCAGCGAGCTCCAGGGACCATCAGCACATTACGCCATTTGATGAGAGAGACTGAGCACCTATGGGTATGCCCGGAGTGCAGTGACGTCAATTCTTAGAAACAAGAAACGTTAGCCATGACTTTACTCTTCTCAGCACTAATTTCCATTTCAAAATTGAAATGAAATTATCAAGGTTTGAGATTAGACTCGCAAGTTCTAGCTCCGTTCTAGCCAGCCCGGTAATGCCAAGGTTTGAGATTAGACTCGCAAGTTCTAGCTCCGTTCTAGCCAGCCCGGTATGTCATTAGCGAACCGGAGATTGGTGAGTGTACGATTACCTATGTGACAGTACCCAAGTAAGCCTCTAGAGCTTAGGAGTTAATGTCACACATAACTAGAGAAAAGAAAAACTCGCAGTCTGTTATCATTGTAGTGACACTTTTAAGAGCAAAGGCTGAAAAGGGAAGCTGCCGTAGAAGCTATGCTGACAGGCAAAAGCAAGGAAAGACATGTAGTCTTTTATTACAGATGACCCGACCATGGTTAAAGAGCCAACAAAATGCAGAATTAAATGACCTCAAATCAACTATACCGGCATACACACCCAGACGAGTTATTGCTCAGTGAGTTCCATCCCACTGTAACATCCAGGGCAACGAGGAGGCAGACAGACTGGTGAAAGAAGGTGGAAGGTTACCACAACCAGATTCTAGTGTGACCTAAGACGAATTGAAAAGGTTTATTAGGGCCAGATGCATGGATAAATGGGATACATAGCATACTGACTACACAAGAAATGATGCTTATTACCAGGTGAACAGAAGAGAGCAGGTCGTGGTCTTCAGACTCCACACACGTCACAACAGACTGAGGTACCATCTATTCAATAAACTGAAGATAGGTGCTACTGGTGAATGCACCTGTGGTACATGAAAAATTACCCCTGAAAATCTGCTGCAAAATTGTTCGACATACGAGAACCAGAGCAAGCATATGTAGCCAACACTAGACAAGCTCTATGGCAGTGATAGGACCTTAACTCAACTGAAAATACTTGCGATAAGACAACTCCAGTACTGTAGTATCAACTGGTCACACTATACAAGATTTGACAGAAACAATGACCAGGGAATGGAGGGAAAACTGAGGAACCTTTTCTGTACTGAGATAGTCATTTTAATTATATGGTTGACATGTTTTCGAGTAGTAACAGGTTAAAAAGAATAAAACAACTGTAACGTTTCAAGCATGTTGGGTAAGATAACTTTAGAGGGTTGTGCATAAGTCTAGCAACTTCATAATGTAAACCCATTGTAACTGAAGTCGTCACTACAAATTCTTGGTTACAGACTCATTTTGTAACGAGACTAGCTGTAATTGTGATTCTGATATTAATAATAGTTGGCCATCACAAGCGAAGATGCAGACATGTCAGATTTAGGCAGTTACATAGATTTAAATTGGAAGGAAATTCCGTTGTCATCAACCTTACTCTCTAGTCCTGAGCTACCTTGGTTCAGTGGCAAGTCAAAGTCAAGACGACTGCAATTAGCTCAGGATGCAGATTTATTATCAGGGAGTCTCTGAACCCATTCCTCTGAATAGTTCAGGTTCCAAGCTTCAATTAGTCGGGAAAGGCGAATCGTCTCGGCCATCTTATTACCATGTGTCGGACCAGCTGAATGGCGACTTGGGGAACAAACAATCTGAACCTGTAAGCTTGAGAAATGAATAAATAAATACAAAATGGAGTTGTTTTTTTAACGATCAACGTATGTATGTGTGTATGTATGTATGTATGCATGTATGTGTGTGTATTTGTATGTATGACCGCACATAGGTACGTTAAGTACATTAATGCGTGTGCATGCGAAGGTGCATGCGCGTTACGTGCTAGCATGAAAGGAGTACGTGTGTACGTGCATGTACTCCAATATGTATATATGACCAAAGAATGAGACAACGCCTTGAGAAGGCTTGAACCCCCCCCCCCCCCCCCCTGCCTCCTGTCTGTTACCTCACTGATCTTCCCCCAGTAATCCCTGCTCTACCGTCCAACGCAGGAACTGAACGTCGTCCCCAAATATCTTTGTATTCCTAACCACAAACAGTCTCCGCTCCAGGGCTACGAAACGTCTGAAGTAATCAACCACAGGCCCAACAAGAACATGCACCAACAACAATAGGTCCTGTTCCGTTGTCTTTACCCTCAACGCTGGCTCAACATTCCCACGGTTTTTCCACACTTGTATCGTAACCTTTGACATGTTGTACTGGCATTACAAGAGCGGCTCTAAGTCTTCATGAGTCGCTGGGTCTTTGATTGATTGTATAGGGGGCTCCTGTTATCCAGGGATTAGCCCCATTCTTGATTGTATAGAAGGTCTTGTTATCCAGGGATTAGCCGCATACTTGATTGTATAGGAGACTCCTGTTATCCAGGGATTGGCCTCATGCATGGGTGCACAGAAGGTCTTGTTATCCGGGAATTGGACCGATACTTAATTGTTAAGAAGGTCATGTTATCCACGGATTAGCCGCATACTTGATTGTATAGAAGGTCTTGTTATCCAGGGATTTCCCCGATACTTGATCATATAGAAGGTCTTGTTATCCAGGGATTGACCCATGCTTTTATGCATAGAATGCCTCGTTATCCAGACACTGGCCCTCGTGCTTGCCTGGGGCGGTTGGTTGATGGTCTATGTAACCCGAGGTGATTAGGGCCAAGGAAGAAGGTTGGCTGACGGTCTATGTAACCCGAGGTGATTAGGGCCAAGGAAGAAGGTTGGCTGAGGGTCTATGTAACCCGAGGTGATTAGGGCCAAGGAAGAAGGTTGGCTGACGGTCTATGTAGCCCGAGGTGATTAGGGCCAAGGAAGAAGGTTGGCTGACGGTCTATGTAACCCGAGGTGATTATGGCCAAGGGAGAAGGTTGGTTGATGGTCTATGTAACCCGAGGTGATTAGGGCCAAGGGAGAAGGTTGGTTGATGGTCTATGTAACCCGAGGTGATTAGGGCCAAGGGAGAAGGTTGGTTGATGGTCTATGTAACCCGAGGTGATTAGGGCCAAGGGAGAAGGTTGGTTGATGGTCTATGTAACCCGAGGTGATTAGGGCCAAGGGAGAAGGATGGTTGGTGGTCTATGTAACCCGAGGTGATTAGGGCCAAGGGAGAAGGTTGGTTGACGATCTATTTACCCTGAGGTGATTAGGGCGAAGTGAGAAGGTTTGTTGATGGTCTATACGCCTCACGGTGATATGGATGAAAAAGAACAAATCTATATTCGTGATTATTTACCTGTTGTTGTTGTTGCTTAGATGTTTGCCTCACTAGTTTCTACTGGCGGAGGCGCGCCATTTTCCACCCCAGACCGTAGTCCATTGGGCGATATCAGGACGCATAAACCAGTGCTTGGATGCATGTGTGCGTCTGTATGTACCTATGCTAGGGTTTGTGCCCTCAGAAGCGAGCCCCAACCAAAGTGCAATGGAAGGGCCTCACCATGAGGGCGCGTGTGAAATTTGTGCAGGAGTGTGACTGTAGGACAGAGTCAAGTGAAACAGAGTGAGGTGAGAAGAGAGAAGGGGAAGAGTGGCCCCCAGGGTGAGTCTCTCCCTTTCCTTCTCTGATTATTTACCCAAAAAAAACATCACAAAATTAATGATAACACTACATGTATTCCACTAATGGTGTGCATATTAGCTTCAAATATGTAATTTTATTGTCGTTTAATCCTTCTACTCTGTTGTTTGCACATACAATGAACCATTTGTCGACAGTTTACTCTGTATTCATTCTTGTATCTAAAAAAAAACAGGTCCTGCACATGATACCACGACACAAAGTTTAGGAACCGCTGATATAGTGCTAGCGAAGCTGTCTTACACATTCGCAGTGAAGGGCTGGACGGGTTCACTTACTGACAGCAAAACCGTGGCGATCACGTGGGCTATGTCAGCGCGGAAATTACAAGACATTCTGGAGTTTGGAAAAACAAAAATGGTGAAAGTGAGATCTGGACAAGTCTTTTGTCTTCTCCCGCTCAAAATGGGGTCAAAGACTAAGCCTTGACATTCTGCAAGATGATATACGTCACATCCGGTGGAAGTGTCATATACTATATCGCAAATATAAATTCGAGGCGTGTTCAAATGAAACCGGACCAAACTGCAAGAAGTGAACATACGTACGATGCGCATGATGTCGTCACTTTTGATGTAAACAGCACATACCAACCGTCAACTTTGCAAAATTTCATTATTCTCCGATTCATAGTTTCCTCAGCAGACAGCCGAAAACATGGCGGGGATAATACGGAATCCGGCAAGAGTTGATCAATGAGGAGTGATTCGGTTTCTAACAGCTGAAAGATGTCGACCAGTTGACCTTCATGGTTGAATGCAGGCAGTGTATGGTGACAAAAGTGTGTCGAAGACAACAGTGAAGAACTGAACAACGATGTTTAAAGAAGGACGTGAGTTAACGCAACAATATGTGCCTGACCTGGTCTCGGAAGATCTTTCGTTAAATCACGTCCTTCTTCAAACATCGTGGTCCAGTTCTTCACTCTTGTTTTCGACACACTTTTGTCACTGTCTGCATTCTTCGGTGAATGTCAACTGGCCGACATCCTTAAGCAGTTAGAAACCTAATCACATATGGACCGATATTAGGCAATGAGAAATCAAGACGGGTGTTCTCTGCTAGAATGTGAGGCCAGGTTGTTGTCGAGTCAGGTGGGTCGTACAGGACAACTTGCAGTTTGAGCATGGAGATAGAAGCAGTGACCTCAGGTCTGAGATCGCTGTCAGAGGCATTTTTAACAGAGGCAGTGTGATATCCACAGCAGTAAGCTCCACGTAGATGAAGCTAAACATTGCATAACCGCCTGGAGGACTGCGGTTCACCTTCATCAGCCTGCTCGGGATGTGAGGGAAGCTACTACAACCCGCCACATCACGCCATTTTCAGGGCACACAAAATAGTAAGCTTACTCATTATGGGCAATAAACAACAACAACATCAACAACAACAACGACAACAGCAAACCCAACAGCAACAACAACAACAACAGCAACAAAAACAGCAACAACAGCAACAACAACAATAGAAGCAGTCTTTGGAAGTTACAGAAGGGCTGGCTAAGACATGATTGGTGGGCCAAAAGGTCTGGCTGACATGATTGGTCAGCCAAAAGCCCTTGCTAAGAAATGATTGGTAAGCAGCTGTGGCGGCCGTCAAAGTACCATACCTTAGTGTGGAGCTACTGTCCTGGTCACTCTGGTATTTTGGGCTACAAAAGAGCTGATATCTTGGCGATCCATCATCCATTATTTGGATATGGATAGGGGAGGCATTCTGAAGTCTGTCATTGACCGCCAGCATGATGCCAAAAGCGCAGCAGATAATCAGCAATAAACAGACTGCAAAGCTGTCAAATCAAACGAGGATTGAATCGCGTTAGACGCATGCGAGGACGGAGAAGGATGTGTTTAACCAACGAGCTACAGGAACCATCATTTGCCACACCTTTCGCCACTTACTCTGTGAGACTGAGCACCTATGGGCATGCCCAGAGTGCAGTGAAATCGATTCTCAAGAGCATATCATAACCTAAGTGGGTTCCACACGGGATATGTGTGTGTAAGACCCCTGCCACACTGCGCACTTGTCAACAGGATTGTGGTAACAGCCCTTCTCCAACCCCGGGACTCCCCCGCCCTGCTCCGCTCGCCCCCGCCCCTGCACTTTCTACTTATAATAAATAAGACTACAACGTTTCAAAGTATTGCACACACCTGGTCATTCATCACGCCAGAACTCTCCAGAGATTGATGTATATAAGAAAGTTATGGAAACGGTGCGTAACCTGTGGCCCCAGATCGGGGAGTAAAAGTCCAACAAGACATTTGGTTGACCCCAGATCCTGAAGTAAAAGTCCAACAAGACATATGGTAGACCCCAGATCCTGAAGTAAAAGTCCAACAAGACATTTGGTTGACCCCAGATCCTGAAGTAAAAGTCCAACAAGACATTTGGTTGACCCCAGATCGTGAAGTAACAGTCCAACAAGACATTTGGTTGACCTCAGATCCTGAAGTAAAAGTCCAACAAGACATTTGGTTTAGCTGTGACCCCAGATCGTGAAGTAAAAATCCAACAAGACATTTGGTTGACCCCAGATCCTGAAGTAAAAGTCCAACAAGACATTTGGTTTAGCTGTGACCATAGATCGTGCAGTAAAAGTCCAACAAGACATTTGGTTGACCCCAGATCCTGAAGTAAAAGTCCAACAAGACATTTGGTTGACCCCAGATCCTGAAGTAAAAGTCCAACAAAACATTTGGTTGACCTTAGATCGTGAAGTAAAAGTCCAACAAGACATTTGGTTGATCTGTGACCCCAGATTGTGGAATAAAAATCCAACAAGACATTTGGTTGACCCCAGATCCTGAAGTAAAAGTTCAACAAGACATTTGGTTGATCTGTGACCGCAGATCGGGAAGTAAAAGTCCAACAAGACAATTGGTTGACCTGTGACCACAGATCGTGGAATAAAAGTCCAACTAGACATTTGGTTGACCTGTGACCGCAGATCGTGAAGTAAAAGTCCAACAAGACAATTGGTTGACCTGTGACCGCAGATCGTGAAGTAAAAGTCCAACAAGACAATTGGTTGACCTGTGACCACAGATCGGGGAATAAAAGTCCAACAAGACATTTGATTGATATGTGACCCCCAGATCGTGGAATAAAAGTCCAACAAGACATTTGGTTGACCTGTGACCGCAGATCGTGAATTAAAAGTCCAACAAGACAATTGGTTGGCCCCAGATCGTGAATTAAAAGTCCAACAACACATTTGGATTAGCCTAACCAGCTTTCAGTCAATCCCGAATATATTTGTTTGTAATGCGATTTAAGTAGAATTGTTTTTACAAGGTGATGCTGCTATCCCCGTCCACAATCTTCCTTAGTTGCATGTCACAACCTGTCTGTAAGGTACAGGAATAAAAAGATCAATAACCCATCTGTGGAACGGGCCACTGAACCTTTCCGATTTTAATAATCGGATGGGGGAGAAACGGAATCAAATCCTCAGTTAATCATATGTTGTTTTTATTGGGGGTAAAATGAAAACTAAGGCTGTACACTGCACAGCGACTGCAGGAGCAAACAACCTTTTTTTCTTATCCGTACAATTCTCACAGTAAGTTAGAAAACAGTCCAAAAGAATATATGTTTCGTAACTTCTTTGCAAAGTACCAAATAACTCACCAGAACTCACCAACACTCACCAGAGCTATACTGTCCAGAACTCACCAAAACTCACCATAACTCACCAAAACTCACCAGAACTCACGAGAACTAACCAGAACTATACTGTCCAGAACTCATCAAAACTCATTAGAATTCACCAAAACTCACCAGAACTCACCAAAACTCACCAGAACTCACCAGAACTACACTGTCCAGTACTCACCAAAAACTCACCAGAATTCAACAAAACTCACCAGAACTCACCAAAACTCACGAGAACTCATGAAAACTCACCAGAACTATACTGTCCAGAGCTCACCAAAAACTCACCAGAACTCACCAAAACTCACCAAAACTCACCAGAACTCACCAAAACTCACCAGAACTCACCAAAACTCACCAAAACTCACCAGCACAAAAGAAGATTAATATCTGCTATATCTGCTACATGCTTCCTGCAAGGATATCAACTACAGCAATGCTCACATGCTCGAAAAGATCTAGAAGGTAAAGAGTTAATCGACATTCTAACAAGTTGACTAGCTCGCAAAAACAGCAGCCCAATTGTCAGGAAACAAACGAGCGAATACAAAAACAAGTTATCGTATCAATCAACACGTGTCAGGATAAAACAAACACAACATCAACATTGGTTCGAATCTTTCCACCTTCCATTTTTAGTTTTCTAGGGATTAAAAAAACATACAAGATGATGTCTGTTCTATCTTTGTAGCTTTTAGAGTAAGTGGTAAGGAAGTCTTTGCAACTGCTTTCGTGTTTTTTGATAATTATATGTGTGTGTGTGTGTGTGTGCGTGCGCATGTGTGTGTGTGTGTGTGTGCGCGCGTTTTATTTCTTTATTCCCCTAGGCGGTGGGCGTTGCACTGTGTTTTTATTTTGCGCCTGTTGGCCCAGTATATCCGAATTCGGCAGGCATTTTATGTAAGGGTCTGTTTCCTCGTGTATCTTCTAAGGGCTAGCTTCCCCGGGGTAACGGCCCCCGCTGTGATGGGCAGCGAACCCAGCACCTTCGGGTTGTGTCACTTCACCACTAGCCCACGCCGTCCCCTTAAGGAAGCCTTTATTTCTGTGTTCGTGGTTTTTTTTTTGGTTGATTCCAGAGTTTGTCTCCTTTTGATCAGGCATTTATTTCTAGTCTCTTTAAGAAGATTCAAACTGTTGTTCTGACCATCTTACGTTTTTCTTGTTGGCTTTTTATAATGAGCATTTTATGTTGTTGTTGTTGTTGAATGCTCACAGTGAGTGTGCCATGAAAGGGGCGTTAAATGGTGGGTTGTAAGAGCGTTCCTCGCAACTAGAAATGTGCAGCCTGTCTTATTCTATGGCTGTAAAACATGTAAAACAACAACAATAATAACGATAAAGATACAGGCATCGATAAATTGTTGCTTTCACAGAAAAGGGGGACTGAACAGATGTAGTCATTAATGTGAAACTGTTGGGAAGTGAGAACGTCAGGTGAGACAAAGGCGATGGAGTTGTGGGACTGGTTGCGAAGTTGGAACATGATGTGACAAGAAGGCGATGGAGTTGTGGGACTGGTTGGGAAGTTGGACCATGATGTGACAAGAAAGCGATGGAGTTGTGGGACTGGTTGGGAAGTTGGAACATGATGTGACAAGAAGGCGATGGAGTTGTGGGACTGGTTGGGAAGTTGGATCATGATGTGACAAGAAGGCGATGGAGTTGTGGGACTGGTTGGGAAGTTGGACCATGATGTGACAAGAAGGCGATGGAGTTGTGGGACTGGTTGGGAAGTTGGACCATGATGTGACAAGAAGGCGATGGAGTTGTGGGACTGGTTGGGAAGTTGGACCATGATGTGACAAGAAGGCGATGGAGTTGTGGGACTGGTTGGGAAGTTGGAACATGATGTGAGAAGGAGGCGATGGAGTTGTGGGACTGGTTGGGAAGTTGGAACTTGATGTGAGAAGGCGGCGATGGAGTTGTGGGACTGGTTGGGAAGTTGGAACATGATGTGACAAGAAGGCGATGGAGTTTGATAGGATACACATTAAAGTAACCAGCTGACAGCATTACAATACAGTCTCTGTTATAGTATCCATGCGGCAAGAGAAAAAGATGTATACCAAAAAGGACACACAAAGAAGAGAACCAGAGATAAACTTAAAGGACGCAGGTAAGACGCAGACAGATCTAACGGATGGATCAGGGCAGGCGGACTTGGCGTGTATTTGTTGTAAGCATATGCTCCACAGGGAGCGGAATAGTTATTAATGGTTGATTTTTACATGCCTGGGAATTGGAACTTTGTTTTTTGGTTTGATTAAAGGTTTGCTTTTCTGAATTACTACTGTGAAGGCATGCCCATTTCCACCACAGACCGCAGTCCTTTGGTCTATATGAGGACGTTCTGGCCAGTGGTTGGACGCGAGCTGTATCGGATTGTAATGTGTTTAACTATGCCAGTTTGGCTAATCCTTTCAGGATTTGCAGAAATGGTTTTCTGCTTCTTATTATATCCTACCACTCTCTTCATGAGGCGTCGCAGAGAGGCGGGATCATGCTCATCATGAGGCGTCGCAGAGAGGCGGGATCGTGCTCATCATAAGGCGTCGCCGAGAGGTGGGATGCGTGCTCATCATTAGGCGTTGCAGAGAGGCGGGATGGGTGCTCATCATGAGGCGTTGCCGAGAGGCGGAATTGGGCTCTTCTTATGAGGATTCGCCGAGAGGTGGGATGGGTGCTCTTACCATGAGTCGTCATAGACAGGCGAGATGCGTGCTCTTACCATGAGTCGTCATAGACAGGCGAGATGCGGTATCTTATCATGAGTCGTCACAGACAAGCGAGATGCGTGCTGTTACCATGAGTCGTCACAGTCAGGCGAGATGCGTTCTGTTACCATGAGTCGTCACAGACAGGCGAGATGCGTGCTGTTACCATGAGTCGTCACAGACAGGCGGGATGCGCACTCTTACCATGGGTCGTCACAGACAGGCGAGATGCGCGCTGTTACCATGAGTCGTCACAGACAGGCGACATGCGTGTTGTTACCATGAGTCGTCACAGACAGGCGAGATGCGTGCTGTTACCATGGGTTCTCACAAACAGGCGAGATGCGCGCTGTTACCATGAGTCGTCACAGACAGGCGAGATGCGTGCTGTTACCATGAGTCGTCACAGACAGGCGAGATGCGCACTCTTACCATGGGTCGTCACAGACAGGCGAGATGCGCGCTGTTACCATGAGTCGTCACAGACAGGCGACATGCGTGTTGTTACCATGAGTCGTCACAGACAGGCGAGATGCGTGCTGTTACCATGGGTTCTCACAAACAGGCGAGATGCGCGCTGTTACCATGAGTCGTCACAGACAGGCGAGATGCGCACTCTTACCATGGGTCGTCACAGACAGGCGACATGCGCGTTGTTACCATGAGTCGTCACAGACAGGCGAGATGCGTGCTGTTACCATGGGTCGTCACAAACAGGCGAGATGCGCGCTGTTACCATGAGTCGTCACAGACAGGCGAGATGCGTGCTGTTACCATGAGTCGTCACAGACAGGCGAGATGCGTGATAATACCATGGGTCGTCACAGACAGGGGAGATGTGTAGCTTTCATGTAACCACGAGATGGTAGCCGTGCACTGTCGTTACATGTAACTTCTTGAGTGTGTCAGAGACACTCTCGATCCACCGACGCTGAGGTCGGCCCCATGTCCGTGGAGACCTACATATGATATACTCTCGTTGCAGTCTGGCCATAGCGCACTCAGACTAAATAACCAAACCACTTGAATTTTTCAGCGTCGATGTAGGCCGTAACTGGGTGTGTCATCACTATCTGTGACGTTGTGGATTCGGTCGCGGCTTTTCTTTCCGGCCGCACGTCTCACACAGCGAATCTCACAGATCTGGATCTAACTCTTATGTGTTTCTAGTAAGGACCAGGATTGATATTGGTAACCCAGTTTAGGAATAAACAGATTGCATTTATCAGCATTCTCATTTTTGAAAAAAATCAAAATATGGCGTCTTTGTTGTTTGCGAATGCCCACAATGAGTAGGTTACTCTTTTGTGCGCCCTGAAAAGGACGTTATGTGACGGGTTGCAGTTGCTTTCCTCCCATCCCGATCGTGCTGATGAAGGGGTGCCGGAATCATCCAGGTGGTTGTGCTATGCCAAACCAAGCTCGCGCTTTTTTTAAATTTTTGCTTAGATGTTTGCCTCACTAGTTTCTACTGGCGGAGGCGCGCAATTTTCCACCCCAGACCGTAGTCAATTGGGTGATATCAGGACGCTTAAACCAGTGCTTGAATGCATGTGTGCGTCTGTATGTACCTATGCTAGGTTTGTGCGCCCTCAGAAGCTAGCCCAACCAAAGTGCAATGGAAGGGCTTTACCGCGAGGGCGCATGTTAAAGTTGTGCAAGGGTGTGACTGTAGGACAGAGTCAAATGAAACAGAGTGAGGTAAGATGAGAGAGAAGGGGAAGAGTGGCCCCCAGGGTCTGAATAAGCTCGCGCTCGCACTACACCCATTGGTTGTGTCGCGAGAAAAAGATTATCGCGATAATTTATTCCGATTTTGATTAACAGATTTGGCTAAAACACGTTAACAGACAAATGTAATACGTGCCACTGAACTCGACCACGAATACAACTTCTAATTTAACATACAAAAACCAGACTACCATCTAGGACGGCCGTGACCAGATGGTAAACCACTTTTATAAATTCGAGTGATAACCAAGACTTACTTCCCTTTATTCAGTTATCGGGTTGTTTCCCCTGGCTGTTTGTCGATTGCTCTCAAACTGAGGTGTCTGATTTAAGTGGACATAAATGCAAAAAATACGACAGACTACGTTACGAACAGAAAGTCTTAGTCATGTTTGAAAGACCATTCAGAAAAAACAAACCAATAAATACTAACGCTATAGTGAGAGCGAGCTGGTAGAATACCGTCAGCAGTCTAGAGCAAGTCTAGTAAATTCGCTCAAACTTCATTGATTCTGTGCGGCCGTTAGTGTGTCAAATCTTTACGATCCAACATTGTCAATACATTTTTATGTTGTATAGTATAAATAATTTAATTTATTCAAGGAAGAGCAAGTAAACGAGGTTGCTGCAGTCAACTACTCACATCTGACTGGTTGCAGGGTCAGTCACCGAGAGATGGCCGTGGTTATATTTTTTCTCTAAGTGAAAGCCGTACATGCAGCCTGCACATATGCTGGCTGACGAAAAGACAAGAATCGAAAAGGGAATACAAAATCGGTTAAAATATGTGCCGTGCTAAGATCAGATGTGGGGGAATGAAAGGAACTGATATCCCAGCCTCGCTGTAAAGTACAACACAGCGTATCAGAACGTCCTTTTGAGGACGAACGAGGAAAAGGAAGAACAGATAGACAGTAAAGAACACAAAATATTTCGCTGCTGAGGACAGAGATTGGCCAGTCCTGTATGCTAGTGGGCAAGCTGTATGCGCTACATATGTATATCCACGTGACCTAGATTATCAGTAGTGCCGATGTTCCACATTTTCTGAGCTCAATGCTCATTAAAGCTGCTGATCAGTGCATGACCTGCAGAGGTCAGCGACCCATACCTGGCTGCTAGAGTCAGGACTCGCGAACCAGAGCTGCCAAGACCATTCTACACCTCCACGCGGTGATTCTGGATAACAGAATGCAACAGGGCAGACTGGCTAAAGAGAAATGATCGAAGAGGGACCTTGCACTTTGTTATGCGATCTGCCTGGTCACGACATCCTGAGAGAGGCGGTGCCCATGACCGAAGAAAGAGAGGAGACGACAGTCTATCATAAAAACGATGCTCTTGAGATGTGTTTGTCAGACGACTTCACTGTTGGTAACCAGGTCATCCCAGTGGATTCAAAGGACACGCCCCTGACTGCCATGTGGAAGGCTTCAAGACTCTTCTCATCTCGTTGCAAGACCGTCCAAAGTTTCGGAGTTATATAGAAGGATTGCAATGACGCAGTATTTGTGAAGACGCAGTTTGGTTTCTAGAGAGATTCTCCGCTGGTACCAAACTCTGTGCAGCGGGTTCATAGACAAGTCTGCCTTACGGATCCATCGATCAATCTCAGGCCTGCTTGGTACGTCAGAGGCCTGTGCGCAGCCGAGGTAGATGAAGTCCTCTGCAGAGTCGACATGGTTGCCGTTCACTGTGATCCCCGTGCAAACGGACCATCACCACAACTTTGGATTGTGGTCTTCGTCCATGAAATAGGGAGACTCAGACATGAACCTGAACGTTCTAACTGCTCCAGGTGAGTTGTCAGGGCCTGGTAGGCTGAGCATGGGGAGACCTGCAGATACAATCATGTGTTTTCAGGGGTTCTGTGAGACGTGACAATGATTTCAAGCGGTCCTCTTCACGAAAGACTGAGAAAGTGTGTTAAAGAGGTTTGCGTCTAAAGCCTTATAAGTTCTTGTGATATTTTAAAATTATCAGTGCTGAAATAAAGGCCTAACATGCACACACAACTGTGACACCAATTGCAAGAAGTCTTTTTACTCATCATCCATAAAAATCTGTCAATGAACAGCAGCAATTAGAAAAATATTGCTGCCGAAGACAGATGTGTCGGACCGAAAGGTGCAAATTTCGCAGTCAAGCTGTAAACTAGCGACAATGCATTCCATTCTCCGGAATACATCCTGCTACTTGCAAAGCCCTGTTCAGGACTTGGTAGCGGGGTTTTGAGAATGAACGCAGAAGAAGAAGAAGAAGAAGAAGAAGAAGAAGAAAAAGAAGAAGAAGAAGAAGAATACTATTGACAAATGTTGGGGTGCAGGTAGACCAGCTGATAGGACTTCAATCTCTTATCAAATTGCAAAATGTCAATTGATTGAATGGATTTGACAAACAGTAAAACAAAAATGCAGGAATGGATGATAACAATGAAAAAGAAATGAAAAAATGAAAACAAGACAGAATGATAAAACGGGCAGAAAGAATATTACAGTCTTGAATGTCTGAAGGCATTTGGGCATTATAAAGGGACTTAACTGTGAAGCTTGAATCGATTCAATAGAAAACGTATTTATGTCCCCTTAGCCATACATGAATTGATACATGGATGCTCTCTTAGTTGAACACTCCACGGGTTCGAATCACACCATGTCCAGTTTAGCACACGCGATTTTTTTTCTTGGTACGATTGAATGTAATGACAACCTACCGTAGTGATCACCTGGCGAGAAACGTAGTTTGCCGGTTATAAGAAGTGACAGAATGACTTGCTAATTCTGGATTGAATCCCTTCTCAATCCTAGAACGTTTAAGTACTCCCCTATACTCCAGGGGCGTCTCAGTAGCAGAGTAATGGATCGCTGGCTCCTCAAGTGAAGGTGCAATTCTTATTCCAGTTATCCACACGCTCCAATCAACCAAGCTCTAAATTGGTACATCGTTAACCAAAATGAAATTGTACTAACGTTTTTAATATGGGATTTAGCTTGACATCTCACGCCCTAACACAGACAGTAGAACTTCCTTATTATTCAAATATATAGTTTCCTTAAGATTGTTATTATTCAGTTCGCTACCGAAAGCCATCGGCTACCTGGCAACAGACATAACATGCCTGTTTGAATACTAGCTTTCCCAAGTATTCCAAGGTCACAAGCAGAAGATGTGGTCACGTTTCGCTCCTCTGCCATCCCTGTTAGTAGGAGATGCGTCCACATCTCACTCTCCGTATTACCATATCCCTACACATTACAAAATGTAATGCTAACAATTATCGCAATAACCACCAACTGTATTGCATATAATGAATAGACAAGCTGTATGCGCAATTTACTGAAATATGAATCTGACGGAGAAGCGAGTAGGCGGTTGGGGAGAGGGAAGGGGGGTGGGGGGGGGGGGTGTAAATGGATACAAGTTTGGTAGGCAATCCCAATATGTCGGGTTTGGGTCCAGTTTGACTGCGCAAGTCGGGGATTTTTCTTGGTATGACCACTTCTCCGAGTTCAGAAAGGATTGGTAAAACTAGTGTACTGCCTATCTGTCACAGTGGACCATATTACAAGCAGACAAGAGCAGATTGTGATACTGCGTCTCAGAACAGGACACAACTGACTCTGCAGCCACATGTGTACACAATCTAGGATTGGCAGATCAAGTATGTGTACATGTGGACAGGCACCCCAGACTGCGGAGCATATACTTCAGGACTGTCCAGAGTATGAGATACTGAGGCGTACATACTGTGCCAAGACAAACAACACTGGTAGGGAAAATATATGGACCTATATGTGAGCTGCTGAAGACAGTGAGGTTCATACAAGAGACAAGTTTGCAGATGTAGACATACTCCAAGCGGCAGAAGACATTGAGGTTCATACAAGAGATAACTTTGCAGATGTAGACATACTCCAAGCGGCAGAAGACAGTGAGGTTCATACAAGAGACAAGTTTGCAGATGTAGACATACTCCAAGCGGCAGCAGACAGTTAGGTTCATACAAGAGACAAGTTTGCAGATGTAGACATACTCCAAGCAGCAAGTGATATTCATACAAGAGACAACTTTGCAGATGTAGACATACTCCAAGCGGCAGCAGACAGTGAGGTTCATACAAGAGACAAGTTTGCAGATGTAGACATACTCCAAGCGAACGAAAGAAGAAGGCGAAAATTACAAACAGATACATACACATACGCACCCACTGGCAATACGTTTTGATATAAATCAAAAGACCACGGTCTGGGGGTAGAAAGAGCAAGCCTTCGCAATAGAATTCAGAAAGGCAAATCTTTATACAAAAGAAAACCCAACAATGTGTATCTTTGTATACAAATGTTTTAAGTGGAGCAGAAATGTAAAGAATGATAATGTCCAGGGAAGCCACATTTCAGAACTTCTTTCCTCCAATGACACGTTGAATGACAATAGGATTTTCCCATTTAATCTTACCAATCCCAGAGGGCCACTGTAAACCGCCAGTCAATAAAGTTGTTAGTAGTAGCTAACTGAAGTACGAGAGGCGTTAGTAATAACAACAAGAACATCAACAACATTTACAGCAATAAAACCAACAACAATATCAACACCAATGAAAATAACATCAATAACAAAAACACTCAATCCTCAATCATTTGTATACATCAAATTGTTGTCAATTATTAATGTTGTAACAGTAATACTTCCAGTGCAATATTGAAGGCCCTTAAACTGTAGGCAAACTAGCAAAGTGCGGAGGAGCTGCATCCCCAGAAACAGACCTGAGCATCACATATAATGAGGACAAGACCACCATGAAAGCCATCTTCAGGAGAAAATGGGCTTATTAACACCCCGACTTCCGAAAAGAAAATAGCTACTTTAATTTAACTACAGAAGCGCAAGTCATCACCTTCAGACTGAGAACTGGGCATAACAGAATCAAGGGAGATCTTTACAACAGAAAGAGGATCGGCATAGATGACAGGTGTCCATATGAGGGCGCATACAATGACCATGAAACACATCATAGAAACCTACATGCTCACACAGGATAAGAGAGAACAATTCTGGTCTCGAGAGACAGATACGAGACAAAAGCTATTATGGAGATAAAACAGGATTACAAACACCGTCGTCCTTGATAGGAGAAACCGACACCTCGTTCTGAGGATTGTTGTTATTTGTTGTTATTATTTAATGCTCATAAAGTTTACTCTTTTGTGTGCATTGAAAAGGAGGTTAAGTGGCAGTTTGTAGTGCCTTTTCCCACATCCCGATGGTGCTGATGAAGGTGGGCGAGGTCGTCCAGGTGGTTGCGTTATACTTGCCTGCATCTGTGTGGCGCTCGCTACTAAGGCGATCACGTCGATGTACATCTCGTCTGTCAGATTGCCTTGAAAACAGCCTGTTACCAGGGAACGCTACATGGAAGAGAGATTGTGGTCTTGATGAGTTTCGTGTGTCTGACCGGACCAGCTTCTCAGTTCCATGATCTGAAAATAAACGGCGAAGAAGAAGAATGATTTAATACTCACAATATGATAAGCATTAAAATTATTCATTCAGTCAATCAACCAATCAATTAATCAATCAATCAATCAATCAAAACTGTGTCAGCTGTCTGTGGAGAATAATTCATCAACAAATACTCGCCAACTCTTCGCGACCTGGGACACACTTTCTATTTGTGTACACGTCTTCCATGACACCTTAATGTTCGTCACCAACTATCGTCTCCGTGAGTGTTTCCGGTACGGCCTTTACCTGTTTATACATAGCCTGGACGTTCCGGCTACATGAACCTGGAGATGTTCCTAGAAGCTACCGAACCTGTAGGCGTTCCTAGAAGCTACCGAGCCAGTAGGCGTTCCTGAAAGCTACCGAACCTGGTCCTGGAAGCTACCGAACCTGTAGGCGTTCCTGGAAGCTACCGAACCTGGAAGCGTTCCTGAAAGCTACCGAACCTGGTCCTGGAAGCTACCAAACCTGTAGGCGTTCCTGGAATCTACCGAACCTGTAGGCGTTCCTAGAAGCTATCGAACCTGTAGGCGTTCCTAGAAGCTATCGAACCTGTAGGCGTTCCTAGAAGCTACCGAACCTGTAGGCGTTCTTGAAAGCTACCGAACCTGGTCCTAGAAGCTACCGAACCTGTAGGCGTTCCTGGAAGCTACCGAACCTGGAAGCGTTCCTAGAAACTACCGAACCTGGATATGTTCCTAGAAGCTACCGAACCTCTACTCTAGACGTTTCTAGAAGAACAAAATAGGCCAACGACGGGATTCCGTAGAATGAACCTTGATGCCAGCGTGTTCCAATAGAAGCTGTATGGAAGTGGACAGAGCCTTGAGTCGACTGCTGCCTTCGTTAAATTCATTGAAGTTGAGGTCTGAAGACAAACGAGGAAGGAGAAGACGATTCTCATGACAGAGGACTTCCCCTTGTCTTGGATGGCACGCTCTAAATCAACAAGTCCACACATGTTCACGTTTTTTTTACTCACATATTTATGTAGGATGCGGGAACTGGTTCCATGACCTATTGTCTCCAGATACCCCATGGGAAATGTCTGGCAAATTGACTTTGTTACGCCTCTCATATAGTGACATCGTTACTGGCTTTTCTCAGTTTAGTTCAGCCAATGTTGAATAATAGAGGAGATCAATTTTTATAACATCCACAGTGTGCAGGCAAGGTTGTTACTTCTTACCATTAGAACATGCTAGTTCTTATCAGAGTCCCTTCAGGGTATTATGACTGGTTTGTGCTTTCTCTGTCCACATGTAGCCAGCGCCACCACGGATGTTGTGACCACAACGTCAAGCCCTTTCACAGACGCACCCTACAGGATAGGGGCTGTTAAGGAGAAAGAAAGTAAGGAGATGTCTGTTAGAGTGGGTTGAGTGGGTAGAGGGGTGAGTGGGTGGGTGGGTGGTTGAGTGGGTGGATGATTGAGAGGGTGAGTGGGTGGGTGGTTGAGTGGGTGGATGGTTAGTTGAGTGGGTGAGTGGTTAGAGGGGTGAGTGGGTGGGTGGTTGAGTGGGTGGATGGGTGGTTGAGTGGGTGAGTGGTTAGAGGGGTGAGTGGGTGGGTGGTTGAGTGGGTGGATGGTTGGTTGAGTGGGTGAGTGGTTAGAGGGGTGAGTGGGTGGGTGGTTGAGTGGGTGGATGGGTGGGTGAGTGGTTAGAGGGGTGTGTGGGTGGGTGGTTGAGTGGGTGGATGGTTGGTTGAGTGGGTGAGTGGGTGGGTGGGTAGTGGGGTGAGTGGGTAGAGGGGTGAGTGGGTGGGTGGGTGGATGGGTGAGTGGGTGGATGGTTGGTTGAGTGGGTGGGTGGGTAGAGGGGTGAGTGGGTAGAGGGGTGAGTGGGTGGGTGGGTGAGTGGGTAGAGAGGTGAGTGGGTGGATGGGTGAGTGGGTGGATGGTTGAGTGGGTAGAGGGGTGAGTGGGTGGGTGAGTGAGTGGGTAGATGGTTGAGTGGGTGAGTGGGTAGAGGGGTGAGTGGGTGGTTGAGTGGGTGAGTGGGTAGAGGGGTGAGTGGGTGGGTGGGTGAGTGAGTGGGTGGGTGGGTGGTTGAGTGGGTAGAGGGGTGAGTGGGTGGGAGGGTCGGTGGGTGGGTGGTTGAGTGGGTAGAGGGGTGAGTGGGTGGGTGGTTGAGTGGGTGAGTGGGTGGAGGGGTGAGTGGGTGGATGGTTTAGTGGGTGAGTGGGTAGAGGGGTGAGTGGGTGGGTGGGTGGGTGAGTGGGTAGAGGGGTGAGTGGGTGGGTGAGTGGGTGAGTGGGTGGGTGGGTGGTTAAGTGGGTGAGTGGGTAGAGGGTTGAGTGGGTGAGTGGGTAGAGGGGTGAGTGGGTGGGTGGGTGAGTGGGTGGGTGGTTGAGTGGGTAGAGGAGTGAGTGGGTGGGTGGTTGAGTGGGTGAGTGGGTAGAGGGGTGAGTGGGTGGGTGGGTGAGTGGGTGGATGGTTGAGTGGGTGAGTGGGTAGAGGGGTGAGTTGGTGGGTGGGTGGCTGAGTGGGTGAGTGGGTAGAGGGGTGAGGGGGTGGGTGGTTGAGTTTGTGGATGGGTGGGTGGGTGGTTGAGTGGGTGGGTGGTTGAGTGGGTAGAGGGGTGAGTGGGTAGAGGGGTGAGTGGGTGGATGGGTGAGTGGGTAGAGGGGTGAGTGGGTAGAGGGGTGAGTGGGTAGAGGGGTGAGTGGGTGTGTGGTTGAGTGGGTAGAGGGGTAAGTGGGTGGGTTGGTGGGTGAGTGGGTAGAGGGGTGAGTGGGTGGGTGGTAGAGTGGGTGTGTGGGTAGAGGGGTGAGTGGATGGGTGGTTGAGTGGGTGTGTGGTTGAGTCGGTAGAGGGGTGAGTGGGTGGGTGGTTGAGTGGGTGGGTGGTTGAGTGGGTGGGTGGTTGAGTGGGTGGATGGTTGAGGGGGTGGGTGGTTGAGTGGGTAGAGGGGTAAGTGGGTGAGTGGTTGAGTGGGTGGGTGGTTGAGTGGGTGGGTGGTTGAGTGGGTAGAGGGGTGAGAGGGTGGGTGGTTGAGTGGGTGGATGGTTGAGTGGGTGGGTGGTTGAGTGGGTAGAGGTGTAAGTGGGTAGAGGGGTGAGTGGGTGGGTGGTTGAGTGGGTAGAGGGGTGAGAGGGTGGGTGGTTGAGTGGGTAGAGGGGTGAGAGGGTGGGTTGTTGAGTGGGTAGAGGGGTGAGAGGGTGGGTGGTTGAGTGGGTAGAGGGGTGAGAGGGTGGGTGGTTTAGTGGGTGAGTGGGTAGAGGGGCGAGTGGGTGGGTGGTTGAGTGGGTAGAGGGGTGAGTGGGTGGGTGGATGAGTGGGTAGAGGGGTAAGTGGGTGGGTGGTTGAGTGGGTAGAGGGATGAGAGGGTTGGTGGTTGAGTGGGTAGAGGGGTGAGTGGGTGGGTGGTTGAGTGGGTTGGTGGTTGAGTGAGTGGGTTGGTTTGAGTGGATGGGTTGGTTGGTGGGTGGGTTATATTTTTCATCATCATTATCATAATCAAGACTATTATCATAACACACACACACTCAACGATTTATCATGACATGTGATGATGGTGCTGGTCCTCATGGCCGATGATGGACCAGTTATTTGTATTATCATCATATCATCATCATTCTCATAATGAATATACATTCCAAGATAATCAATATTATTATCGGTAGTACTGTCCAGTATGAGATTCCAGAGTTACGATATGCAGATGACACAGTGATACTATCAAGAAGTGCGGAAGGGCTAGAGCAGCTACTTTCAGCCGTTAATGGACATAGTAAAGATCAAAATCTGTTCATAAACAAAACAAAGATAATGACCACCGATAAAACACAATGTCAGCATACATTTACAGTGGGTGGTGAGGAAATAGATCAGGTTACACATTTTGAATATCTGGGCTCCAGAATCGACAAAAATGGTGACTGCTCGAAAGAAATCAGAAGAAGACTAGCTATGGCAATGCAGAGACTGAACAGCCTGAAGAAATTATGGCAGGGCACCAACAAAATGATAAAAGTAAGTCTTGAGAGCCTGTGTTTTTCCTGTGGCAGCTTATGGCTGTGAAGCATGGACGATTACCAAAACTACTAGACAAAGAATCGAATCCTTCGAGTCAAAATGTTACAGAAAGATCCTCAAAATACCATGGACAGAGAAAAGAACAAATGTAGACATTCGGCAAGAGTTGAGCATAGAAGAGAACTGGTTTATCAATTCCATTTTGGCTAGAAAATGCAAATACTTTGGTCACACCAAGAGACACAACGGTCTCGAGAGAACAGTGATGGAAGGTATGGTGCCAGGCAAAAGAGGAAGGGCTAGACCAAGAAGACGATGGCACCAAGATATCCAGGAGTGCCTGAGTATGACAGTGGCGGAGGCTGGTGTTTTGGCAAGGGAACGAGTTTCTTTCAGACAAACTGTGATGGGAGCGACGTTCTACAAAGGACATGCTACGTGATGATGAGTACTGTCCTCTATTGTTTTATTTTATTACACTTGAAATACCATGACATTAATGTTCCCATCTTTCCATCTGCTGAAGCGAAGGTCCAACCCTGCTTTTGATATAACGTAACCACCGATCAGAAATACTTGGTTCCACTCATTTGTGTTGCGGTTTTACAGCAATAGGTTTTTACATGGTGATGATGCTAGATTCATGTATCTATCTTCACGCATATCCAATGTTCACGTTATTCTGTCTACCTTGAAAACTACTTGGAATTATTTGCAAACATAACAAATAACAAAATGTAACAGGGAATTGCTTAAATTAGGAGACCTGTTATATCTAATATTACATCTGCTGTATATAAAACTTGTGTGGGTTTTTTTCAGTTGACACCGGCAGTTTACCAATGACTGTGCTTATAGTTATGCTGGTACTTATATCAGTGCTACTTTTTCTGGCGGTCTTCTTGCTGCTACACCGGTACCGCAGTAAGTACTAATCGAAAGTTCGTTATGTGATAGAGATGAGAAAATGGTCACTGCCACACTGAATGTATAGTGTAAGGCTCGACTAATATTAGAGTATATCTGCTCTAGGGGTGTTGTTGTTGTTGTTGTTGCTGTTGTTGTTGCTGTTAAAGCTACACGTATTTGAGTTCAGTACTCTTTATGACATTCTTTCGTGGCGGGTTACAGTTATTCTTCTCACCTCTCGAGGCGTACTTGAGAATGTGGACTAAGGTCTTCATGGCTGTATTGCAATGCGACATTTCCCAATAATCTCACAACTCTAGGGATTGCATGTTGGATCCCCGCCTCGTTGGCCAGGCTGCTGTGGTTAGAGACACAGCTCTTCCCTCGAAAAGTGTTCGATCAATGAAACAACAAGGACATGTCCAACAGAAATTAAACCTTCTTCTTCTTCTTCTTCTTCTTCTTCTTCTTCTTCTTCTTCTTCTTCTTCTCCTTTTTAATTCTTCTTCTTCCTCTTCGTTCGTTCTCAATCTCCCGTTACCACACTCATAAATTATCTTTACAAGTAACACGATGTAGTCCGGAGAGTGGAATGCGATGTATCGTGATTTACAGCTTGACTGCGATATTGGCACCTTTCGGACAGACACATCCGACGTCATAGGGCCTTTTTGAGTACTGGGTTGCCTTCCCTTTTCGATCCCTTCTCGTTAGCCAGTCTGTCCTGCTTCAGTCTCTTATCGAGGATCACCGTCGGGGAAGGGGGAGGGGGGGGGGGTGTAGAAGGGTCTTGGCAGCTCTGGTTCCCAGGCCCTGACGCCAGCAGTCAGCTATGGGTCCCTGATCCTGACGCTAGCAGTCAGCTCTGGTTCCCAGGCCTTGACGCTGGCAGTCAGCTCTGGTTCCTTTGCCCTGACGCTAGCAGTCAGCTCTGGTTCCCAGGCCCTGACGCTAGCAGTCAACTATGTGTCCCTGATCCTGACGCTAGCTGTCAGCTCTGGTTCCTTTGCCCTGACACTAGCAGTCACCTCTGGTTTCTAGGCACTGACGCTAGCAGTCAGCTCTGGTTCCTTTGACCTGACGCTAGCAGTCAGCTCTGGTTTCTAGGCACTGACGCTAGAAGTCAGCTCTGGTTCCTTTGCCCTGACGCTAGCAGTCAGCTCTGGTTTCTAGGCCCTGACGCTAGCAGTCAGCTCTGGTTCCTTTGACCTGACGCTAGCAGTCAGCTCTGGTTTCTTTGCCCTGACGCTAGCAGTCAGCTCTGGTTTCTTTGACCTGACGCTAGCAGTCAGCTCTGGTTTCTAGGCACTGACGCTAGCAGTCAGCTCTGGTTTCTAGGCACTGACGCTAGCAGTCAGCTCTGGTTTCTAGGCCCTAACGCTAGCAGTCAACTACAGGTCTCTGACCTGACACTAGAAGTCAGCTACGGGTCACCGGCTCTAACACTAACAGTCAGCTTGGGTCGCTGATCGTGATCCCCAAATTCAACCCGTTTCCAAATGATTGCAGAAGTCGGATGAATTAGACGCAGTACACAATCCAATAAATTCCCACTTTCGAAACAAAGCTAACGAAAAATTACCACAAGTCTAACTATAATTATGAAAGTTTGATATCATTCTTTGGTTATCTGTTATCACAAATTGCACACCGTTGTTATCATCTAGGTCGTTGCCAGAGCAGAGATGAAGACCTCTACAGGCCCCCAGCCTACTGCCTGGCTCCCGACCATCACATGGACTGGGGTGACAACAGCTCGAGCGTCAAGAGCAAGGGCTCTGAAAGGACCCTCAATTCTAGGAGCCATTACAGCATAGCTGCTCATCACATGCACATGCCATTGCCACCAATACCACGCTCCAACTTACCCAGGCGTGGCGAAAGTAAATTATGTCTAAACATTGTGTCTGCACAGTGTCTTGTCAAGTTGTTTATGTTGCTTTGGCCTTCTTTTGGATACAAGTTTGTACAGTAGACAGTCATTTTAGTGTTATTATGTCTCGTCTTCCACATGTAAGTCTACCTTGACGACAGTGCAAAGGCTTGTGCGCTTCCAATGCCCGAGGGAGCTATGCCGTCTGGAGTGTTATTCTTGGACAAGTTCTAGGAGTAGGCCAGGTTGAGTAGGCCACAACTACAGTTGATCTCCTTTAGAATGCCTGCCCCAAAGCATTGTCAGTGTTTTTATAATGCTGGTTTATGAAGCTAGTCGTTTTACACGATGAGGTCGCTAGCCCCATGCACAACTTTCTGTAGTCACCTTTTACGACATGCATGAAGGTGTAATGGACCAATTCTCTCCCCCTACCTCAGTGAGGTCCCCTAGATACATTCGAAAATTGTCCTTCTCTGTGTCACGAACAAGGACAATGTATGTGGCTTGCAACAGGAGTCGGTCACACCACAATATTGACCCGCTCTTCTGGATTTTCCACTGCCACGGACTAGTGCCCATATAACCCCCTTAGTCGCAGTGCAGTGTGAGACTAGGATGTCAGTTCAACCATGAAAGAAAATAACACTGAATATGATTGTTCCTTTCATAAACCCAGAGTACAGAAACACCATTCTAGTGTCGATAGATGTCTCATCTTCTTCAGTAGCGAATTGTGGGGATCATGTTTGGGTAAACTAGGTCGTGGAAATAAAGGGGCATCCTTAAACGATGTTTTAATTTTAGGGTAAGCTGAGTCATGAATATAGAAGGGCATACTTAAATGATGTTTTGATTTTAGGGTAAACTAGGTCGTGAATATAAAGAGACATCCTTAAACGATGTTTTAATTTTAGGGTAAGCTGAGTCATGAATATAGAAGGGTATACTTAAATGATGTTTTGATTTTAGGGTAAACTTAGTCATGAATGTAGAAGGGCATACTTAAATGATGTTTTGATTTTAGGGTAAACTTAGTCATGAATATAGAAGGGTATACTTAAATGATGTTTTGATTTTAGGGTAAACTTAGTCATGAATATAAAGGGGCATACTTAAACACTATTTTGAAGCTTTAAGTTCAAAATTATTTAATGTCGAATGGTCATTTGTACTCCAAGATTGTTCCCCACTGAACATTGGGCAATAACAGCAATGCTACGTTTGTTTTATTATGTTTCCTGTTAACTATCTGGATTTCCAATACAATTTTCCTGGAAATGTTCTAGTATATTTTCCATCCTTTTGTGGAGTTTCTAATTTTGGTCTAGCAATTTTTCCTTCTATCACTTTTTATTTAAAAAACAAAGCATCAATATAATCTTTATAACGAAACGTCAATTGAATCGAAAAAAGTTTTTCTTTTCTTCGGCATCGTCACCAAAAACTAAAATATAACATATTATTACACAATTTGACACTCAATAAAATAATAAAATTCAAATTGCAATAACACAATTAAACAAAACTGCACTGACATAACATTTGAAAAAACACTTTAAGAGCTTGGAGTGTGACACTCTCAGTCAGGGAAGGCCATCCTAATTTGTGCTAGTTGGCTGTCAGAAAAAATATCGCCCTAATGACCATCAGCTGTCTAACAATTGATCTGATTCATACACTGTGTTAAGCTGGACGCAATCCGCTGACCTTTCCAACAGTAACGGATACATTCACTTAGCCGCTTCGCTTTGATGACATATCACTACGCTTAAACAAAAATGACCGTTATAATTTCCATTTCTAATTTATTTCACATGGTTTATGCAAAAGGAAATCTTCTCTAATTCTTTAAAACCGTTTGGCATAGCTGAGTCTATCTTGTCTATTCTAGGACTTCGCTACTGCTCTTCTTATTATTATCAGAGTACAAAATAACGCTGTATTTTTAAACAGATGTATTCGCTGCCCGTTACTAGAACACAAATAACGCAACGTTTTAACATCCGTATGTCCTTCTTACACAGACGAAAGGGACGCATGTCCCGGACGAAAACACGAGAACCGAAACCTGTGATTGGTTTTAAATTAAAAGACAATTAATGAAAGAAATCGAAGGAAGATAGTTAACATATTTTGGCCGTACCAAAAATCATAAAATCTGATTGGAAAGACAAATATATGAATGCGATATGGAGATAACAATAGGACTGGAGTGGCAATGCCCTCAGGAAGACTGGAACAGCATGACAGACTGCACAATTAAGACGAGAGATACAAGGATGTGGATATAGCAAAAGATCGTATACCAGGTGTGTTCAAAAAGTATTCGACCTTTGTCCGGAAACATACAATTGCTCATCTGTAGGTTTGAAACCATAATCCCTTTCAAAGTTCAGTCATTGATATTCCACACACTTCTTCCAGCGGTACTGCCATTGTTGGGAATGGAGTAAGTGGGTCGTCTCATTCCTCATAATGACTCAAATTGGGTCCCTTTCAGTGGAAGTTTCAGCTTTGGGAAAATATGGAGCCTGGAGAACCAGAGGAGTGTTGTGTTTAGAAGATCGAAAGGGTGCGTTTGAATGATGCGTCGAACAGCATCACGAAGGCACCGTATAACCTCCAGGCAGTACTCTTTGGTAAGTTATTGACGTCGTGGTACTTACTCGTGGGAAAAACCCCACGGGAGTAAAAGAAAACAGTTAATATGGCTTTGGCATTGCGTCATTTCGTGGTGAATGAAAACCAAACGTGTATTCACTACACTCAACACTGGAAAGTCAACTGCCAGCGCATGGCTCAATCTGCGGCCCTAAAAAAATCACACGCGCGCATCACGGTCTCCTATACTTTCCTACTTAAAAACAATATCCATGTTTCATCTGTTTCCGCTAAAAACAAAAATTAAGGTCGGATATTATTTGAAGACCCCTCGTATCAGTTTTAATCTTCAGTGTGTCCCCAAAAATACCCGAGGTTTTAACGTATTTATACAATTGTTATTCCCAGATTACAGACGACCGCCATCTGCAGGTAGCAGTGTGAAAGTGCCGTACGTGCAACCCCAAGACGCCATTGGCCAAGAGTCTAGTGAGGATGGAGAAATTACTGCGCTAAGTTCAGGAAGTCCCAAAGTACACTATAAATCACCACGCGATCGGCCAAGCAGACAAAATAGTCCTCTTTATGCTTGCGTGCCGGTCAGCTCCACAGACGAATAAATTAAGGACATTTTGCTTATAACTTGTGGACATTTTATGGATAAATTGTGGACGTTTGAGTATAAAGTAAAAACGATTTTGGATTAATTATGGCCAGTTTGTGAATAGAATGTGGATACTTTATGGATAAGCTTTGATTCGTTATGTAATAGTCTGGATATTTTGACAATATATTGTAGGCACGGTTGTGAATATTGCATGGTTAATTCCTAAACGAGATTGTGCATAATTAGTGAATACATTGTGGATAGCCTACATGATACGTTATTCCCAGTGTATGGATGCCATAGAAGATGCTGTGAATATATTGTAAACAGTCTGAGAATAATAGGATTTTCTACAATTATTAATTGGGCACGGTTCAGGAATGGTGTGGACCTATCCGGTATGAAATAGTGGACGGTTCAGGAATGGTGTGGGCCTATCCGGTAAGAAATTGTGCACGGTTCAGGAATGGTGTGCACCTATACGGTAAGAAATTGAGCACAGTTTAGGAATGGTGTGCTCATGTCCGTAATACATTGTGCCCGGTTCAGGAATGGTGTGGACCTATCCGGTAAGAAATTGTGCACAGTTTATGAATGGTGTGGACCTATCCGGTAATACATTGTGCACGGTTTAGGAATAGTGTGCTCATGTCCGTAATACATTGTGCACGGTTTAGGAATGAGGTGGATCAATCAGTTAAGAAATTGTGCACAGCTTAGACATTGGGTGGATTTATCCGGTAAGAAATTATCTGTAAGAGTTTTGTAATAGAACTTCTATAGTTGTATGTTGTTTGTAAGATAGAGGTAAGCAATGCAGTGTAGGTATTGCTGCCTGTATGTGTGTGCGTGTGTGTAGGTGAGTGTGCGTGTGTGTGTGTGAGCGTCTGTGTGTGGGAGCGTCTGTGTGTGTGAGCGTCTGTGTGTGTGAGCGTCTGTGTGTGTGAGCGTCTGTGTGTGTGAGCGTCTGTGTGTGTGAACGTCTGTGTGTGTGAGCGTCTGTGTAGGTGGGTGCATGTATGTGAGTGTGTGGGTTGTGTGTCTGTGTATATGTATGTATGTATGTATGTATGTATGTATGTATGTATGTGTGTATGTATATGTGTATGTGTGTATGTATGTATGTATGTGTGTGCGTGCGTGCGTGTATATATGTATATATATACGTATGTATGTATGTATGTATGTATGTATGTATGTATGTATGTATGTATGTATGTATGTATGTATTCATGTATGTATGTATGTATGTATGTGTGTGTGTGTATGTATGTATGTATGTATGTATGTATGTATGTATGTATGTATGTGTGTGCGTATGTATGTATGTATGTGAGTGCGTGGGTGCGTGCGTGAGTGTATATATGTATATATGTATGTATGTATGTGTGTATGTATGTATGTTATATATGTATGTATGTGCGTGCGTGTATATATGTATGTATGTATGTATGTAATATATGTATATATGTGCGTGCGTGCGTGTATATATGTATGTATGATGTCGACCAGTTGACATTCATCACAGCACGCAGGCAGTGTATGGTGACAAAAGTGGGGCGCGCGTAAGCTCCGGCGATGGTCCACCCGAATTAGACCATAGATATAAATAGATAGACTATAACAAGTTTTTTTTTCAAATACAGCCACACACAAGAACAAAAGGGCATAGCTATCAATTAACTAAAGAGAGGTCCAGATTAGATATTAGGAAATATTTTTTTAATCAGAGAGTGGTGACTGCTTGGAATGCATTGCCGCAGGAGGTAGTGAAGGCAGCGACAGTTAATGCATTTAAGAATAAATTGGATGCGTATAGCTTTTAGAGCGAGGAAATATAAATTAAACTGGTTGTATACAGACTCTGCAGAGTCTTCTAAACCAGTATAAAGACTTAAAGTTAAGTTAAGAGTTGCTGCATCAATTTTCACGATGGCATTTTCTAACGCAACAATATGCGCCTGACCTGGTCTCGGAAGATTTATCGTTAACTCACGTCCTTCATTAAACATCGTTGTCCAGTTCTTCACTGTTGTCTTCGACACACTTTTGTCACCATACACTGCCTTCATCCTACAGCTGTTAGAAACCGAATCACCGCTCGCTGATCAACTCTGGACGGATTCCGTTTCACATCCGCCATGTTTTCAACAGTCTGCCGAGGAAACTATGAGTTGGAAAATAATGACATTTTGCAAACTTGACGGCTGGTATGTGCTGTTTACACCAGAAGTGACGTCATCATGTACATCGTACGTCTGTTCACTTGTTGCAGTTTGGTCTGTTGTCATTTGAACACGCCTCGAATATTCAAAACGAATGAGATCGAATTTACATTTACCGTGTTCCTAGAGCACCTTGAATTCTTGGGACGCCACTGTATATATAACTATATATCTACTCTTGCGTGCGCAATAATCACATCATACTTTTGTAGGAAAACTAACTTCTGGTCAGGCAATATATACTGATCAGACATGTTAGTCAGGGTCACACAAAATATACTGATCAGACATGTTAGTCAGGGTCAGGCAAAATATACTGATCAGACATGTTAGTCAGGGTCAGGCAAAATATACTGATCAGACATGCTAGTCAGGGTCAGGCAAAATATATTGATCAGACATGTAAGTCAGGGTCAGGCAAAATATACTGATCAGACATGTTAGTCAGGGTTAAACAAAATATACTGATCCGACATGTTTGTTAGGGTTAGACAAAATATACTGATCAGACATGTTAGTCAGGGTTAGACAAAATATACTGATCAGACATGTTAGTCAGGGTTAGACAAAATATACTGACAAGACCCACACCTCGGCTTTCTAGTAGTCCTGCCTGGAAACGGGCTGTTTTCATGGCACCCTAGCCAACGAGGTGAGGGATCGACGTGAACCTCGTAGTAGTGAGTGACACGCAGATGAAGCGCGTTCCACCTTCGTCAGCACACTCGTGATGTGAAGAAAGCTACTGCAACTAGCCACTCAATGTCCTTTTCAAGGCACACGAAAGAGTAACCTACTCATTGTGGGTATTTGCAAACAACAACAACAACAACATCAACAACAACAACAACAACAACAACAACAACAACAACAACAACAACAACATCAACAACAACAACAACAACAACAACAACAACAACAACATGCATATGTATACTTTTGTTCGTTCTTAATAATAATAAATAGTTTAAATACGTTTGTGCTGTTGTTTCTGGGTGAGTTTTTCAATAGTTATTTGTACATTTTAGTACACTCATCTGTCCATGTATTTGTACGTGTGAGTTTGTAAATGAAGCTCCAACCATATGTGTATTGAACTAATGTCAAATACAGCTTTAAATGAAAACTTTCAGAGTTCATCTTGCGTGGGTTTGTGACTATCTTTCCTGTTTTATCTTGTATGTAAGTTTCGTTTTTTCAATGCTTTTTTATTTGTTCAATTTAAACAATACTGTATGATAGTTCGTGCACTTTAGATGTACTCGGGATGGACAGAATATAACCACTGTCGCATCTCTAGAATATCGTCAAACGACTACTGGGAACGTCATTGTGTAAGACTGATTTCCTTGAAAATATCACTGTAACTGACTGAAGACAGGCTTCCTTAAAGCAGTTTGTAGGAGGACAAATGCAGGGTCTAACCTCTGATGCAAGAACTGCGACAACAAAGCATGACGATGTAAGGTAATCACTAAAAACTGTTCAGTTCCGTAAGGTGCACAGGCATTCAACACGTACGTACAAAGTCTTCATGCTACATGCCTTTCGTTCTTCTTCTATCCCCTTTTTTTCCTGTTTCTTTCATTTGTGTCTCGAGACCTGGGACCTTCATCTGTGTGTCTAGACCTGGGACCTTCATCTGTGTGTTTAGACCTCTTACCTTCATCTGTGTGTCTAGACCTCGGACCGTCATCTGTGAGTCTAGACCTCTTACCTTCATCTGTGTGTCTAGACCTCGGACCGCCATCTGTGAGTCTAGACCTCAGGCCTTCATCTGTGTGTCTAGACCTCGGTTCTTCATCTGTGTCTAGACCTCGGTTCTTCATCTGTGTGTCTAGACCTCAGGCCCTTGTTTGTGTGTCTAGACCTCTTACATTCATCTGTGTGTCTAGACCTTAGTTCTTCATCTGTGTGTCTAGATCTCAGACCTTCATCTGTGTGTCTAGACCTAGGACCTTCATCTGTGTGTCTAGACCTAGGACCTTCATCTGTGTGTCTAGACCTGAGGCTTTCATCTGTGTTCTCGTCAGCTTTAACTTCTCTTATCTTGGGAAATTAAGAGTAAAGACTCTTTTATGCTATCAGCAGGTTTCTGTAATATGCGTCCCATGCAACGCCAGCTCCTTCATATTCCATTGATATATGGTTCTGTCTAGCAATTCTACATGAGTGATCCTATCATAAAATGTCAATCTCTCTATTCTGCCTGGTTCTGTCGAACAGTTCCACATGAGTGATCCTATCATACCATTTCAATCTCTCTATTTTGCTCAAAGAGCAGGATTTGATGAGCTTGCTCTCTGTGAACTTTGTCCACAATATTGGGCAGACGGTAAATTTATTATATACGCTTGTGATACTCTGGATGAAAATTAGGGCCACTGCCACAATCAAAGTATATTGTAATAAATAACTAAAGAGAGTTGTACTAGAGACTAGCAAACTCATCATGTAAAATGGACACTGGCATTATAATCAGCAGCTGAAAAATCTCAGATACAGACTTCCTTTAAAAGAGGCCCGCTGCGGTAGGCGTCTTTGCTTAACGATGGAGCAAAAAGAGAAGTGAACGAAATCTGTCTACCATAGGAATGCGACATTTTCAAAGGTTAGATCGCCTTAAACATTAAAAAAAACAGGTAGCAAATAAAAACAAGGGTTCCAGACATAAACACCGTTCTATATTAACAAACATATAAATCGTTTTATATTAGCAAACAAACAAGTCGCTTTATATTAACAAACACACAAATCGCTAAATTTTAACAAACATACAAGTCGCTCTGTGTTAATAAACATAAAAAGCACTCTATGTTAACAAACATACAAATCGCTAAATATTAACAAACATACAAGGCGCTTTATATTAACAAACATACACGCCACTCTATATTAACAAACATACAAGTTGCTCGATATTAACAAAAATATGGAGCCACTCTATATTAACAAACATACACGCCACCCAAATTAATAAACATACACGCCACCCTATATTAACAAACATTCAAGCCACTCTATATTAACAAACATACAAGTTGCTCTATAGTAACAAACATACAAGTTGCTCTATATTAACAAAAATATGGAGCCACTCTTTATAGCAAACATACAAGTCGCCTTATATTAACAAACAAACAAGCCACTCTATATTAACAAACATACAAGCTTCTCTATATTAACAAACATACAAGTTGCTCTATATTAACAAACATACAAGTTGCTCTATATAAACAAAATTATGGAGCCACTCTATATTTACAAACATACACGCCACCCTATATTAACAAACATACAAGTTGCTTTATATTTACAAAAATATGGAGCCACTCTATATTAACAAACATACACGCCTCTTTATATTAACAAACATACACGCCACTCTATATTAACAAACTTATAACCCAATCTATATCAACATTAATAAAAACCACTCTATATCAACATTAATAAAAACCACTCTATATCAACATACATAAAAGCCACTCTATATTAACAAACATAAAAGTCACTCTATATTAACAAACAAAAAAGCCACTATGTATTAACACACTTACAAGCCAATCTATATTAACAAACATAAAAGCCAGTCTATATTAACAAACATAAAAGCCAGTCTATATTAACAAACATAAAAGCCAGTATATATTAACAAACATAAAAGCCACTCTATATTAACAAACATAAAAGCCACTCTATATTAAAAAACATAAAAGCCAGTCTATATTAACAAACATAAAAGCCACTCTATATTAACAAACATAAACGCCACTCTATATTAACAAACATAAACGCCACTCTATATTAATTGACAATGGAATGTAAGATAGTACTTTATATACCACTAACAAATTGCTTTCATTACAACGTAATCTTGATATGGAGTGGGCTACCAATAATAACCAGCAGCCGGTGGAGTGTAAGATTAAAGATCTGAACTAAGTGAAACCGGCTGCTTTAAAGTGTTAGGGGCAAAAATGGTCGGAACACATGGTCGTAGGAATGAGTACTTCTGACGATCAGATTAACTTGGGGACGGCGTGGCATAGTGGTTAAGTGGCACGGCTCACAAGCCGAAGGTGCTGGGCTCGATCCCCATCACAGCACCGGCTGAGACGCTTCTAAAAATAGCTTTACATCAGAGTTGCACAAGAACATCATCTGGTGAATGGGCTGGGTTCGATCCCCATCACAGCACCGGCTGAGACGCTTCTAAAAATAGCTTTACACCAGAGTTGCACGAGAACATCATCTGGTGAATGGGCTGGGTTCGATCCCCATCACAGCACCGGCTGAGACGCTTCTAAAACTAGCTTTACATCAGAGTTGCACGAGAACATCATCTGGTGAATGGGCTGGGTTCGATCCCCATCACAGCACCGGCTGAGACGCTTCTAAAAATAGCTTTACACCAGAGTTGCACGAGAACATCATCTGGTGAATGGGCTGGGTTCGATCCCCATCACAGCACCGGCTGAGACGCTTCTAAAAATAGCTTTACACCAGAGTTGCACGAGAACATCATCTGGTGAATGGGCTGGGTTCGATCCCCATCACAGCACCGGCTGAGACGCTTCTAAAAATAGCTTTACACTCCCAACTCTTGCTCTTTTCCTGACCCTGATGACCCTTTCTCCAGCTATTCCCATCGTAAATCTGACTGGACTCCTCCCCCTGGCCGATCCCGTGCCTTAGACCTCTATATTAAAACTACTCTTCGCGATATCAAGGCCTACTGCCCTCGGCGCTTGCGTTATTCGAACATTTCCCATACCGAGGCTTGTGCTCTGGCTAGCCTTAGTCGGCGTAGGGATCTCGTGATTAAACCTGCTGATAAGGGGGGAGCAGTGGTGGTTTGGCGCAAGGATTTATATGTTCAGGAGGGCAGTCTTCAACTATCTGATCCTTCTTTCTATAAACCGCGCGCCGATGATGCCACTGTCCGTTTTAACAAGGAGGTCTCTACCACCATCCTTGATATGACCAAACGACATCTCCTCCCGAAGAGCGCTACAAACCTCCGAATCTTTGACAGTTGTCTGGGTAAGCCTTCTTTCTACATGCTGCCTAAAATTCATAAGCCCGACAACCCAGGTCGCCCTATTGTCTCTGCCTGTTCCTGTCCCACCGAACTGGTATCAGACTTCCTGGATAGTGTCTTCCAACCTATGGTGGAGAGTCTTCCCACATTTCTTAAGGACACCAACCACGCCTTAACCACTTTCTCTACCATTGTCCTCTCCCCTGACCACACCTATCGTCTCTTCCTACTTGATGTCTGTTCACTGTACACCTCGATCCCCCACTCTGACGGTTTATTGGCCCTCCGTTTCTTCCTTGACCGAAGGGTTAACCCATCCATCTCCACGTCTGCCATCGTCCGTCTAGCAGAACTCGTTCTTACTCTCAATACCTTTGAATTCAATGGCCAGTTCTTCGACCAGATCAGCGGTGTGGCTATGGGCACCAGAATGGGCCCCAGCTACGCATGCCTGTTCATGGGTCACCTGGAACACTTGATCTGGCTTCAATTCCAGGGCCCCTTTCCTTTGATGTATTATCGATACATCGACGATGGGATTGGTATGACTGACATGTCGGAGAAGGATCTCCTCAACTTTATCGACTTTGTCAACGACTTCCATCCCTCGATCAAGTTCACGTCTGACATTTCCCTCACGTCTGTCCACTTTCTGGACATCACTGTCTCTATCTGCCCTTCAGGCCTCTCCACCACTGTCTACTACAAACCCACTGACGCTCACAACTACCTCCTCTACACTTCCTCCCATCCCCTATCCTGCCGCGATTCGCTTCCTTTCTCCCAACTCCTCCGCCTCCGACGCCTATGTCAGGATGACGACGACTTCCTCCTCAGGGCCCACGAGATGCTTGACTTCTTCCGCAAGCGACTCTACCCTGAGACCACTCTCTCCTCCGCTCTTCAGCGGGTTCTTCTTATCTCCCGCCAAGACTCCCTCACTCCCACCCGCCGTCCTCCCTCTGACCGTGTGAAACTCGTCCTCACCTATCACCCTCACAGCGTCTCTGTCCGGGATATCCTATTCCGCCATCTCCCTATCCTTCACTCTGATCCTGCCACTCGCGAAGTTTTTCCCGATCCTCCCCTTGTCGCCTACAAGCGTGACAGGAACCTGAGGGACTTGCTGGTCAGTAGTCGCCTACACACCAGCCCTCATAGCCTCCCAGGCACCAGGCCGTGCAAAAATTCACGTGGCTGTGTTACCTGCCCTCATGTCATCCTTTCTCGCTCCATTACCTTTCCTAAGGCTGAATTCTTCATCAAAGAGGGGTTCACATGCAAATCTCGTAACCTCATCTATTCCATCATCTGCCGCCAGTGTGGTATGACTTACATTGGGGAAACTGGTATGGAACTACGGGAGCGTTTCCGCCAACACCTCAACGACATCCGCAACCGCACTGGTTCCCCAATTGCCAGCCACTTCAATGGTCCTGAGCACCGGGGTATGGCTGACGTCAGTGTCACTGGTCTAGTTTCGTGCTTCTCTGACGATCGTCATCGATTCGCCCTTGAGAACAGACTTATCTCTAGTATGGGATGTCTCCAACCACATGGTATAAATATCTTCCATACTTTTTCTTAAACCCTCACACTGGCCCCCATCTATTTGTCTTCTTCCCCCCCCCCCTGCCTCCCCCATTCTTCCATCAGTTCTCTTCCCCCCTCTCTTATATCAATATCACGCCCTCCCGGCTTATATTGCCTTCTCATTGTTCTCCTATCTGGACCACTATTTGGCCACGCTTGGCTTATCAGGCATATTCCGCCACTTTTTGTTTGACCGCTCCTATTTCAGTTTCTATCGAGTACTTGGCACGACAGGTCGCTTAGACAGAAAGCGTCTCCCACCTGAAACAGATGAGTTGACCATTTTTTCTTATATGTTGATTTGTTAGTTCAGTGTTGTTGTCCCTGATGAAGGCCTATTGGTCGTAACGTAGGTTTTGTTTGTGTTCTCGTCTCGGTGCGGTATCTGACCATACCCATTTTTTAAATTTTGATTAAGCTCAACCTTAATCAACTTTTACTAGTTTTTTTTTTTCATGTTTTTTCCCCATTATACACATCCACAGAACCGCTGCAGCCTCGCCTTATTTTAATTATATATTTTATTTGTACCACCATTGCTGCTACTACTCGTTATCTTGTGTCGTCTTACCTTCCATATTCACTATATCATCGCCATGCCTTCCTCCAAATTCATGACCAATTTCTTCCGTTCTTTCATCATTACGGCTTTCAGCCTTCTCCCCCCTGACCTCTCCCGTATTGCTACTGACTTCGCTCTTGTTACTCTCAAGATTACCCGATTTACTTGCCATCTCAATTTCATTCGCAATTGTCTCCGCTACAACGTTCTTCCTCGCGGGTTCACTTCCACGTTTCACCACGCGGCGGGCTCTTTAAGCCAACGTGAGCTCCGCCATCTTGACCATGCAGATAGGAAGTGTGGCTTCCTACGTATGCGCTGTATCGCATCCAGCTACGATAGACGGCTCCATGATCTTCATTCCTCCCAATCTCATCTCCTGCACTGTTTGCTAGCTCTCTCCACCCAGAACTACTTTTCCTATGCTGTCATCCGCTACATTATTCATACTCTCAATCGTCAGTTATACGACTTCTTGTCTGCTCGCAAGAAGGACAAGCTTACTCGTCTCCGTCCTCCTACCCCTCCTTCCTCCTCGTCCACTGATTCTCGCCATCAAGTGGTCTGTATCCCCTCTGATCTTCCTCTGACTGAGAGTGAAATATCAGTTCTCAGCAAAGGCCTTAACTTTGTCCCCCTCCAGCCCTCCATTGACCAATACTCTGTTCTCAAGGATGTGCATGCCTATCATCGCCGCCTACGTCTTAGACAATGGTACCAAAACAATCCCAACTCTTGCTCTTTTCCTGACCCTGATGACCCTTTCTCCAGCTATTCCCATCGTAAATCTGACTGGACTCCTCCCCCTGGCCGATCCCGTGCCTTAGACCTCTATATTAAAACTACTCTTCGCGATATCAAGGCCTACTGCCCTCGGCGCTTGCGTTATTCGAACATTTCCCATACCGAGGCTTGTGCTCTGGCTAGCCTTAGTCGGCGTAGGGATCTCGTGATTAAACCTGCTGATAAGGGGGGAGCAGTGGTGGTTTGGCGCAAGGATTTATATGTTCAGGAGGGCAGTCTTCAACTATCTGATCCTTCTTTCTATAAACCGCGCGCCGATGATGCCACTGTCCGTTTTAACAAGGAGGTCTCTACCACCATCCTTGATATGACCAAACGACATCTCCTCCCGAAGAGCGCTACAAACCTCCGAATCTTTGACAGTTGTCTGGGTAAGCCTTCTTTCTACATGCTGCCTAAAATTCATAAGCCCGACAACCCAGGTCGCCCTATTGTCTCTGCCTGTTCCTGTCCCACCGAACTGGTATCAGACTTCCTGGATAGTGTCTTCCAACCTATGGTGGAGAGTCTTCCCACATTTCTTAAGGACACCAACCACGCCTTAACCACTTTCTCTACCATTGTCCTCTCCCCTGACCACACCTATCGTCTCTTCCTACTTGATGTCTGTTCACTGTACACCTCGATCCCCCACTCTGACGGTTTATTGGCCCTCCGTTTCTTCCTTGACCGAAGGGTTAACCCATCCATCTCCACGTCTGCCATCGTCCGTCTAGCAGAACTCGTTCTTACTCTCAATACCTTTGAATTCAATGGCCAGTTCTTCGACCAGATCAGCGGTGTGGCTATGGGCACCAGAATGGGCCCCAGCTACGCATGCCTGTTCATGGGTCACCTGGAACACTTGATCTGGCTTCAATTCCAGGGCCCCTTTCCTTTGATGTATTATCGATACATCGACGATGGGATTGGTATGACTGACATGTCGGAGAAGGATCTCCTCAACTTTATCGACTTTGTCAACGACTTCCATCCCTCGATCAAGTTCACGTCTGACATTTCCCTCACGTCTGTCCACTTTCTGGACATCACTGTCTCTATCTGCCCTTCAGGCCTCTCCACCACTGTCTACTACAAACCCACTGACGCTCACAACTACCTCCTCTACACTTCCTCCCATCCCCTATCCTGCCGCGATTCGCTTCCTTTCTCCCAACTCCTCCGCCTCCGACGCCTATGTCAGGATGACGACGACTTCCTCCTCAGGGCCCACGAGATGCTTGACTTCTTCCGCAAGCGACTCTACCCTGAGACCACTCTCTCCTCCGCTCTTCAGCGGGTTCTTCTTATCTCCCGCCAAGACTCCCTCACTCCCACCCGCCGTCCTCCCTCTGACCGTGTGAAACTCGTCCTCACCTATCACCCTCACAGCGTCTCTGTCCGGGATATCCTATTCCGCCATCTCCCTATCCTTCACTCTGATCCTGCCACTCGCGAAGTTTTTCCCGATCCTCCCCTTGTCGCCTACAAGCGTGACAGGAACCTGAGGGACTTGCTGGTCAGTAGTCGCCTACACACCAGCCCTCATAGCCTCCCAGGCACCAGGCCGTGCAAAAATTCACGTGGCTGTGTTACCTGCCCTCATGTCATCCTTTCTCGCTCCATTACCTTTCCTAAGGCTGAATTCTTCATCAAAGAGGGGTTCACATGCAAATCTCGTAACCTCATCTATTCCATCATCTGCCGCCAGTGTGGTATGACTTACATTGGGGAAACTGGTATGGAACTACGGGAGCGTTTCCGCCAACACCTCAACGACATCCGCAACCGCACTGGTTCCCCAATTGCCAGCCACTTCAATGGTCCTGAGCACCGGGGTATGGCTGACGTCAGTGTCACTGGTCTAGTTTCGTGCTTCTCTGACGATCGTCATCGATTCGCCCTTGAGAACAGACTTATCTCTAGTATGGGATGTCTCCAACCACATGGTATAAATATCTTCCATACTTTTTCTTAAACCCTCACACTGGCCCCCATCTATTTGTCTTCTTCCCCCCCCCCCCCTGCCTCCCCCATTCTTCCATCAGTTCTCTTCCCCCCTCTCTTATATCAATATCACGCCCTCCCGGCTTATATTGCCTTCTCATTGTTCTCCTATCTGGACCACTATTTGGCCACGCTTGGCTTATCAGGCATATTCCGCCACTTTTTGTTTGACCGCTCCTATTTCAGTTTCTATCGAGTACTTGGCACGACAGGTCGCTTAGACAGAAAGCGTCTCCCACCTGAAACAGATGAGTTGACCATTTTTTCTTATATGTTGATTTGTTAGTTCAGTGTTGTTGTCCCTGATGAAGGCCTATTGGTCGTAACGTAGGTTTTGTTTGTGTTCTCGTCTCGGTGCGGTATCTGACCATACCCATTTTTTAAATTTTGATTAAGCTCAACCTTAATCAACTTTTACTAGTTTTTTTTTTTTTTTTTCATGTTTTTTCCCCTAAAAATAGCTTTACACCAGAGTTGCACGAGAACATCATCTGGTGAATGGGCTAAGGGTCGGACAAGCACAACAATCAGTTTCAGTCAAACAAGTCGTGGTCCAATAGAGGGTCCACAATCAGTGTCAGTCAAACAAGTCGTGGTCCAATAGAGGGTCCACAATCAGTGTCAGTCAAACAAGTCGTGGTCCAATAGAGGGTCCACAATCAGTGTCAGTCAAACAAGTCGTGGTCCAATAGAGGGTCCACAATCAGTGTCAGTCAAACAAGTCGTGGTCCAATAGAGGGTCCACAATCAGTGTCAGTCAAACAAGTCGTGGTCCAATAGAGGGTCCACAATCAGTGTCAGTCAAACAAGTCGTGGTCCAATAGAGGGTCCACAATCAGTGTCAGTCAAACAAGTCGTGGTCCAATAGAGGGTCCACAATCAGTGTCAGTCAAACAAGTCGTGGTCCAATAGAGGGTCCACAATCAGTGTCAGTCAAACAAGTCGTGGTCCAATAGAGGGTCCACAATCAGTGTCAGTCAAACAAGTCGTGGTCCAATAGAGGGTCCACAATCAGTGTCAGTCAAACAAGTCGTGGTCCAATAGAGGGTCCACAATCAGTGTCAGTCAAACAAGTCGTGGTCCAATAGAGGGTCCACAATCAGTGTCAGTCAAACAAGTCGTGGTCCAATAGAGGGTCCACAATCAGTGTCAGTCAAACAAGTCGTGGTCCAATAGAGGGTCCACAATCAGTGTCAGTCAAACAAGTCGTGGTCCAATAGAGGGTCCACAATCAGTGTCAGTCAAACAAGTCGTGGTCCAATAGAGGGTCCACAATCAGTGTCAGTCAAACAAGTCGTGGTCCAATAGAGGGTCCACAATCAGTGTCAGTCAAACAAGTCGTGGTCCAATAGAGGGTCCACAATCAGTGTCAGTCAAACAAGTCGTGGTCCAATAGAGGGTCCACAATCAGTGTCAGTCAAACAAGTCGTGGTCCAATAGAGGGTCCACAATCAGTGTCAGTCAAACAAGTCGTGGTCCAATAGAGGGTCCACAATCAGTGTCAGTCAAACAAGTCGTGGTCCAATAGAGGGTCCACAATCAGTGTCAGTCAAACAAGTCGTGGTCCAATAGAGGGTCCACAATCAGTGTCAGTCAAACAAGTCGTGGTCCAATAGAGGGTCCACAATCAGTGTCAGTCAAACAAGTCGTGGTCCAATAGAGGGTCCACAATCAGTGTCAGTCAAACAAGTCGTGGTACAATAGAGGGTCCACAATCAATGTCAGTCAAGCAGGTCGTGGTCCAATAGAGGGTCCACAATCAATGTCAGTCAAGCAAGTTGTGGTCCAATAGAGGGTCCACAGTCAGTGTCAGTCAAGCAAGTCGTGGTCCAATAGAGGGTCCATTGAAATGTGGATCTAAACAGGGTGGTCAATGCTGTCACAGTCAAGTGTGACAGAACGAAGCGACGATAGGGCGGTCAATGCCGTCACAGTCAAGTGTGACAGAACGAAGCGACCATAAAGCGGTCAATGCCGTCACAGCCAAGTATTACATCGAAGAAAACGAATTCGAGACGAATAATGCCATCCCCAAAGAACTACCAACACGACACGCATACCACATCACACAAACACCAGCAGATCACACAACGTTCAGACTCCACACAAGACTAACAAAGCCACCTTGCAGGAAGCCAACCAGTTTTCATAACCAACAAAGCCACCTTGCAGAAAGCCAACCAGTTCTCATAACCAACAAAGCCACCTTGCAGGAAGCGAACCAGTTCTCATAACCAACAAAGCCACCTTGTAGGAAGCCAACCAGTTCTCATAACCAACAAAGCCACCTTGCAGGAAGCCAACCAGTTCTCATAACCAACAAAGCCACCTTGCAGGAAGCCAACCAGTTCTCATAACCAACAAAGCCACCTTGCAGGAAGCCAACCAGTTCTCATAACCAACAAAGCCACCTTGCAGGAAGCCAACCAGTTCTCATAACCAACAAAGCCACCTTGCAGGAAGCAAACCAGTTCTCATAACCAACAAAGCCACCTCGCAGGAAGCCAACCAGTTCTCATAACCAACAAAGCCACCTCGCAGGAAGCCAACAAGTTCTCATAACCAACATCCCTTCTAAATTATCCTCAATATATATATTAACTTTCTCTTTTCGCCGCCAAGGTACGTTGCTAAAGGCATGTCACCAGCACGTCAAAGTTGTCCCAACTGTAAATTGGTACCCTGCTTACTGTTAGCGAAGCAATAGCCGATCCCGCTAACTAGTTTTTAAAGGCATCAAGTATGCGTAATGACCATTTCCATTATGGTCCAAGCACCACCTGGTTAGGTCAAATCGTGAAGATACCGTCTTCATTGCATGCAGCCTGGAACTAAGCTACTCATCATCATCAATAACGGTTGGCAAGCCAGACCCTGGTCGCCTGAGTGGACTACCATTGACCTACTTAAATAAAAGCAACGACCAAGTGAGTTTGTCACGCGACTTTATAAAATACTGTGACTTAGTATAATGAAGTCTTTAAGACTTCATCTGCAACCGCATTGCGTGCTATGGGACTACTTTGATACGTTAAACAAAGCATAGACAATTATTGAAAATTCAACTGACAAAAATCTAGTGAAAATAATATCAATATTTGAGCGGAGAAAATACGGAAACTAAGACAAACACTGTTTTTAATGAGAATAAACATTCCACAGCGTATATTAAATTCTATACGTTTAGTTTTGCACCTGATAAACTGTGAGCAAACACGAGACGCCATTTCTAACCATTATCTAACAAATTATACTCGATTTATTTATAACAAAAAACGCTTGTGATTGTAGTTAAAATTTTAATTAGTGTAGGGGTGAGAAAAAAATCAAATTTTAGTGAAGTTTTTTTGTCAAGCCTTGAAATAAATCGTTTTGTCGATGTTGTTATTTTAAGACGTGTGATAAAGCAATGAAAAATGTTTATAATTATCAGGTCGGTTTGATAACTGAATGCGTTAGGAGCTAGATGTTGCTATGTTAAATGGTTTATTATAATGACAGAACTTACCTGGCCGGGCCTCGGCTACCTTTTGATGTGTATGTGTTCTGATCTCGTCTTGTTACGTATAATGTTTATATTCATACAAGTTTGGTGTACACGGCCCCATACACACCCCTCTTTAGTCTGATTTGACGTTCTCGTCGATCTTGTACCCTCGCGCCCACTGTTTGTGTTTACTTTGTGATTTGTTAGGTGTTTGTGTGGTGCATGTCCCCGACTAAGACCTTGTGGTCAAAATTAGTGTTTTTAATTTTCTGTTAGTGTCGGCGCGGCAGCTGAGCAATATTTATCGACTTTTCACCTGTAGTACCGTCACAGCCTCGCTTTTATTTTTACAATAGGTGTAAAGATCGTCTTCTCTTTTTCCAGTGGATCATAGTTCCTAAGTAAGGTGAGTATCCACATCCATTGGCAACCCTCATTAGACGCCTGGTGCAGGCTGCATGCACAGGTTACAGTTTAACTATTCTTTGCTCCCGTTTCTGACTACGGTAAAACCCTAGAACTGGAATAGATTCAAACATGCATTTCCATGCCTTGGTGCGTATGCGGAAGTATGTGGTCAAGGGATTGTGAACTTGGCTTACACAAACAATGTACCGTGATCAAATCACTTCGCGCTTGGTTGCCTGAGGTCGGGCAGATCGTGGTTTTTATTAAGGTATGACCGCTTATCCCAGTCAACCTAACTGTAAATGGGTACCTGACTAAGTCAGGTAAAAAGCCGGTGCTAGACGGATTCTACAGTGCTTGTACTGTCATCTCCACTTTCAGCGATGCAAGGGACTTAACACGCATTAGGGCGCAACTGGTGTAACGAAGTTAGTACTATGAGTTATTTCCCGTTCTCCGTTACCAAGGAGATTGTCTACAATAAAATACTTTGGGCTAGAGTAAACAACGTTAAACAGGCCTTGGTTTTATCTTTCATTGTTCTTCGACAGGTGCTCTTTGCCCTCCAGACTTTTTCTTTCCATTGTTTGCTCGATAATGATTAATCGATTAACTAGTATTATTTTTAAACTACATACAACCACCCTAAAAATATTCTCCTGAATGTATTTAAAACATAACTGGTTTAGAAGTATCTACAGAGTTTGCATACAACCAGCCTCCTCTACTACATTGATCTAAAAATAACTATGCCTATCTAATTTATGCTTGAATGCATTAACTAACCATGCCTTCACTATTTCATGTGATAATGCATTCCAAGCATTCACCACTCTCTGACTAAAAAAATATTTCCTAATATCTAATCTGAACCTTTCTTTAATTAATTTGACGCTATGACCTCCTGTTTTTGTTGGTGGTTGTATTTTGATTACAAACACACTTGTTATAGTCTAATGTATCATTTCTCTTGATTCTTCGTCTTCTGCGTTCGTTCTCAACCTCCCGCTACCAAGTCCTGAACAGGACTTTGCAAGTAGCAGGATGTTTTTCACTGCAGAAATGTTTATGAAGATGAGGTGTAACGACCACTAGCTCCGGTAGTCGCCGTGCAGTCTGCACAATTTATCTTTTGATTTTATTCACACGGACAAAAAATATTTCTTTCTACCGAGGTCTGAAAGCATGAATAATTTTAAAAAACGGGCCAGGTGACACATACTGATCAAGATTCTGCCTCACGTCTGGGACAGGTGAAACAAACTGATCAAAGTTCTGCCTCACACCTGATCAGGTGACACAAACTGATCAATACGCCGCCTCACGTCTGATCAGGTGAAACATACTGATCAATACTCCGCCTCACGTCTGATCAGGTGAAACAAACTGATCAATACTCCGTCTCACATCTGATCAGGTGAAACAAACTGATCAATACTCCGTCTCACGTCTGATCAGGTGAAACAAACTGATCAATACTCCGTCTCACGTCTGATCAGGTGAAACAAACTGATCAATACTCCGCCTCACGTCTGATCAGGTGAAACAAACTGATCAATACTCCGCCTCACGTCTGATCAGGTGAAACAAACTGATCAATACTCGCCTCACGTCTGATCAGGTGAAACAAACTGATCAATACTCCGCCTCACGTCTGATCAGGTGAAACAAACTGATCAATACTCCGCCTCACGTCTGATCAGGTGAAACTAACTAATCAATATTCCGCCTCACGTCTGATCAGGTGAAACAAACTGATCAATACTCCGCCTCACGTCTGATCAGGTGAAACAAACTGATCAATACTCCGCCTCACATCTGATCAGGTGAAACAAACTGATCAATACTCCGCCTCACGTCTGATCAGGTGAAACAAACTGATCTATACTCCGCCTCACGTCTGATCAGGTGAAACAGACTGATCAATACTCCGCCTCACGTCTGATCAGGTGAAACAAACTGATCAATACTCCGCCTCACGTCTGATCATGCCCATATAGCGCCAATGTTCTTGATTTAAATCGCAAGTCACAAGTATCAACCCTCAGATGATTTGATAAAATGTGTCTAGCCTGACATTGTCGCTAAGGTCATCTGCAATAGGCTTCACAATTCTGTAATGGCCCTGTAATGGCCCTGTACTTGCCCTGTAATAGCCCTGTAATGGCCCTATAATGGCCCTATAATGGCCCTGTACTTGCCCTGTAATAGCCCTGTAATGGCCCTATAATGGCCCTCTAATGGCCCTGTACTTGCCCTGTAATGGCCCTGTAATGGCCATGTAATAGCCCTGTAATGGCCCTCTAATTGCCATCTAATGGCCCTCTAATGGCCCTCTAATGACCCTCTAATAGCCCTGTACTTGCCCTGTAATGGCCCTGTAATGGCCCTATAATGGCCCTATAATGGCCCTCTAATTGCCCTCTAATGGCCCTCTAATGGCCCTCTAATGGCCCTGTAATGGCCATCTAATGGCCCTCTAATGGCCCTCTAATTGCCCTCTAATGGCCCTCTAATGGCCCTCTAATGCTATCAACTGGTTTCCTAAATGTTATTACTAACCAACCTCTGAAATTCAATATGTCAACTCAAGGATCAATGCACGTTTGCTATAACCAGAAATAAGCCAAAACGTTTGTCCATATTCGGTTAATAATATGTTCTTCTATTTCACAAGAAATATATCGAATATTTGTATAGATGTTGTTTTTCTATGCCCAGCTTGGCAAGACAAGACACCAAGCTACGTTCAAGCAACCATCTTCGGTTTGTGGAGTTATTCTGCGTACTATACAAAGTCACGACACTAGCCGCAAATACAAGAATATTAGAAGTGATCGTAAAACATATACACCAGATAAGATAAGAGAATAAAGTGAAGTTATTGGCAATCTGGATTTAATCAATCAACAAATCAATCAATCCGTATTGCTATAAATTTGATCAATTTGAATTTCCACTACGGAATCCATTTCAACTTTTGAAATCTGCTGGTGAGTTTCTTTAGGGCTGAACAATGAAGGTCTCTGACTCATATTGTGTGCGTGCACTGTGCATAATTGCTTTATATTAAACTAGAATAAAAAGAAGCAATGATTTTAACCAGATCTAAACCCGTATTTCATTGATCAAGACGCACGACTACTTTCTGCACGACCTCCCCCCACTAGCACAATAAATATTACTGCCAATACTCGGACTGATTGTACTTGTAGCTTTCCGTTATTCTCCTGGAGCATCAGGGCTACTACTGTCGCTCGTCATCGATTCCATGTTTGGGTGGGCCGTCTTCTTGATCTTCACTGAATGGATCTGTATAAACTTATCTATTTTGTATCACCTGTTCACGTGGTTCCATATCAGACTTCCCCAAAGTGTTAAAGTGTTGATAACCGATCTATTATTTAACATTTGTTCAGATGGTCCCATAGTAAACGCCATCATAGGGTTAAAGTGTTGATAATTGATCTATTATTGTATACTTATTAACGTGTTCCCATATTAGACGTCCCCAAAGGGTTAAAGTATAGATAACATGACAGTACTAACGTGTAGGGAAGCTTTTTTCTAAGATGCAATCTTAATAACCTAACTGATCCTCGCTGTTCCTTTTTTTCCGTAACATTTAGTAAGGTAACAATTTCCAGCTGGGTAGACTGTGCTGTGTCGTGACTGGAAAGAAGTCAGATCTCTATTCACTCTGTAACCAAATAATGTGTACAAATGTGTTAACATTCAATAAGCCTTGCCATGTATGGAATCATTAGCGACAATGGGGCAACTCAAGCTAAGGCAACCAACAAAAGTATGTGGGGCTCCTCTGAGAATGCAACAACTGCTCCCTTGGGACTGCAGCTGAAATCAGTCGATATTTTGATGTCCGATGAAATATATTCGATTTTTACTACAATAGTCGACGAGTGGATGTGTTTGTTTCTTGCTGCAATTGGAGTCATCAACAACATTATATGTATCGCTGTGTTTACGAAACAAGGGTTCAAGGACACTGTAAACATCACCATGACAACAATTGCATTCTGGGATGTCGTAAAACTCCTTTGCGGTTTAATAGTACGAATTTACGGTCCAATCAGTTTGGTTAATCCTGCAATGGGAAAATCGTGGAAAAACATCGCAGTCACAAATATTGTATACTTCCAAGGTATCGCGGGAAATATTTCATACATCATGGCTGGGTATGTGTCCATTGAGAGATCACTGTGTGTCTGTTTACCATTTGACGTGAAACGTATACTGACTCCAAAGATCACAATTGGTATAAGTAGTTCAATATCTGTCTCTATTATTGGATCACTTGCGCCAGTTTTGTTTATCTTCGAAGTTATGTGGGTATACAGCGAGACTTACTGCACAGACGTCGCTGTGTACAAATATAGTTCGTTCTACGACCTTCACGGACATGCATTCATGGAGTACTACAAGCTGATGGCGTTTTTCTATCCAATGTTCAGCCTCTTCACTATGATCATATCCACGGCCATTATCACGTTCCAGCTTCGTCGTGCTTCTAAATTTAGACTCAAAGGGATTTCCCCATTCCAAGGTCATGATCAAGGCAGGGTCAAAGATCAAAGTCAATGGAAGCTGACGTACAGAGACAGACAAGTCGTGAAATTACTTCTGGTGGTAATTTTGGCGTACATCTGTAACTTGTTGCCAAGATTTGTCCACTTTATGGTGTCCTTGATTGTTTCTGAGTACTACGTCCTAAAGTTGTACAATAACATTTTCTGGTGTGTTGTCTACTCAATCTACGTACTTGATTACCTCAACGCCAGTGCTCTTCTGTTTATCTATTTCTCAATGAGTTCCAACTTTAGGGCAATGTTTCGATCCATGATTCCTCTCACGTGTTTCAACAAGAGCCGGTGAAGGTATGTGCCATGACAGGAATGACAACATGCGCAGTCATGATCCGCGATAACAACTGAATGACAAACAGGGTTGACATTGTGTTTTTATTAAGAATTTCAACATACTCGTGTTGATGTTTCATCATTAAAAAGGTCTTCACCAAGTGCACGACAGACAAAATTAGCACTGAATGAAATAGTGATCTATATGTGCTACTACATTGCCGCTCTACTTCTACCCGGGGTTGTATAGTCTTCTACATTATTTGCTTAGTCGCTCCTCTTCTACCCTGAGGTGTAGAGTATTCTGCATTACTTACTTAGCCGAGCGTCTGTTATCCTGAAGTGTAGAGTCTTCTACCTCACTAACTTGCTTGATCGCACTTCTTCTATCCTTGGGTGTAGAGTCTTCTACCTTACTCGCTTAGACGCTCCTATTGTATCCTAAAGTGTGATTTTCTACCTTACTTGCTCAATGCCTCACTCCACTTTTGCACACTCTCCAGTTCCACACCACAGTTTTGCACACCCCAACATTTCACACCCAACCATTGGACACTCCCCACATCCACATCCCCCATTGCACACTCCCCCATTGCACACTCCACCATTGCACACTCCACCATTGCACACACACTCACCCATTGCACACTCCACCATTGCACACTTCACCATTGCACACTCCCCCATTGCCCACTCCACCATTGCACACTCCACCATTGCACACTCCACCATTGCACACTCCCCCATTGCACACACACTCACCCATTGCACACTCCACCATTGCACACTCCACCATTGCACACTCTCCCATTGCACACACACTCACCCATTGCACACTCCACCATTGCACACTTCACCATTGCACACTCCCCCATTGCACACACACTCACCCATTGCACACTCCACCATTGCACACTTCACCATTGCACACTCCACCATTGCACACTTCACCATTGCACACTCCCCCATTGCACACATACTCACCCATTGCACACTCCACCATTGCACACTTCACCATTGCACACTCCCCCATTGCACACTTCACCATTGCACACTCCACCATTGCACACTCCACCATTGCACACTCCACCAACACGGAGGTCGTCCGACAAACACATATTGAGAGTATTGTTATTACGGTGGACCGTCGCCGCCTCTCTATCTTCGGTCATGTGTCCGGCCTTCACATGATGTCCCGGTCCACCAGATCCTGCACCGGTCGAAATAAAGAGTGGGAAGATACCTTGTCTCCCGTGGATGCATCTCATGAGTCTCCCTGGCAACACCTGACTGCGACAGATCACTCACACCTAATCGAAACTATACACCTCGCAGTCCTCGGTCACCAATAGTCATAACAGACGACAGACAGGACGGGTCTTGACCAACATTATTATTCAATTATTAATGGGAACAAACTGCGAAGTGATAGTTTTAGCTTAGAACAATCCATAGACACATATCAGGGAAGAATATATATATACCCGGTCTCAAGTACATATCGTGCGCTGAACAGTCCATGTACACATTTCCGTGACACATATCGTGAACTGAACAATGTACATATATCGGGCACTGAACAGTCAATGTACATATATCGGGCACTGAACAGTCAATGTACACATTTCGTGCGCTGAACAATCAATGTACGCATTTCCGTGACACATATAGTGCACTGAACAGTCTACGCATTTCCGTGACACATATCGTGCGCTGAACAATCGACGCATTTCCGTGACACATATCGTGCGCTGAACAATCATTGTACGCATTTCCGTAACACATATCGTGCACTGAACAGTCAATGTACACATTTCCGTGCAACATATAGTGCGCTGAACAGTCCACCTACGCATATCAGGGAAAAAGATATAAGACCGCTCTAAAGCACATATTTGTTATTTTGAACAGACCGTACCCACATACAAAGAAAGATGATATCAGAAGGTAGAAAAGCACACACGATTATGTTAAACAGACCATGAATTCATTCCAGATACATAACCCGAGGTTTCTGATACAAGGGAGCTAGCAGCGAGATCTATACACAACTACACACAACACATGTATAGAATTCCTCTAAACGTACCATGTAACTATCCTTTCATGGGCCTAGTACAGTTCTCATGGTTGCACTTTGACAACTTTTACAAACAAGGAGCCGTGAAATGAAGAAACGTAACGTCTATGTAGTTTTCTATAGAGATGACGTTTTGAAATATCTGTCTAACGAGGCGAGACGAGAAGTACTTGAAGACGTGTGCTCCCGGAGGCGTATCTACGACATAATGGGAAGGGTAGGGAAACATTTCAATAATTATATTTCTAGATTATACTGATCAAAGAAATGTCGTCAGAACGCGAAACAATTAAGAAAATTAAAAACTAATTGAATTAGATAATTATGTTGAATCAATAATATTAGACAAACATTCTTTAAAATAACGGAATGTAATTTAAATCCAATATGAAATCGACCTTCCTCCACGTCTATCAAACGGCAGCAAGTGAATATTACGAAAATTCATCCCATAGCCTGCGGCAATCTGGCAGCAGGGTTAACCTGTCTAAATACCGGAATTCCAAGTACTCCAAGTTATTATGTCAAGTTGTCTTTCTGCAAATGTTCCAAGTTCTTACGTCAAGTTGTCTTTCTGCAAATGTTCCAAGTTCTTACGTCAAGTTGTCTTTTTGCAAATGTTCAAAGTTCTTATGTCAAGTTGTCTTTGTGCGAGTGTTCCAAGTTATTATGTCACGTTGTCTTGCCTACCTTGCACTTCTTAAAGCATGGAGTGGAGTGCCTTCTATTTCTGCTCGTTTTTCGGTCCAAGTGAAGATTGCGGCTATCAGTGCAACTGTTTCCTTTAAGGAAGAATGAACCTGAATATTTAGAGTGGTAGACAAAATAGCAATAGTTGTTCGGGACGATGCCCATTCACAACCCTCGTTTGTCACCTTTTACGAGGTGAGTGTAAGATAACAGTGACCTAGCTCAAAGTACATGAGGTTCGGTATGGCTCATTGTGACTGCCAGCAACCAACATCGGCCACACCACCCCCCCCCCCCCCACAGCTTTCACATTCCGGCTAAACCAGGTGAGAATATCTGAGGGAGCGTCCACTCTGTGAAATTGGGTGTGTCTGCTCAAGCACGTGGCAGTCTGCAAAACCGGGGATGTGAACACTAGACATTTACTGTTAGAGAAAAACGCTCTACTGTGCTACTCTGAAACACTTTGCAGCTAAATGGAATCTAAACGGAATATAATCTACCTCTAAATGAAATCTAAACGAAATATAATCTACCTCTAAATGGAATCTAAACGGAATATAATCTACCTCTAAATGGAATCTAAACGGAATATAATCTACCTCTAAATGGAATCTAAACGGAATATAATCTATCTCTAAATGGAATCTAAACGGAATATAATCTACCTCTAAATGGAACCTAAACGGAATATAATCTACCTCTAAATGAAATCTAAACGGAATATAATCTACCTCTAAATGCAATCTAAACGGAATATAATCTACCTCTAAATGGAATCTAAACGGAATATAAACTATCTCTAAATGAAATCTAAACGGAATATAATCTACCTCTAAATGGAATCTAAACGGAATATAATCTACCTCTAAATGGAATCTAAACGGAATATAATCTTCCTCTACATGGAATCTAAAGGAGAAGGGATCGAAGAGAGAATGCTAACCGTTACTCAAAATATTCTTGCTAAAGTCGGATGTGTTGGACCGAACGGTGTAAATATCGCAACCAAGCTGTAAACTACGACACAACGCATTCCTTTCTCGGACTATATTCTCCTACTTAAGCCCTTTCAGAGTTTAGTAGCGGGAGAATGGAACGAACGAAGCCAAGTCAAGCCAAATCTTAAACATAATCTAAACGTACAGTGAAAATTATCATATCTGTTACTGGGGAGCAGAAGTGAGTGGTGAAAGGGAAATCGCCTGCCCAAGTGACTGTAACCTAAATCCGCCACTGCCGGGTGCATACTTGATTGGTCCACGTACCTCGCTTAAAGTCTGGAGGACTATATGTAGTATTAGCGACCTGTGTGTGTTGAGGAGACATGTCGTATATTGTGCTCTTTGTATTTCTTGGAAGTATCCATCTTTTTCCAACAATAGCGAACGCATCACCTGGTCATGGTTAGTTTTTTTCATTAAAAATGTTGGTCGTTTCTTTATCTTGTCCTCATTGTCAACTGTTGTCTTTGCTAGCTCAAAACTAGTCTTATATAATATATATATATTCTTGTTCAAACATAGACGAGGAACGTCGAGATATTGGAGAGAACATGCAATGCCACGATCTTTTGCTTGCTTAGTCTCCGATGATTGAGATCCACTCGGAGGATGGAGGATGGAAGAATATCAAAGGAGCTTTTCTATGGGGAATTGCAGTTGGGGAAAAGACTATTACTTTAGTACAAGGATGTATGCAACCGGTACATGAATTATGCGGACATTGATTTGTAATCATCGTCTTATACTGTAATAACTAATTGTAGTCATGTTACATTGAAGGGCAGGATTAAGCATGGAATACAGACACAGGAGATACTGTTTGCATATAGGTTAAGGACTTAGCGTTTGGGAACCACCATGCCAGATCGCTAACTGTCCAGACTCTCCTTGACACGCTGTGAAAAACAATTCTCTGCTCTGATTGGTCTCACGAGATACGTTCGTTACCGTCAAGGACTGTAGTTACGTCCCATTTTTTTTTAAGCACATATTACTATCAGCTGACAAGACGGAAAAAAATCAATGATGATATTTGTTCAGACAGTTATCGAACAACGGAACCAGAGATGCAATACTCTATAGTAGGACACTAACAAGAAAATATAATGTAGAAGTACAGAACAGAAACGTATATGTGATCTTCATAGACTACAGAACGTCCTTTGGCAGGTCCAGTAAACTTATTATAGATCAGGAAAACACTGGTACCGATGGAAGAGGCACATGACTACTCAATAACCGATACTGCAGCAAACTATCACAGTAAGAACTAGGAAAGCCGCCGATACTGCAGCAAACTATCACAGTAAGATCTAGGAAAGCCCCCGATACTGCAGCAAACTATCACAGTAAGATCTAGGAAAGCTTTACTCACAATTATATTTATAAAAAGAGGGCATGGATATGATGTGTGCTATCCTCTTGTCTGTCTAACATTTACGTAGACTCATTTGGCCACAGACATGATTGGTTGTTGGTTACGTGTCAGTATAATCTTAGATATTCTGAAAGGGAACAAGTACTGTAGGAACTCATTATGCGCAGCAGCAGCTTTAGAAACAGCCAAACATAAGATCAGCAAACAAAGAAACTTGGCTGAACAGATGGGTCATGGGAAACACGGAAAGGGAGGTTTACAGACATATGGCAAGCTCGGTCCAAATGACAGTGTAAATCAAATCACAAGGAAAGATCAGAGCACCATTTTCCGACTGAGAACCCAACACATCCCACTAAACAAATACATCAACAGAATCCAACCACAACACTCCTGAGAGCCAGCTGTGTACACACCCCTATGAAACCGTTGCTCATCATCTTTTTGAGTGCTCAGCGCTCAGTGATTTTAGCAAAATGCTTCGTCCTGCATGGCCAGATACATGGAAAGCTGTATATGGCACGAGACAACAGCTGATAAACACCTGCAGATACCATTACATGGCATTGGGCCGAAGGGCGAGAGCCTGGAAGCTGCTGGGTCCGTAACAACAACAACAAGAGCTGCAAGAACTGGTGATTTCAGTACAGATCACATGTCACCTGTATGGTGATTTGAGTACAGATCACATGTCACCTGTATGGTGATTACAGTTCAGATCACATGTCACCTGTATGGTGATTTAAGTACAGATCATATGTCACCTGTATGGTGATTTAAGTACAGATCACATGTCACCTGTATGGTGATTTCAGTACAGAGCATATATCGCCTGTATGGTGATTTAAGTATAGATCACATGTCACCTGTATGGTGATTCAAGTACAGAACACATGTCACCTGTATGGTGATTTAAGTACAGATCACATGTCACCTGTATGGTGATTTAAGTACAGATCACATGTCACCTGTATGGTGATTCAAGTACAGAACACATGTCACCTGTATGGTGATTCAAGTACAGAACACCTGTCACCTGTATGGTGATTCAAGTACAGAACACCTGTCACCTGTATGGTGAATTCAGTACAGAGCAAATCTCGCCTATTTGAGTTGGACATTAACACTGAGAAGACTGAAGCTCTGGTAACTAGCAACGTAGAGTCGAGGTCTGCTCTACAGACAAACATAGACGCTCAAATACTGTAACTTATTAAATAGAGTCCCTTATCTTAGAAATGGATGCTGCGTGGCCTAGGGATGATGCGCCCATTTCACGATCCCAACCCACCTGGTTAGAATCAAGCTCGTGTCCAGTTTGACCGATATGGGTATTCTCTCGCTCCTTCATGTACGGAAAGTAATGTCGACCTACCGGACTGTACTTTTGCCAAGAAACTTATAACAGCCAAATAGGTAGCGGTTGTAAGAAGCTACATTCTGTGAAGGACATGGTATTTTCTTTTTTATCTTGATAAAGTTCCTTGGGACAAACTCTGGGAGTGCCTGACAAGGAAGAACATCAGAGTTTCTATAAAACATGCAGAAATTATGTGCGGACATCAAAACAAAAGTCAGGAGAGTTCAAGACCACTTGGGGAGTAAGACAGGGGGACATTCTATCACCGTACCTTTTCATACTCCTCATGGATGAAGTCATCAAAGCCTGCAAGGAACGGACAAAAAAGTATGAAGTAGGGTACTGGAAGATGAGACCAAGTTACATATCGGAACTACCATTTGCAGATGATGTGGCCCTGATCACGAAAACCGAAGCACATCTCCAGATCAACTTGCAGGTCTGGGAAGAAGAGTTGAAGAAGAGAAGAATGCACATCAGCCACTCTAAAACAAAAACCATGGTGATCGCCAGAGATGAAAAGAGACATCAGATAACCCTGGGAACACGAGCACTGGAGCAGGTCAGCAACTTTAAATATCTAGGAGTGGTAATAGACAGCAGGGGAGGAATCAAAGAGGAGTTAACTGCACGAAGGGCAGCAGCAGGTAGACTGTTACTTGCAATAAACAGAGGTTTCCTCAGTAGAAGAGAAATAAGCAGGAAAACAAAGATGGATGTATACCGCTCGACCTATGTGCCTGTCCTGACATATGGATGTGAGTCATGGGCAATGACTACAGCCCAAGAAAGGCAATCACAAACTTCAGAAATGAGGTACCTAAGAAAGGCGGTTCAGGTGACGAAAAGGGACAAGATCCGTAACCAGACATATGTAGCAGTCTTGAAGTTCAACCCCTGCAGACACGAGTGGAGCAGTCCCAACTACAGTGGTTTGGCCATGTCTGTAGAATGGAAGAAGATCGGATACCAAAGCGGTCATGGGAGATCAAAAGTCAAGGACGCAGACCCCGAGGACGTCCCAAAGTACGTTGGGAAGACAACATACGACAGTCCCTAAGTGATAGAGGGCTGGATTGGAAAGAGGCCAGGAAAAAGACGGCGGATAGAGCAGTGTGGCGTTCTCTTTGGCAAACCTCTACACCTCACGGTAGAAGAGGAGCGACTAAGTAAGTAAGTATCTTGAAAATATAATAACGGAGAATGGAAGATAATGAGGATCAAGAATAGTATGAGAATGGTAAACAAATCTGTTATCACCAACATGCGTTATTTATTGACAATCAAACATGTAAAAAAATTAATAATTGGAGGGATTAGGAGCTATGTCTATTCGTCTTTACTATATGGCGCAGAAACATGGACAATTAACACACAGTTGGATACAAATAATTGTTGCCTTTGAAATGTTGATGTAGATAGAAGAATGGAGCACTTCTTGTGGACAGAGACTGTGTTGTAACGCTGTCATTGACGTCAAGTGTGTTACATCCAACGTCAGCACATTCTCTACACCACGTCATGTGTGTTACATCCAACGTCAGCACATTCTCTATAACACGTCATGTGTGTTACATCCAACGTCAGCACATTCTCTACAACACGTCATATGTGTTACATCCAACGTCAGCACATTCTCTAAAACACGTCATGTGTGTTACATCCAACGTCAGCACATTCTCTACAACACGTCATATGTGTTACATCCAACGTCAGCACATTCTCTAAAACACGTCATGTGTGTTACATCCAACGTCAGCACATTCTCTAGAACACGTCATGTGTGTTACATCCAACGTCAGCACATTCTCTATAACACGTCATGTGTGTTACATCCAACGTCAGCACATTCTCTACACCACGTCAAGTGTGTTACATCCAACGTCAGCACATTCTCTATAACACGTCATGTGTGTTACATGCAACGTCAGCACATTCTCTACAACACGTCATATGTGTTACATCCAACGTCAGCACATTCTCTAAAACACGTCATGTGTGTTACATCCAACGTCAACACATTCTCTAGAACACGTCATGTGTGTTACATCCAACGTCAGCACATTCTCTAGAACACGTCATGTGTGTTACATCCAACGTCCACACAGTCCACACATCCCACACGTCATGGCCCACCGATATAACTGGTTATTTCCAACAGTTCCACATTAGCGATCTTATCATTCATTTCCTGTCTCTATTCCCAGTACTCGTGCATTAATGGAAGTCTGTAGCCTGTTTGTTGTTCTTTCTGATATTCCGAAACATGAAGAAGATATGCAAAATGAATGTAGCGCATGTTCTGTTGTTGTTGTTGTTGGTATCGCTGTTGTTGTTGTTGTTGTTGTTGTTGTTGTTGTTGTTGTTGCTGTTGTTGTGCATGTCCACTCTTTTGTGCGCCCTGAAAAGAACGTAAAGTGCCTAGTTGCATGAACTTTCTTCACATCACGAGCGTGCTAATAAAGGTTATCGGGGTCCTCCATGCGGTGGCGCTATGCTAGGCTGTATCTGCGTATCGCTCATTACTACGGGAATCACGTCGATCCCTCACCTCGTTTCCCAGCCTACCAAAAGAACAGCTACGTGGAAGTAAAGTAGGGATCATGTCCAGTATATTTTGCCTGATCCTGACTAACATGTCTGATCAGTATATTTAGCCTGACCCTGACTAGCATGTCTGATCAGTATATTTATCCTGACTCTGACTAACATGTCTGATCAGTATATTTTGCCTGACCCTGACTAGCATGTCTGATCAGTATATTTAGCCTGACTCTGACTAACATGTCTGATCAGTATATTTTGCCTGACCCTGACTAGCATGTCTGATCAGTATATTTAGCCTGACCCTGACTAACATATCTGATCAGTATATTTTCCCTGACATCAAAGTAACACGTCTAATCAGTATATTTTGCCTGACTCTTGACTAACATGTCTAATCAGTATATTTTGCCTGACCTTGACTATCATGTCTAATCAGTATATTTTGCATGACCAGACGTTAGTCTTCCTCCCCAAAGCACTGGTTAAATACACAGACATCATGAAACAGACATTAAGGGAAGTAACAAGAAACCCAACGCTTTCAAATTCACAGGTTTCACATACAAGTATCTGTCAGCTGACTACAGAGTTATCCAGCTTGAATGTCAAACTGGAATTTACCTCTCTGACAGCAACATCCTCATGATTAGCATCTACAACACCACCTCCATGATGAAGATGGCACAAGTTGTTGGCGGGAAATGTCCGACCATCGAAGACGCCTCCAACTCTGACCGTCTCTATTTGCCTGGATGCTCGTTTGTGTAAGTTCGGACTGGGGATAAGCTCATTCGATGATCTCTGTTCTTCTTCTTTTGCTTCTTCTTCCTCTTATTCTTCCCCTTCTTCTTCTTCTTCTTCTTGTTCTTCTTCTTCCTCCTCCTCTTCATCCTTTTCTTCTTTTTCAGATATTATCTCTGGTGAAAAGGACATGCCAGGTTTCCACGAGCTTGTTTGCCAAATGACTGTCGCCACCAGCCACCTAGCTCTTCCCTGTTGCCTGCAAGCAGCTGTAGGAAGGTCATCGAGCCCACCTCTGGACACAGCTTTGGTTGAACTTAACGTTTTTATACTGGTTTAGAAGACCCTACAGAGTCTGTGTACAACCAGTATATTCACTTTATATTCACTTGATCTAAAAATACATATGCGGATCTACTCTATTCTTGAATGCATTAATTGTACCTGCCTCCACTACTAACTGCGACAATGCATTCCAAGGATTCACCACTCTCTAACTAAAAAACTGTTTCCTAATATTTAATGCACAACAGCCACATACTTACAACAAAATACACAACAGACACATACAACAAGATACACAACAGACACATACTTACAACAACATACACAACAGACACATACAACAAGATACACAACAGACACATACTTACAACAACATACACAACAGACACATACAACAAGATACACAAAAGACATATACTTACAACAACATACACAACAGACACATACAACAAGATACACAACAGACACATACTTACAACAACATTCACTACAGCCACATACAACAAGATACACAACAGACACATACAACAACATTCACAACAGCCACATACTTACAAGATACACAACAGCCACATACTTACAACAACATACACAACAGCCACACACTTGCAACATACACAACAGCCACATACTTCATTAATCAAGAACGAAAGTCAGAGGCGCGAAGACGATCAGATACCGTCGTAGTTCTGACCATAAACGATGCCGACTAGCGATCCGCAGGAGTTGCTTCGATGACTCTGCGGGCAGCTTCCGGGAAACCAAAGTGTTTGGGTTCCGGGGAAAGTATGGTTGCAAAGCTGAAACTTAAAGGAATTGACGGAAGGGCACCACCAGGAGTGGAGCCTGCGGCTTAATTTGACTCAACACGGCCAAACACTGACATGATTGACATGCCGAGAGCACTTTCGTTGGGTCTAATATGGAACGGGTGCTGGAATTAGACCCTCGAAAATCTGGGGCTACCCTCTAAGTAACTTGATTGTCTCGCTAAAGGAATTGACGGAAGGGCACCACCAGGAGTGGAACCTGCGGCTTAATTTGACTGAACACGCCAATACTGTAGAACGACTGACAAATCGAGAGCACTACCGTTGGGTCTAATAATGAACGTACGCTGGTATTAGACTCACGGAAGACAAGTCAGCTCTCTAACACTCTAATGAAAGAACGCTACGGAAATCGTGTTTAACTCCGCAGAAACCGCAGATTTCAAATACCTGGTCATTGACAAACAAAAGCCCTCAATAAATTCGTCTGGCCAAATAGTGAACGGGTGCTGGAAATAGACCATCTGAAGACAGGTCAGTTTTACCCTACTAATGACAGGGCGTTGCTACGGAAAACCAGCTCATATCGAGAGGAGCCGCAGACACTTTGGTTCACGTACCAGGCTGATAAGCCAATGGCGCGAGGCTACCATGTGGGGGATTATGGCCGAACCCCTGTAAGCCGCAATCCCGCCCAAAATCTCAGCACCACTGCAATGGGAGGCTCCTACATGTTCGGGACCTGGGGCTTGCGCCCCAGCCCTATCCGGTAGAGCCGCAGAAAGAGGTCTCTGCCGTCCGCCGATCAAAGGGGGCTGACAACTGCTTGATACTCACCTTATACGGCGATGGGGTGCGAAACCACCAACACAAGACTTAGTACCTGGTCGGGATGTCGAAAACAGTAGAGCAGCCACCTCACTGTGAACTGTCGAGACTCAACCAATGACCATGAGATCTGTCCGCACACCAGGCGAACAATATCTCTGTGACATTACCAGGCTTGTCCTCTGGTTAAATGCACTTCGGCTACGATATCTACCTCTGAACGTTATCAGCCATATAGCTATCATGCTGGACGCAGAAGAGATGCAGACCAGCGGACATTGCACACCTGACCCACTGTGTCAACACCCCAGGTGGCGGGGAATGCTAGGCGTACCATCTCTGCATAGAAGCCAAGAAAATAAAGGGAGAAAGAGATACCCCACTCACATGCAAATGCTACGTTTCTGGCAGGACGTGACGATCCTGGGGTACAGACACACTGGACTGCCTCTCTTCCGGGTAAACCAGTCCATCTCATATATCATCTCACATATCATCTAACAAAACAGTGCAACGTAAATCGCAGCATGATGACAGTACAACCGATTAGAAAAACGCATGGCGCTCATCCTGCGGAATCCCGCCAGGCAGCGATAGTGCCGGGCCTCACGCCTCGAAGGGGCCCACCCTTGACTACTGGTGGTCACCCACCCATGTGTCGTGGAGTCAAGGCACACGGCCATGGGGCAACTTTTATTGACCAAAACCTCAAGACCCTCAAAATACTACAGTGGAATGCGGAGGGAGTCATTAACAAAAAACGTTCCCTAACACATCACCTGCATGAAGGTAAGATTGACGGGGCATGTATGCAGGAAACGCACCTCAACAATAATCATAAATTCTCATTCAGAGGATACCAGACCTTCCGTCTAGATAGAGAAGGCCACAAAGGAGGGGTCCTGATACTGACCAGAAACTGTATACCGAGTAGCGCGGTATCTGTCAATCACACCGGACAAGCAGAAATTGTAGGAGTTGACATAATGGCTCAAGAGACGAAGCTCCGCATTTTCAATCTGTACGGACCACCAAATAGAGACCTATCGCTCTCGAGTATGGAGGTCAGAGACTCCAACTGCATAGTAGTTGGAGATTTAAACAGCCACTCGGAGAGATGGGGATACTCTGACAAACAGCAGAGGTGACGAAGTGGAAGATTGGGAGATAGATGCAAATCTCTCCCTAATCAATAGGCCGGAGGATAGCCCTAGCTTCTATTCAAGAACATGGCATACCACCTCGACTCCAGATTTGGCCTTCTCCACACAGGACATACACCATAAAATTGACCGCCAGGTGCTAAACCAACTGGCAGGTAGCGACCACAGGCCGATCAGGCTAACCATTGACATGGAAGTAGGCCCACAGGAAACAAAACCGCTCCCACGTTGGAATTACAAACGAGCCGACTGGGACAGATTTGCAATCCTGACAGATGGGCTGTGTGAAACCATCAACACACGAAACACCAAAATTAAGCCCATGGTGGAAAGCCTAAGCAAGGCAATAATGCAAGCCGCCACTGAAACCATCCCAAGAGGAGCTAGGAAAAACTATAAGCCCTACTGGAATGATGAGTTGCAGAAAGGGGAAGATGCAGTAACAAATGCTAGGAACATAGCAGAGCGAGAAAAATCCATGGAGGCAAACATCGCCCTCAAAGCCGCCACGGCGAAGTACAAACACACTCTCAAGCAAACAGCAAGAGAAAGCTGGAAAAATAAAACGGAAAGCCTAAACCTGGACAAAGACGGGAACAAGCTATGGAAGCTAGTCAGAGCCATGAACGACGAAACCCCGTCAAATAAACAAATTACCATCAAGCAGGGCGAGAACTTGATCACAGGTAAGAAAGCCGCAAACGCCTTTGTCGATCACTATGCCAGAGCAAACCACATCGAGGTCCCTGCAGATAAGCATACAGACAATAACGAAGAGCTAAAGGGGCACGACAACATGAATACGGCACCGGAAGAGCACATGATGGCCAAATTAACAATGCGTGAAATGAAAGAGGCTATGAAAACATTAAAGAAAAGGAAATCTCCCGGAAAAGACGGGATAACAAACGAAATGCTGATGGGGCTGGGCCAAACAGCGAAGAGGAAACTGCTATCGGTCCTGAACCAAAGCTGGATAAGGGGAATTGTACCCCAGGCATGGAAAGACGCAATACTGGTACCAGTACCAAAAACAGGAAAAGATAAAACAGATCCAAATGGATAAAGGCCCATCAGCCTACTGAGCTGTGTCGGCAAGCTGATGGAACGGATGATAAACACCAGACTGATGTGGCATCTGAAAGAAAAACGAATACTAATTCCACAGCAAGCCGGCTTTAGACAGCACAGATCCACTGAGGACCAGGTCATTCTCATATCCCAGGAGATAGAAGATGCCTACCAGGTACAGAAACACACAGTATCGGTTTGGGTGGATCTGGAAAAGGCATTTGACAAAGTCTGGAAAGACGGACTTAGAGTCAAGCTAAGAAGAAGTGATGTTTGTGGGAAAATGTACAAATGGATCAACCACTACCTCAAACAAAGAACGGCCAGAGTCCAAGTACAAGGGCAGATGAGCAAAAAGGTGACACTCGAGCAGGGAGTACCCCAAGGGGGAGTACTGTCACCCACACTCTTCCTGGTATTTATAAACGATATTACAGAGAATATACCAAGAAGAGTCCATAGCTCAATGTTTGCAGACGATCTGGCTATGTGGACCTCTGAAAAGAATCTCACCATAGCAAGAAATCGGATGCAGACGGCCCTAACATCGCTGGAAGAGTGTGCGAACTCATGGCTGGTCAAAATAAACGAGGAGAAAACCACATGCACAATATTCTCGCTTTCAATCAAACCAAAAAATACCAAATTAAGTCTAAATGGCAAATTCCTGCAGCCAAACGACAACCAAAACTACCTGGGAGTCACATTTGATCGGCGCATGACATGGAAAAGTCAGATTGAGAGAAACCGAATGAGAGCCAGAGAAAGAATGGCAATCATGAGGAAACTTGCTGGCACAAACTGGGGAGCAGACGAAGGCATACTAAAGAAACTGTACACTGGAAGAGTGAGACCAGTTCTCGAGTATGGCATTGCGGCATGGACAACAGCAGCGAAGGCGAACTTCGATAAAGTTAGCAAACTTCAAAACCAAGCCATGAGAATTATAACAGGAGGCATGAAGTCAACGCCAATTGTAGAACTTGAAAAGATTACAAAACTGCAATCCATGACCGATAGAAGAGACTGCAGAGCTCAGCTGCAGTCAGAGAAACTCCGAAGACTGGCCGACCATCCAATGCACCAGAGACTAAACAATTTGGGAAATGGGAAACTAAAGCGGAGAAACTTTGCAGAAATAGCCAAAGCAAAGATGCACGAAGATCCCATAAACACACTAACAACACCAAAACCCATCACTACTGTACGAAAACCTACCTGGAGGCAGGATATATTTCCAGAGGTGGTAGAAAATATACCAGGTATTGCAAACAAAAACTGCCAGACTGAAAAAGAAAGGAGAGATACTACCCTAAGCTTCATAACGAAAAGCTACCCAAGCATGGACTGGACCCATGCATACACCGACGGTTCTGTAACAAATACTACACAGAACGGAGGGGCAGGAGCATTCCTGAACCTACCAAATGGCAGAAAAATAACACTGTCATTCGCTACTGGTAAGTTCACAAGCAATTTCAGAGCGGAGGCAGAGGCACTGAGGGCGGCAGTGGAAGAAATGGTGACACACAGTGAAAATGAAAGCCATATAGTCCTGCTTACAGATACTCTCGCCGTAGTCACAGCGCTAAAAAGCCAGAAAAACACTGAGCTTAATGACTTAAGAGCATACACAACAGCCACATACAACAACATACACAACAGCCACATACTTGCAACAAGATACACAACAGCCACATACAACAACATACACAACAACAACATACACAACAGCCACATACCTACAACAACATACACAACAGCCACATACAACAACATACACAACAGCCACATATTTGCAACAAGATACACAACAGACACATACAAAAACATACACAACAGACACATACAACAACATACACAACAGACACATACTTGCAACAACATACACAACAGCCACATACAACAACATACACAACAGCCACATACCTACAACAACATACACAACAGACACATACTTGCAACAAGATACACAACAGTCACATACTTGCAACAAGATACACAACAGCCACATACAACAACATACACAACAGCCACATACCTACAACAACATACACAACAGCCACATACAACAACATACACATACAACAACATACACAACAGACACATACAAAAACATACACAACAGACACATACACCAACATACACAACAGACACATACTTGCAACAAGATACACAACAGCCACATACAACAACAGCCACATACCTACAACAACATACACAACAGCCACATACAACAACATACACAACAGCCACATACTTACAACAAGATACACAACAGCCACATACAACAACATACACAACAGCCACATACCTACAACAACATACACAACAGACACATACAACAACATACACAACAGCCACATACTTGCAACAAGATACACAACAGCCACATACAACAACATACACAACAACAACATACACAACAGCCACATACCTACAACAACATACACAACAGCCACATACAACAACATACACAACAGCCACATACTTGCAACAAGATACACAACAGACACATACAAAAACATACACAACAGACACATATAACAACATACACAACAGACACATACTTGCAACAACATACACAACAGCCACATACAACAACATACACAACAGCCACATACCTACAACAACATACACAACAGACACATACTTGCAACAAGATACACAACAGTCACATACTTGCAACAAGATACACAACAGCCACATACCTACAACAACATACACAACAGCCACATACAACAACATACACAACAGCCACATACTTGCAACAAGATACACAACAGACACATACAAAAACATACACAACAGACACATACACCAACATACACAACAGACACATACTTGCAACAAGATACACAACAGACACATACAAAAACATACACAACAGACACATACACCAACATACACAACAGACACATACTTGCAACAACATACACAACAGCCACATACAACAACAGCCACATACCTAAAACAACATACACAACAGCCACGTACAAAAACATACACAACAGACACATACAAAAACATACACAACAGATACATACAACAACATACACAACAGCCACATACTTGCAACAAGATACACAGCAGCCACATACTTGCAACAACATACACAACAGCCACATACCTACAACAACATACACAACAGCCACATACAACAACATGCACAACAGCCACATACTTGCAACAAGATACACAACAGACACATACAAAAACATACACAACAGACACATACACCAACATACACAACAGACACATACTTGCAACAACATACACAACAGCCACATACAACAACAGCCACATACCTAAAACAACATACACAACAGCCACATACAACAACATACACAACAGCCACATACTTGCAACAAGATACACAACAGACACATACAAAAACATACACAACAGACACATACAAAAACATACACAACAGACACATACAACAACATACACAACAGCCACATACTTGCAACAAGATACACAGCAGCCACATACTTGCAACAAGATACACAACAGCCACATGCAACAACATACACAACAGCCACATGCAACAACATACACAACAGCCACATACTTACAACAACATTCACAACAGCCACATGCAACAACATACACAACAGCCACATACTTACAACAACATACACAACAGACACATACTTACAACAACATACACAACAGCACATACTCACAACAACATTCACAACAGCACATACTCACAACAAGATACACAACAGCCACATACAACAACATACACAATAGCCACATACTTACAACAACATACACAACAGCCACATACAACAACATACACAATAGCGACATACTTACCATTTCTCTTCTGACCAAAACCAGTAGACAGATCTAACCTGACACTGATCTCTCTCCGTCGACCACAGACATCCACATCATGTGATTTTTTTTCCTGAGACGGGCTGCATTGAAATGTGTGATTTCGTCTTCAAGAATCAAATCCTTCAAATCTTCAAATGCTAACTTAAAAAACAAATTCTCCTAAATCCTAACATAAAAACCCCAATTCTCGTACATCCTTTCACAACAAAACCAAATTCTCCCAAATACTAACATAACAAAACCCATTTCTCCAAAATCCTCACATAAAATCCAAATTGTCTTAAATCCTAACATAAAAAACCAAATTCTCCGATAACCTTACATAAGAAAACCAATTCTCCCAAACCATGACATAAAAAATACATTTTTCCTAAATTATAACATTAAAAAAATCAATTCTCTCAAATCCTAACATAACAAAATCCAATTCTCTTAAATTCTAAAATAACACAACCCAATTCTATTAAATCCGAATATCATCCAATTCTCTTGAATCTTAAGATAACAAAATCAAATTCTTTCAAATCCTAACATACAAACAACCTGTTTCCTTAGGCTTGACCACGG
>JAVGWX010000019.1:57526012-57686012 GCA_036924085.1 Ariolimax columbianus
CCTTATCATAGAGCAAGGAAAGACAACCTCAGCTGCATAGTGTGGCAGGGCAGACCATGACCTTAGCCTTGGTTGGCTGCTGATATAGAAGTGAAGCCCCGACAGGCAAACAGACAGAGATCAAAACAAGCTCAGAAACAAAAATTAGCTCTGCTGAACAGGCTGCTTCTGCAGTTTGTCTTGTTTCAAATGTATTGGTATCGTGTCGCTCTCCCTAGTCGTCTTGTCCATGACTTGCCTCTGGGATCGGGCAGCTCGAGACGAGAGAGTGAGGATAAAAAGTAGCGCAGTTAATCCTTACTAAAAATAGCGCTTGCAAATACATTATGCCATCATCGTCTGCAACGGACGGCGGCCTTTGCTTTGCCAGGAGACAACTAACACAACCCTGATTCCTTCCATTCACTTTACCAGGAGACCACTAACACACCTCTGACTCTTCCCGTTCACTTTACCAGGAGACCACTAACACACCTCTGACTCCTTCCGTTCACTTTACCAGGAGACCACTAACACATCCCTGACTCTTCCCGTTCACTTTACCAGGAGACCACTAACACATCCCTGACTCCTTCCGTTCACTTTACCAGGAGACCACAAACACATCCCTTACTCCTTCCGTTCACTTTACCAGGAGACCACAAATACACCTCTGACTCCTTCCGTTCACTTTACCAGAAGACCACAAACACACCTCTGACTCCTTCCGTTCACTTTACCAGAAGACCACTAACACATCCCTGACTCTTCCCGTTCACTTTACCAGGAGACCACTAACACACCCCTGACTCTCCCCGTTCACTTTACCAGGAGACCACTAACACACCCCTGACTCTCCCCATTCACTTTACCAAGAGACCACTAACACACCCCTGACTCTCCCCATTCACTTTACCAGGAGACCACTAACACACCCCTGACTCACCCAATTCACTTTACCAGGAGACCACTAACACACCCCTGACTCTTCCCCTTGGCTTTACCAGAAGACCACTAACACACCCCTGACTCTCCCCATTCACTTTACCAGGAGACCACTAACACACCCCTGACTCTCCCCGTTCACTTTACCAGGAGACCACTAACACATTCCTGACTCTTCCCATTCACTTTACCAGGAGACCACTAACACATCCCTGACTCTTCCCATTCACTTTACCAGGAGACCACTAACACATCCCTGACTCTTCCCATTCACTTTACCAGGAGACCACTAACACATCCCTGACTTTTCCCATTCACTTTACCAGGAGACCACTAACACATCCCTGACTTTTCCCATTCACTTTACCAGGAGATCACTAACACGTCCCTTTCATATTTTCAGTGAAGCTTCTGGAGCCCAGCGTGGTGGCAGCAGGAGTCATGTTGTGTACAATACTCTTCTCCCTGGCAGTTCAGATGTTCTTGTCATGCAGTAAGTGTTTTCAGCCTAGTCGATTGAGGCTCCAGTTTACCCAAACGTACAATTGTAGCTGAATGTGTATTATTGCATTAAGACGTCAGTTCTTTCGTGTCATTTGAGATATTACACCAATATGTCCTATTTGTTATGTCCGTGAGATATTACACCAATATGTCCTGTCCGTTATGTCCCGTGAGATATTACACCAATATGTCCTGTGAGATATTATACAAATATGTCCTGTCTGTTATGTCCTGTAAGATATTACACCAATATGTCTCTTTTGTTGTGTCACAGGAGATACTTCACCAAAATGCCACTTCATTCGTGGCCTGAGAGATATTGCAATGCACTAATTACCGCCTGCTGAATTATGACAGAACAGTCGATAAAATAACGATCCCCAAAATGTAGGAGTTTCATATAAAACACGAGTCGAACAAGAAGGACTGCCTGAAAGGACGAGATAGAAGTATGTTCAACCAGCAAACTACAGGAACCATAATATATCGACACAATTTTCAATTTGCTTAGCCAGATTAAGTACCTATGGATCTTCATGGATGGCTGTGATGTCGATTACTTTTTTGTACAACGACATATTTCAACAATCTATTTCAAATATGCCATATCCATTTAATTCTTCTTCTTGTGATGATATCCTTGGTGTTTACATCGTCAGACGGGTTCATATGATTATCTCGGTTCTTGTCTGAAGTTTCTCTGCAGATTTGCCCCGTTTTTAGTTGAGTGTTGAATCGTTGGTTCAGCGTATCTTCCTTAACTGGACGTAAAGGGAACAGCTCAGTACAACAAACTCAACAATTTGTTGGGTTACAATCAAACACATGTTTTTATATTTCATTATCCATGGATAACAGTCCAAATAAAGAAACTCTGTGTACATTGTCAGGTTTCAAGAACGCTGTGTTCGTTAATCATCAAAGGTCTAATGGAAGCAGCTGAACTTACTGCAAGTGACGTGTCATATATCCTATACGGGTTACTAAGTGGCGTCAGTACTACGCAATATTGACAAATTCGAGTTAGTTGAGAGTATTCCACAATAATTGACAACAAAAGCTATAATAAGAAACTAAACTTAGAGAATAGAGAATTGTGTAAATGAGCTGTGTTGATTTCATGTTTTGTTTGTTTTTTTCAGAAATTATCCGATATCTTGGTGAGTGACTGCCTGTTAAAGTAGTTGTTGTCCGTGCTAATGCATGTGTAGTTGTTTGTTTGTATGAATGTATGTGTGTGTGTGTGCAGGTGTATTGATGTGTTGGTGGGTGTGTGTATGTGTGTGTGCAAGAGTGTAGATGTATTGGAGCGTGTGTGTGTGTGTATGTATATGTGTGTGCAGGTGTATTGATGTGTTGGTGGGTGTGTGTATGTGTGTGTGTATGTGTGCAAGAGTGTAGATGTATTGGAGCGTGTGTGTGTGTGTGTATGTGTATGTGGGTGGCTGCGTGTATACTTGTATACATATCAAATTGTTCAGTTACATGAATCTTGCCTTTATCAGTTGAAGATCTTTTGGTTGTACCACATATTGTTACTGCCCTTTTGTCTACCTGAAATTGAGACACATTCTACCGTTTCTGTTTAACCATACAAGTAAATGCCACCCCATTACCTCCAAAGCTGTCTAGGACGATTTTAAACCCGTCGTTGTGCTCGGTGGTAGCCTAGTCAGGTCACATCTCTTCTTCGCTATCTTGTCTTTCGTAACTGGAAGACATCTGTCCATTACATCTTTGAATGTCACTAGACAACAGCTGATTATCACGTGCAGATACCATTACATGACATTGGGTTGAACGGCGGGAGCCCGGATGCTGCTGGATTTGTAACAACAACAAAAACATGCAGCTTCACTGTGGCATATTGTGCTTGCAGTGCAAACCTGTCCCTTTTTCTGTTAGATATAAGGGTTCTAACTGGGTGATTTCTGTCGGTTCTATGTGTGTGATGAAGATGAAATATGGACCACTGCTACACTGACATCATTCTATATTAAAAAACTAACATGTAGACTAACACCTCTATGATAGAAGACTCTATAACTCATAGATTTGCACATCCAACCATTCACAGTCACAAAGCCTGCTGTAGTAGACGTTTTTGTTTGTGTGTTTTTTTTAAATGTTCGCCTTATTTATCTATTCCCCAGGGTGGTGTGCGTTGCACTATGGTTTTTATTTTGCGCCTGTCGGCCCAGTGCATCTGACTTCAGCATGCATTTTATGTAAGGGTCTGCTTCCTCCTGCATTTTCTAAGGGTTTGCTTCCCCGGGGTAACGACCGGTGCTGTGATGGGGATCAAACCCAGCACCTTCTGGTTGTGAGCCGTGCCACTTAACCACTAGCCCACGCTGTCCCCTGCCTTGGGATGTGAGGAGAGCCACTGTAACCCATCATCAAAGAAAGTCTTAAGGTACCTGACTCAAGTACGAGTGACATTAGCAAAACAACAACACCAACGTTAACAACAACAACAACATTAACAACAACAACAATGTTAACAACATCAACAACACCAACGTTAACAACAACAACAATTGTTCATTCTGTTTTTATTCCCGACTAATGCATCCCCCAGAATACAGACGGACGCCACAGCAACACCAGCAGCACCAACAGTACCAGCTGAGTCGCTCCCAGAGTAAGATGACAGACCATAGCAAGTCCGGACAAGTAGAGGAAGAACCTTTCTACGCCAGCGTCTGATCGGGCACACCCAATGTGTGGTAGATACAAAGATAATATTATGTAAAACTGTCCACTGCAGACAATCCAGTGCTTCTAATTAATACCGTAACCGGTTCGTGTGCAAACAAATCTAAAATGAGGCGGTACAGGAAATCAGGAGGCGATAATCCCGTTGTTGTTCAGATTCGGCACAGGAACAGAAATATAAATAAAACCTGGGTTACGAGCCAAAAGGTCTTTGTCCGGAACAGACTACAAACACGAAAGTATCTTTCTGCTAAACATCTGCTATAAATATGTCATCATACCAAGAACAGAGAAAGCAGGGGAAGCTATCGCCAGTTGAAGTCCTCGACAAGCTCTATGTAAATACTGATATTGTCAGCGTGAGCTCTGATTTTTACAAAAAATATTTAAATTGTCAGGTGAACACGTAAGAAGGGAAAAAAGAAGCATCTACGTTCATCGTTGTTGTTTTGATTGTCAGATATTTTCATTTTGATTGTTATATGTTTTCATTTTGATTGTTATATGTTTTCATTTTGATTGTTAGATATTTTCAATTTGATTGTTATATGTTTTCATTTTGATTGTTAGATGTTTTCATTTTGATTGTTAGATGTTTTCATTTTGATTGTTAGATGTTTTCATGTTGATTGTTATATGTTTTCATTTTGATTGTTATATGTTTTCATTTTGATTGTTAGATGTTTTCATTTTGATTGTTAGATGTTTTCATGTTGATTGTTATATGTTTTCACATTGATTGTCAGATGTTTTCATTTTGATTGTCAGATGTTTTCATTTTGATTGTTATTTGTCTCTGAGGTTGGTCTTTTAGGCATTAAGTAAGTTCTGTCCATGATTGTGTTCCAGTGCAACGTTTGAGCTATGCTTTCCAACATCAATATTGCATTGTTCGTTTAACAACCCTGGCCGATGAATAACATATGAGAGAAACGTATTAGCCACTCTAAAAATAGATACAGGATCATTCAACACATTTTCCGATAACGACATATGTACAACTTATCACCATCATTATCACATACTCTTCGTCAGTCAAGTTTGAGCATGGGGTCATCAACTTAGTTTATCTTCCTTGCAGGTAGCCTGTATCAAATTAGTCATCTATGCGGTCGTATGTGTGCGATATATGATATAATGTGATAACCAGTCCTCAACACAACCTTACTAAGTCGTTTTTTTTCCTAGAATCATACAACAGTTATATTCTTACCTCATCAATAAAGGATGTAGAGGTCTTCACGACGACAAAGCTACCAATAACTACGCTTTTTATTTATCCCAGGATAACGCGTGTTTCAATACTATTTTCTCGGTCTAATATTTCTCGTTCTTTGGTCGAAAGTCACGTGACTCACTTAAATTAAGGCCAAAATATATAACTAACTGCTCAAACAGATGGATCAGCAACAAATGATGCGGGAATTGAAGTGCCGGTATGTGTGTCTCGTATCCTGAGAACGATTGCGAGACAATGAGTACTCCCTCTGGTCAATTCTGTTCAAAGAATACAGCTGTCCAAGCTAGGAGTTTTCCCACTGGTCAATTCTTTTCCAACTATACAGCTGAGGTACAATGTCTAGAGCAAGCTGATAATATTATACACAACAGTAATTCCGAATGCTACTGGGTAGTCATCTTCAAAGACACAATTTCCGCTCTCAAGAATGGTAGACGCCCACATCAGGGGAATGAACTGAGTGGAGTGGATTTATTTCAGGAGTTATCTTCCGTTGTTGTGTAATTTTAAAAGAAACCTCAGATAAACTTGGAGAATAAAGGTTGAGAATTTGAACAGGAAGACTGAGAAACCTCAGACTTTGAGGAAGAGAGAGTTATCCAGATTACAGTTATGAGGAAAGACTAAAAAAAACCAGCCTACAGTGTCTAGAAAAGAGAAGAATTTGAGGTGACTTAATACAGGTTTATAAGATGATCAGAGGAACGGATAAATTAGAATATAACAAGTTTTTCAAAATACAGCCACCCACAAGAACAAGAGGGCATAGCTACACATTAACTAAAGAAAGGTCCAGATTAGATATTGGGAAATATTTGTTTAGTAATAGAGGGGGGGGAAGGCTGTGGTGGAAACCGTCAACTTCACCATTGCCTATAAACCCCTCTAGATTCATTATACGCTGATTAAACATGACTTCTGATGTAGTGCTGAGAATATGCTCCAGGGGAGCGAGAAGCTTATTATTATTATATGTGTGTGTCTGTTTTTAAACATCAAATGTTTGATAAAAGTAGACAACCATTGGTTATTGTACTTATTCCATTTCATTGTTACCATTTTCTATGAGTTTGCTGTGACATCAGATGTCACTTTACTATGAATTGTGACTTATCAGATGTCACATATCACTTTACTATGAATTGTGACTTATCAGATGTCACATGTCACTTCTATGAATTGTGACTTATCAGATGTCACATATCACTTTACTATGAATTTTGGCTTATCAGATGTCACATATCACTTTAATATGCATTTTGGTTTATCAGATGTCACATATCACTTTACTATGAATTTTGGCTTATCAGATGTCACATATCACTTTACTATGAATTTTGGCTTATCAGATGTCACATATCACTTTACTATGAATTGTAACCTTTCAGATGTCTATTATCACTTTGCTATGAATTTTGGCTTATCAGATGTCACATACCACTTTACTATGAATTTTGGCTTATCAGATGTCACATTTGCCTTTACTATGAATCTTGATTTATCAGATGTCACATATCACTTTACTATGAATTGTGACTTATCCACTATCATCACTGCCTAGGCACCCTACCATTAGTTTGACAACAAAGCAACAGCTGATAAACAGTATATTGATACTGTCTCTGGGCTACCAGTGCCAAAAATTGTTCCTGTCAATGGAGCGTGAGAGCAGAATTTCGAACTGTGACGTAAAGTTTTTGAGGAAGGCCATCGGTGTTAACAGTAATGACAGAATGCGGAACAACGACATTCGAAGTATGACTGGCACTACGTCTTGTGTCGAATACATTTCCAGAAAGAAAATAAGTTTCTTTGGGCATCTCATGAAAACATCCCCTCATCAACTTCCACAGATGGCTTACAACGCTCGCAGATCTGGCTACATGGTAAGGGGGTGGTCCTGAGACAGGTGGATAGATGACATTAAAGTGATTGTGCAATGACACGGGTTCAGAATGACCAACGCAATGCACTTGGCTCAGGACATACGACTTAAGCTCCCCACGACGCTCAACGCCATAAAATGGAAAGAAAATTAACTAACTACTGCCCGCTTAACTAAGTAAAATGAATTGTCTCTTCCTATTTGTGTTTGTTTGTCCCTGGTATTTCTGAGTACTTAACTTAACTTCTTTATACTGGTTTAGAAGACTCTGCAGAGTCTGTATGCAACCAGTTTCATTTACATCACCTCGCTCTAAAAGCTATGCGCATCCAATATATTCTTAAATGCATTAACTGTCCCTGCCTCCACTACCTCCTGTGGCAATGCATTCACCTCTCTGACAAAAAAAAATATTTCCTAATATCTAATCTGGACCTCTCCTTAGTCAACTTGTAGCTGTGCCCTCTTGTTCTTGTGGGTGGCTGTATTTTAAGAAACTTGTTATAGTCTACCTTATCCATTCCTCTGATCATCTTATAAACCTGTATTAAGTCACCACGAATTCTTCTCTCTTCGAGACACTGTAGGCCGTTTTTTCTGAGTCTTTCCTCATAACTGTAATTCTGGAATCCCACTATCATCTTTGTCACTCTTTTTTGTATTCTTTCCAGCATGTTTATATCATCTCTATGATAAGGACTCCACACCAGTACATCTACTGCCCAAGTAGGTAAAGCTATCAGCTGATAGCTATGTAGTAAAAAGCGTGCGCTAAACCACTCCACTTAGCAGATGCTCAACATGAGCATGAGTTGAGAACAGCCTCCCAGGAAATAGTTCACTCATTGACAACAACAATATCACATGTTTTACTTTTTGTAAATGTGTTTTTATTTATTGTATAGAAAGGAACATATGCAAAGTAGAATTTGGAACACTGATCAATCAATCAATTAATAAATTGAGCAATCCCTTAATCAATCAATCAAATCCCATCACTCCTCTCAGTGTATAGACAATTGAGCACATCCCACCAACACACATGTCCTTGGCTACTCTTTCTGCCTCTCTCCTGGTGTAATCATTTAATCTTAGCTTTCTTCTGCCTCTCTCCTGGTGTAATCATTTAATCTTAGCTTTCTTCTGCCTCTCTCCTGGTGTAATCATTTAATCTTAGCTTTCTTCTCACATTCTCTTCTCCATGTATTTTTAGGTTTACCTCTCTTTCTCTTTCTGCGGATTCCATGTGAGATCCTGCCTAGCTATGTTGGATGGTACCTTTCTCGGCGCATGACACATCCAGCGCTTTTTTCTTAACTTAATGTGTTGGTCCAATGGATGTTGTAGTCTCCTTTCCTGTAGGTCTTCATTCCTCACCCTGTCCTGCCACGTCATGCCCACTATCCTTCGTTGGCATCTCTTAACAAAGGACTGGAATCTTTGTTATATGGATTTGGTTGTTCTCCATGTCTCCCCGCCATACAGCAGCATTGAATTGACACTGGCATTGAATATTCTAACTTTGGTAAGAATCAAAGTGAGGGAAAACAAACTGATCAAGATCAAAACCTCACTTAATCGAAACAACGACAGAGATTTTGAACAGAGGCGTGGCATGATCAGACAACTTAACTTTACTTTGCCCTTGAAACACTAACTTTACTTTGCCTTGCCATTGAAACACTAACTTTACTTTGCCTTGCCCTTGAAACACTAACTTTACTTCGCCTTGCCCTTGAAACACTAACTTTACTTTGCCTTGCCATTGAAACACTAACTTTACTTTGCCTTGCCCTTGAAACACTAACTTTACTTCGCCTTGCCCTTGGAACACTAACTTTACTTTGCCCTTGGAACACTATAACTTTACTTTGCCTTGCCCTTGGAACACTAACTTTACTTTGCCTTGCCATTGAAACACTAACTTTACTTTGCCTTGCCCTTGGAACACTAACTTTACTTTGCCTTGCCATTGAAACACTAACTTTACTTTGCCTTGCCCTTGGAACACTAACTTTACTTTGCCTTGCCCTTGGAACACTAACTTTACTTTGCCTTGCCATTGAAACACTAACTTTACTTTGCCTTGCCCTTGGAACACTAACTTTGCCTTGCCCTTGGAACACTAACTTTACTTTGCCTTGCCCTTGGAACACTAACTTTACTTTGCCCTTGGAACACTATAACTTTACTTTGCCTTGCCCTTGAAACACTAACTTTACTTCACCTTGCCCTTGGAACACTAACTTTGCCTTGCCCTTGGAACACTAACTTTACTTTGCCTTGCCCTTGGAACACTAACTTTACTTCACCGTGTCCTTGGAGCACTAACTTTACTTTGCCTTGCCCTTGGAACACTAACTTTACTTCACCGTGTCCTTGGAGCACTAACTTTACTTTGCCTTGCCCTTGGAACACTAACTTTACTTTGCCTTTGGAACACTAACTTTATTTTGCCCTCTGTACACTAACTTTATTACATGTGTCTCTTGTTAAGACTTAAAACGACCCTAGAAAGATTTATTTTTCATTTCTCGGATATAAGAACAGCTACGGTTTTAGATCCACAGACTGTCAGTCACTTAGTGATGTTAGAAAAATGGTTTTGTCTCCAAGGCCAGGTCAATGAAACACATTACATGGTACTAAACAGCAATTAACAAACACTTGAACATTGCATGCTATTGGGCTGTAGGATGAGAGCTTCAGTGCCGAATGCCCCATAGCAAACAAGTTCCCTTAATAATGGAAAGACTTGGTTTAGTCTTCAAGGACGTCTAGAGTTGAGTACTCGTGGTCGTTCATCTGATCAAGGTCAACATACTCCACTTGCTCCTCCAGGAGCTGTTCTAGCTCCTGACTGAGGATGGAGAAAGTAGGTCGTCCGCCTGGCTCTTCTTTCCAGCAACTGGTCACGATATTGTTCCTGAAAGTATGTCAGAGAAAACATGAATATCAGAGAAAACAGGAATGTTAGAGAAAACAGGAATATCTGAGAAAACAATAATATCAGGGAGAACAAGTATGTCAAAGAAAAAAAGTATGTCAAAGAAAACAAGAATATACGAGAAAAAAAGTATGTCAAAGAAAACAAGAATATACGAGAAAAAAAGTATGTCAAAGAAAACAAGAATATACGAGAAAAAAAGTATGTCAAAGAAAACAAGAATATACGAGAAAAAAAGTATGTCAAAGAAAACAAGAATATACGAGAAAAAAAGTATGTCAAAGAAAACAAGAATATACGAGAAAAAAAGTATGTCAAAGAAAACAAGAATATACGAGAAAAAAAGTATGTCAAAGAAAACAAGAATATACGAGAAAAAAAGTATGTCAAAGAAAACAAGAAAATACGAGAAAAAAAGTATGTCAAAGAAAACAAGAATATACGAGAAAAAAAGTATGTCAAAGAAAACAAGAAAATACGAGAAAAAAAGTATGTCAAAGAAAACAAGAATATACGAGAAAAAAAGTATGTCAAAGAAAACAAGAATATACGAGAAAAAAAGTGTGTCAAAGAAAACAAGAATATCAGGGACAAAGAGAATGTTAGAGAAGACAGGAATGTTAGAGAAGACAGGAATGTTAGAGAAGACAGGAATGTTAGAGAAGACAGGAATGTTAGAGAAGACAGGAATGTTAGAGAAGACAGGAATGTTAGAGAAGACAGGAATGTTAGAGAAGACAGGAATGTTAGAGAAGACAAGAATGTTAGAGGCAACTAGAATGTCAGAGAAGACACGAATGTCAGAGACAACCAGAATGTTAAATAGAACAATAGAGAAAAATGAAAGAAAGCCAATTGATCCAGCTATTAGATACAAACAGTGGTATATTGGAAAGCCTATGTAGAAAAAATGCAGACTAAATATCACGGACATAGAGAAGTAAGGAACAGTTGTGAAGAAATCAGACTTGAATTGTGTAAATATAAGATTCCTATAAAATGATGTTAGTGATATGATTGTTAGTGATATGATTGTTAGTGATATGATTGTAAGTGATATGATTGAAGCAATCATTGCCAGAACGCAGACACTTTCAATCAAACGTGAGTGGAACAATTTAGGCAGGATCGTCGATATTTAAAAAGTAGGAGTATGTTCAATAATCATAAACATAACTAGGTCATATGTCACCTAGTTCAACTAGGTCAAAGATCAGCTACGTCAACTACGTCATGTCAACTAGGTCATAAATGAGCTGGGACATAGGTTAGCCAGGTCAAGGGCAGTTACGTCATAGGTTAGCTAAGTCACAGGTTAGCTAGGATATATATCAGCTAGATCATATGTCATCTAGGTCATAGGTCAACTAGGTAATAGGTCGACTAGTTTAGGAAGGTCATAGGTCAGCTAGTTCAACTAGGTTATAGGTAAGCTAGGTCATAGATCAGCTAGGTCATACGTCAGCTAGTTAAACTAAGTTATAGGTCAGCTAGGTCATAGGTCGACTAGTTCAACTAGGTTATAGGTAGGTCATAGGTCAGCTAGTTCAACTAGGTTATAGGTAAGTTAGGTCATAGGTAAGCTAGTTCAACTAGGTTATAGCTCAGCTAGGTCATAGGTCAGCTAGTTCAACTAGGTTATAGGTAAGTTAGGTCACAGGTCAACTAGGCCGGCTTATTCAACTAGGTAAGATAGGTCAGTTGATCTGTTGGTAGGCAGTACAAAGTAGAGGAAGTTGAAGGTGTTTTATAGTTGGTGAGTAAAGTTGAATAAGGTGTTAGTATTCTTCTTCTTCCTTTTCTTCTTCTTCTCGTTGGCAAAGTTGTTTTATTATGTCCCCACGTGGAGTCTTCTCTGGATAAAGGTTGCCGTGGTGAAGAGTTCTTCAAGGCTGCCAGCTTTGTGTTGTGGTTCATTTCAATGGGCCAGTGCCCAGTACGTGGTTATCTAAGGACATAAGTCTTGTAGGATATGTTCGGCTGTCTGTGCTGCATGTACACACTGGTGGTATGGACAATTTCAGTCTATGTAAGTGGCCCTTCAATGTGTTGTCATGTTCTCATTTGGAACAGGATAATTTACTCTGCTCGATCACGACAGTGATAGTTGTCTCGTGTTTGGTTGACTTTCCTCAAAGCTAGACTTGGATAAGTGTTTTCTTTGTTTGGAATGTGTTTGATCTTTTTTTCTTGTGTTGATTCCTCCTTTACTAACCTGTCTACTCTTGTATGTTCTGATATTCCACAGTATGATTGTATCCACTGTAGAACTGTCCTTCTCTTGTCTTTCGATTTAGTCTATCGCATGTCAGATCCCCAAGCAGCTGTTATATGGTGTGCTCAAAACAGGCATATGCTCGCAGAAAGGGTAGAAGAAACGCTACAGAGACTACTTGAGAGTGTCTCTGAAAAGCTTCAATATTGATGTCGCCTCCTTGGGGGTGCTTGCATAAGACAGTACCACCTGATGAAATAGTATCACTGAAGGTGCTCAGATCGCAGAGGGTGCAGCCATCCAGGAGACTTAGAGAACACGTGCTGCCAGAAAAAAAAAACACTCCCGATGATTCTAAAATCAGCTCCTTGCATGTATGCCCTGAATGTGGCAGGGTGTGCCTTTCCAGGATTGGCCTTTACAATCATCAGATAATACATTTCGCAGTAATAGTTTGATGCTGTCGCCAGCTTTGCTTGCGATGGTCAACTATTATTATTATGACTATTATTATTAGTCTATCGTTGATAAGGGCTTGTAGAACTGACATATGTGAGGAATACAACTGGCGTCCATTGTCTTGTTGTGTTCTATATTATTTCAGCAAGGTGTTGTTTGTTTGAGGGGTCTGGTAGTAATTTGTTTCACTGTGGCGTGTTCTTGGCAAGCAGGCATCACATATTGCACTCTCTTCTATGGTTGAGGTGCGATTGTGACAGTTAGTGTCCCATGGAGGGTCCAGTGTGTTTAGACCTAATGTTAGTGTCGTGTGGAGGGTCCAGTGTGTTTAGACCTAATGTTAGTGTCGTGTGGAGGGTCCAGTGTGTTTAGACCTAATGTTAGTGTCCCATGGAGGGTCCAGTGTGTTTAGAGCTAATGTTAGTGTCGTGTGGAGGGTCCAGTGTGTTTAGACCTAATGTTAGTGTCCCATGGAGGGTCCAGTGTGTTTAGAGCTAATGTTAGTGTCGTGTGGAGGGTCCAGTGTGTTTAGACCTAATGTTAGTGTCGTGTGGAGGGTCCAGTGTGTTTAGACCTAATGTTAGTGTCCCATGGAGGGTCCAGTGTGTTTAGAGCTAATGTTAGTGTCGTGTGGAGGGTCCAGTGTGTTTAGACCTAATGTTAGTGTCCCATGGAGGGTCCAGTGTGTTTAGAGCTAATGTTAGTGTCGTGTGGAGGGTCCAGTGTGTTTAGACCTAATGTTAGTGTCCCATGGAGGGTCCAGTGTGTTTAGAGCTAATGTTAGTGTCGTGTGGAGGGTCCAGTGTGTTTAGACCTAATGTTAGTGTCGTGTGTGAAGTGTCCAGTGTGTTTAGACCTAATGTTAGTGTCGTGTGTGAAGTGTCCAGTGTGTTTAGAGCTAATGTTAGTGTCGTGTGGAGGGTCCAGTGTGTTTAGACCTAATGTTAGTGTCGTGTGTGAAGTGTCCAGTGTGTTTAGAGCTAATGTTAGTGTCGTGTGGAGGGTCCAGTGTGTTTAGACCTAATGTTAGTGTCGTGTTGAGGGTCCAGTGTGTTTAGACCTAATGTTATTGTCGTGTGGAGGGTCCAGTGTGTTTAGACCTAATGTTAGTGTCGTGTGGAGGGTCCAGTGTGTTTAGACCTAATGTTAGTGTCGTGTGGAGGGTCCAGTGTGTTTAGACCTAATGTTAGTGTCGTGTGGAGGGTCCAGTGTGTTTAGACCTAATGTTAGTGTCGTGTGGAGGGTCCAGTGTGTTTAGACCTAATGTTAGTGTCGTGTGGAGGGTCCAGTGTGTTTAGACCTAATGTTAGTGTCCCATGGAGGGTCCAGTGTGTTTAGAGCTAATGTTAGTGTCGTGTGGAGGGTCCAGTGTGTTTAGACCTAATGTTAGTGTCCCATGGAGGGTCCAGTGTGTTTAGAGCTAATGTTAGTGTCGTGTGGAGGGTCCAGTGTGTTTAGACCTAATGTTAGTGTCCCATGGAGGGTCCAGTGTGTTTAGACCTAATGTTAGTGTCGTGTGGAGGGTCCAGTGTGTTTAGACCTAATGTTAGTGTCGTGTGTGAAGTGTCCAGTGTGTTTAGAGCTAATGTTAGTGTCGTGTGGAGGGTCCAGTGTGTTTAGACCTAATGTTAGTGTCGTGTGTGAAGTGTCCAGTGTGTTTAGAGCTAATGTTAGTGTCGTGTGGAGGGTCCAGTGTGTTTAGACCTAATGTTAGTGTCGTGTGGAGGGTCCAGTGTGTTTAGACCTAATGTTAGTGTCGTGTGGAGGGTCCAGTGTGTTTAGACCTAATGTTAGTGTCGTGTGGAGGGTCCAGTGTGTTTAGACCTAATGTTAGTGTCGTGTGGAGGGTCCAGTGTGTTTAGACCTAATGTTAGTGTCGTGTGGAGGGTCCAGTGTGTTTAGACCTAATGTTAGTGTCGTGTGGAGGGTCCAGTGTGTTTAGACCTAATGTTAGTGTCGTGTGGAGGGTCCAGTGTGTTTAGACCTAATGTTAGTGTCGTGTGGAGGGTCCAGTGTGTTTAGACCTAATGTTAGTGTCCTGTGGAGGGTCCAGTGTGTTTAGACCTAATGTTAGTGTCGTGTGGAGGGTCCAGTGTGTTTAGACCTAATGTTAGTGTCGTGTGTGAAGTGTCCAGTGTGTTTAGAGCTAATGTTAGTGTCGTGTGGAGGGTCCAGTGTGTTTAGACCTAATGTTAGTGTCGTGTGTGAAGTGTCCAGTGTGTTTAGAGCTAATGTTAGTGTCGTGTGGAGGGTCCAGTGTGTTTAGACCTAATGTTAGTGTCGTGTGTGAAGTGTCCAGTGTGTTTAGAGCTAATGTTAGTGTCGTGTGGAGGGTCCAGTGTGTTTAGACCTAATGTTAGTGTCGTGTGTGAAGTGTCCAGTGTGTTTAGACCTAATGTTAGTGTCGTGTGGAGGGTCCAGTGTGTTTAGAGCTAATGTTAGTGTCGTGTGGAGGGTCCAGTGTGTTTAGACCTAATGTTAGTGTCGTATGGAGGGTCCAGTGTGTTTAGAGCTAATGTTAGTGTCGTATGGAGGGTCCAGTGTGTTTAGAGCTAATGTTAGTGTCGTGTGTGAAGTGTCCAGTGTGTTTAGAGCTAATGTTAGTGTCGTGTGTGAAGTGTCCAGTGTGTTTAGAGCTAATGTTAGTTAGTGTCGTGTGTGAAGCGTCTAGTATGTCTAGACCTAATGTTAGTGTCGTGTGTGAAGCGTCTAGTATGTCTAGACCTAATGTTAGTGTCGTGTGTGAAGTGTCTAGCGTGTTTGGAGCTAATGTTAGTTAGTGTCGTGTGTGAAGTGTCTAGCGTGTTTAGAGCTAATGTTAGTTAGTGTCGTGTGTGAAGTGTCTAGCGTGTTTAGAGCTAATGTTAGTTAGTGTCGTGTGTGAAGTGTCTAGTGTGTTTAGACCTAATGTTAGTGTCGTGTGTGAAGTGTCTAGCATGTTTAGAGCTAATGTTAGTGTCGTGTGTGAAGCGTCTAGCGTGTTTAGAGCTAATGTTAGTTAGTGTCGTGTGCAGGGTCTAGCATATCTAGACCTAATGTTAGTACCATTGTTGACACTGCTATCAAGGATGAAGTGCAGGAGACTTTAATCTACTAGGTCTAAGTATTTCATGAGGTGAGGTGGTCAGTTTTCTTCCACGCTGCCTTTTCTTCCCTACCATTAAGCCAGGTACCGTTTACAGGTCAGTGGACTGGCGAGTGTCGATAACAGAGTCCAAACCGGATACTTTTGCCAGGAGAAACGAGAGCTCTGTCAGTGTGGTTTTCAGATACTCCTGGCTTGTTTGAGTACTTGTTTAGTCTCAATCAATCAATCAACCATTATATCGAAACTTATTCAGCTCTCAATGAGCATAGATCATAAACAAGGCCAAGACATCACATGCTGACCTGACCATATTTATTGAAGTATTTGTGATGTAAATTTTCTATAGGAAGAACCTGGTGGAACAGCCTGGTGTTCAACCTTCCATAGACACTAAAGGCATTCCTAGCAGATTACAGTGTTATTATTCTTTACAACATTTGGACTCCGATAACACTCAGACGGTAGCCGTTAAATATGTTGGACAAAAATTTTCAGGATGTGCCTGAGCACCTATGAATCTGCCAAGAGTTCAGTGATGCAATTTTGCATATTAAAGAACAAGAGAAGATAATGGGCGCAATAAGTTAAATCTAAACAAATAAACATCTCTCAGATATTCCTCTCCAACAAATAAACATCTCTCAGATATTCCTCTCCAACAAATAAACATCTCTCAGATATTCCTCTCCAACAAATAAACATCTCTCAGATATTCCTCTCCAACAAATAAACATCTCTCAGATATTCCTCTCCAACAAATAAACATCTCTCAGATATTCCTCTCCAACAAATAAACATCTCTCAGATATTCCTCTCCAACAAATAAACATCTCTCAGATATTCCTCTCCAACAAATAAACATCTCTCAGATATTCCTCTCCAACAAATAAACATCTCTCAGATATTCCTCTCCAACAAATAAACATCTCTCAGATATTCCTCTCCAACAAATAAACATCTCTCAGATATTCCTCTCCAACAAATAAACATCTCTCAGATATTCCTCTCCAACAAATAAACAGAGACATCTCTCAGATATTCCTCTCCAACAAATAAACAGAAACATCTCTCAGATATTCCTCTCCAACAAATAAACATCTCTCAGATATTCCTCTCCAACAAATAAACATCTCTCAGATATTCCTCTCCAACAAATAAACATATCTCAGATATTCCTCTCCAACAAATAAACAGAGACCTCTCTCAGATATTCCTCTCCAACAAATAAACATCTCTCAGATATTCCTCTCCAACAAATAAACATCTCTCAGATATTCCTCTCCAACAAATAAACATCTCTCAGATATTCCTCTCCAACAAATAAACATCTCTCAGATATTCCTCTCCAACAAATAAACATCTCTCAGATATTCCTCTCCAACAAATAAAAAGAGACATCTCTCAGATATTCCTCTCCAACAAATAAACATCTCTCAGATATTCCTCTCCAACAAATAAACAGAGACATCTCTCAGATATTCCTCTCCAACAAATAAACAGAAACATCTCTCAGATATTCCTCTCCAACAAATAAACATCTCTCAGATATTCCTCTCCAACAAATAAACATCTCTCAGATATTCCTCTCCAACAAATAAACATATCTCAGATATTCCTCTCCAACAAATAAACAGAGACCTCTCTCAGATATTCCTCTCCAACAAATAAACATCTCTCAGATATTCCTCTCCAACAAATAAACATCTCTCAGATATTCCTCTCCAACAAATAAACATCTCTCAGATATTCCTCTCCAACAAATAAACATCTCTCAGATATTCCTCTCCAACAAATAAACATCTCTCAGATATTCCTCTCCAACAAATAAAAAGAGACATCTCTCAGATATTCCTCTCCAACAAATAAACATCTCTCAGATATTCCTCTCCAACAAATAAACAGAGACATCTCTCAGATATTCCTCTCTAACAAATAAACAGAGACATCTCTCAGATATTCCTCTCCAACAAATAAACAAAGACATCTCTCATATATTCCTCTCCAACAAATAAACATCTCTCAGATATTCCTCTCCAACAAATAAACAGAGACATCTCTCAGATATTCCTCTCCAACAAATAAACAGAGACATCTCTCAGATATTCCTCTCCAACAAATAAACAGAGACATCTCTCAGATATTCCTCTCCAACAAATAAACAGAGACATCTCTCAGATATTCCTCTCCAACAAATAAACAGAGACATCTCTCAGATATTCCTCTCCAACAAATAAACAGAGACATCTCTCAGATATTCTTCTCCAACAAATAAACAGAGACATCTCTCAGATATTCCTCTCCAACAAATAAACAGAGACATCTCTCAGATATTCCTTTCCAACAAATAAACAGAGACATCTCTCAGATATTCCTCTCCAACAAATAAACAGAGACATCTCTCAGATATTCCTCTCCAACAAATAAACATCTCTCAGATATTCCTCTCCAACAAATAAACAGAGACATCTCTCAGATATTCCTCTCCAACAAATAAACAGAGACATCTCTCAGATATTCCTCTCCAACAAATAAACATCTCTCAGATATTCCTCTCCAACAAATAAACAGAGACATCTCTCAGATATTCCTCTCCAACAAATAAACAGAGACATCTCTCAGATATTCCTCTCCAACAAATAAACAGAGACATCTCTCAGATATTCCTCTCCAACAAATAAACAGAGACATCTCTCAGATATTCCTCTCCAACAAATAAACAGAGACATCTCTCAGATATTCCTCTCCAACAAATAAACAGAGACATCTCTCAGATATTCCTCTCCAACAAATAAACATCTCTCAGATATTCCTCTCCAACAAATAAACAGAGACATCTCTCAGATATTCCTCTCTAACAAATAAACAGAGACATCTCTCAGATATTCCTCTCCAACAAATAAACAGAGACATCTCTCAGATATTCCTCTCCAACAAATAAACAGAGACATCTCTCAGATATTCCTCTCCAACAAATAAACAGAGACATCTCTCAGATATTCCTCTCTAACAAATAAACAGAGACATCTCTCAGATATTCCTCTCCAACAAATAAACAGAGACATCTCTCAGATATTCCTCTCCAACAACATCACGCACACACACCCAACTTCTGCCACACTTTCACAACTGGCATTACAACATCAACACGTCTACGTACACGACAGTGGCTGAGTGTGGGGGGCAGGTGAGTAAGTCCCTCTCTCTGATCTTCTCCAGAACTGTCACAGAGTCCAGACCTGGGTACGGAGTCGAACCTGCAACATGTGCCAGAAACCTTTGTTAATATACAGACCAGCTTTTCCCATTTGTTCATATCTACAAGTATTTGTATTTATTATCTTGTTATGGTGGAAACATTTTTCAGGTTTCAAGGAATCTCTACACATAAATTATGATATCTATATAAAATACAAGGTCTCTTCTTTTTCTTCGCACTCTGTCAGGAAGTCGACTTGAACATGTTCAAAGATAGCAGCGCTCATCTTGAGGCTGTCGACACTGCCAAAGAGCTTGTCTAGTGTTGGCACTGGTGATGGCCACATTCACTTTTTCTGGTCCTCATGTGTCAGGCAGTATTGCAGCAGATGTGTAAGGGTCATTTTAGCAGCACATTTGCCCCTTCGGCACCATTATACCTCTAAGACAGCAGATGTAATATAAAATTCAACTGAGGACGACAAGTGCTTAGTAAGCAAAGAACCACATGAAGCAAAGTTAGTAAGCAAAGAACCACATGAAACAAAGTTAGTAAGCAAAGGACCACATGAAACAAAGTTAATAAGCAAAGGGCAACATGGAACAAAGTTAATAAGCAAATGTCCACATTTGGCAAAGGGGAGGCACGAATTCAAGTTAACGCCCCAAACAGACTAGAGAAAATCATTTCATTTGCCCGAGGCCTGGCCGCAGCGAATCCTATATCTATCTATCTATTAATCTATGTTCTTTGTGCACCAAATACTCCGTTATGACAGAAACAAATGATCTGCAGTTGGAACGGTGTGACGCCACTGTTTTTCAATCTTGTATGGTGCTGAGGCCCATAGTTGAGCCCTCTCGGATGATTGTTCTTCTTAGTGTGTCCTTGGTTCTCTTTTCCGAACGCCCCTTGGTGTCCATTCGTGTGCTTGCAATGGAAGACGCTTGTTGTTCATTCTAAGGACATGTCTGATGTATGTCCATCGTTCTCTTTTCGGATGATGGTCGACACATATAGTAGTTTGTCTCTGTTCTTATCGAGTCATTAGTTATGAGCTTTTCCCAGCGTATATTCAATAATTTTCTTACACATTTATTTTCAAAGAAATTTAGTTTGTTTTCCAGCGCTTCTGTTGTCTTCCAGCTTTCACATCCATATGTCAGGACTGATATTACGATTGAGTTGAATAGTCTGAGCTTGGTATATTTGCCAGTGTCGTTGATTTCCAGATGTTGGTGAACTGATCAAAAGTGCACGAGGTCAAAACAAATTCTGGGGGTGATGTCTTTCGTGGCATCTCCATCTTGTGTCCTTTTACTTCCCAGGTATATGTAGTGTTGGACATTTTGTAGAGATTTCCCCTGTAACTTGATATCAACCATTGTGGTTGTGGAAGCCATGCTTTTTGTCTTGAGGCGTTTACTTGAAGTCCTGTCTGTTCTGACCATTAGTACAGTCTATCTCTATTTTCTGGTGTTTTTTTCATTAGTGGTAATTAGTAGTGCTAGGTCGTCTGCAAAATCAGGATCTTCTAAGGTCGTGTTATCTGTCTATTCTATGCCTAAATGCTTATCATAGGCATAGTGTTTAATCTACAATCTATAGCTATGCCAAATAGTAGCTTTAAAAAAACCGATAAGTTGAATATTCCTTTTTATAATTCTCTACATATCTACATACATTGTATTTATTACCAACAGCAAACCGTCAGCAATTACTGAAGTTAGAAGCCCTTTGATACCATTTGTCATGAAAGTGCGTGGATTTTTTTCAAAGAATGTTCCTTGACAAAAACGAACACCCATTGGATTGTAACATTTTCAGTGTTTAAAATTCAGTTCTGAAATTTAGAAATCAAAGTACACATTTTCAGTAATGGTTTCAAAATCAAATTGACAAAGCTCTTAACTAGAAAAAAAATTACCGCAAGTAGAATTCGAACCACTTACGATTTCAAAATTTATCAATACAGTGAATTATGGTATTTATATTTGTGGATGTTATGGTTTACGTAATACTGTGGACGATGTAAAAGCAAACCGACGTACAAACGGCGCAAATTATGTTATTGCATTACCTAAAGGTATTATGAGAGAACAAACAATGGGGACTGTGCAAGGAAAATAAGGAGATGATTGTTCACAGTGATGCAGAAACTGAATAGTATGCAAAATGTGTTGCATAATAATAACAAACAATTAAAATTGAAGATCCTCAGAACATGCGAATTCTCGGTGGCAATGTACGAATGCGAGATATGGACCATCACACAAATATTATGAAAGAGGATCGGGACTTTCGAGACAAAATGCTACAGAAGAATTCTCAAAATACCTTGGATAAAGAAGATAAATAAAGCCATCCTGCAAGATCTGAGTGTCAAAGAGAACTGGCTTATAAACCACGATGTCTCAGAAACTATTTTTCGGCCACATCATGACGGACTGGAGAAGGCAGTTCTGGAGAACATTGTTCCAGGAAGACTAGGCAGAGGCCGACCAAGGTGTAGATGGATACAGGACATCAAGGGCACCCTAAACATGGAGCAGGCGAGTAGATGGACTGCTGATTGAGATTCTTACCAAAATGCTGTGGTGAGAGCGACATTCTGCCAAGGACATGCTACATTGTGATGAAAAGTATTTCTGGACTTTTCCCAATCAAACTTCTTCTCTACTTCAATCAGTGTCAGAATTGTTCATCTCGTCTTGTCACAACATTGTTATTTATTCCTGTATGTATGAGGGTAATAGTATAGTCTTTGACAGCTGTATGTCTTTCTGAATGTCAGGTGTTTGAGATTCTCTGCAAAGACCCTTCTACACCTTCCACGCAGTGATACAGGATAACAGGCTGTAACAGAGCAGACTGGCTAAGGAGAAGGGATCGAAGAGGGAAGGCTAATTTCGTAACTAAAAATGTCTGCTGAAGTCGGATGTGTTGGACCAAAAGGTGCAAATATCGCAGTTGGATGTGTTGGACCGAAAGGTGCAAATATCGCAGCCAAACTGTAAACTATGACACAACACATTCCCTTCTCCGAACAACATCCTGCTATTTGCAAAGCCCTTTTCAGGACTTAGTAGCGGATATTAAAAACAAAACAAAGAAGAAGAAGAATTCCAAAAAAACACTCTCACCCAAAGTGATCAGTTCCCACAGCAAAATACCGTAAGACCAAACATCTGACTTTTCAGTAAATTGGTTGAAGAAGAGTGATTCCGGAGACATCCAGCGTATCGGTAACAGGCCCTGAAGAGATCATTATATGTCTAGAAGTTAGCAAATTGTTACGTAAACTTACATTCCGGAGACATCCAGCGTATTGGTAACAGGCCCTGAAGAGATCATTATATGTCTAGAAGTTAGCAAATTGTTACGTAAACTTACATTCCGGAGACATCCAGCGTATTGGTAACAGGCCCTGAAGAGATCATTATTGGTCTAGAAGTTAGCAAATTGTTACGTAAACTTACATTCCGGAGACATCCAGCGTATTGGTAACAGGCCCTGAAGAGATCATTATATGTCTAGAAGTTAGCAAATTGTTACGTAAACTTACATTCCGGAGACATCCAGCGTATTGGTAACAGGCCCTGAAGAGATCATTATATGTCTAGAAGTTAGCAAATTGTTACGTAAACTTACATTCCGGAGACATCCAGCGTATTGGTAACAGGCCCTGAAGAGATCATTATATGTCTAGAAGTTAGCAAATTGTTACGTAAACTTACATTCCGGAGACATCCAGCGTATTGGTAACAGGCCCTGAAGAGATCATTATATGTCTAGAAGTTAGCAAATTGTTACGTAAACTTACATTCAAATTGAACATAAGATTGAAACACCAACTTACTCTTTAGTTCACTGACGATCTCCACATCCAAGATAAGCCACAGATTCTCTCCAATAACATTTCTCGTATCTTGATTCACTCTACAGTTTTCTGCACAGTGTTTTGTCAGTTGACTTCACCAAAATATCTTAACCGTTGCACTCAGTTTCCGTTGACTAAATCTCTGTGTGCCTTTACTTTCTCCAAGAATTCCTTATTCGTTTACTTGTCGTTTCCCCAGGTGTAATCCATTCTTCTATGTACTCACACTAAAAGGATATCCAAGATCTCACGGTAATGAACAACGGTCTGCACCAAGTGAAAGAGCAAACCATTTACTGACCATATAGCTGCACCAAGTGAAAGAGCAAACTATTTACTGACCATATAGCTGAATAAAGCTAAACTATTTACTGATCACATAGCTGAATAAAGCTAAACTATTTACTGATCATATAGCTGCATAAAGCTAAACTATTGACTGATCATATAGCTAAACTATTTACTGATCATATAGCTGAATAAAGCTAAACTATTTACTGATCATATAGCTGCATATAGCTAAACTATTTACTGATCATATAGCTGAATAAAGCTAAACTATTTACTGACCATATAGCTGCATATAGCTAAACTATTTACACATAATATGGCTGCATAACACTGATCAACTCTAGTTACTTACCAAAGAGCATTATGCATTCACGGTTATCCCCAAAGAGCACCATATGCGTTAGGTAATCCCCAAAAAGCACCAAGAAACTTTAAAAGCGGAATTAAAATTAAAAAAGAACCATGCCTTTGTATTGTAGCTTGTTAATATGGTTGCTAAAGGTGTCAAGAGTGTCCTGCACGTGTCATCACAGTGCAGATGAACAACATGACCTCATAGTTGGAGTTAAAAGATGGCTACCCCATTAATAATTTGCACCAACGAGAAGCGGCGTTCTGGTATCCGTGTTTTGAGCAGCGAAAAGGTGAAACCAATAGATACTAATCGGCAAATAAAGGTCCTGGGGATTCAGGGATCTCGAGGTAAGGTGTTTGCCTAGGGTACTGGAGGTCACAAGTTCGATTCACGATAGAGACCGATATTTTTTCACGTGGATCTTATGGTAAAAATTCCCCAGATCTCTGGGTAGTGAGATTGGACTCCAGTGTTCAGCGTCGTGTTAAGAAAATTTTTTTGCAGAAATCTAAAAAGACTAGACTTAACAGCCGTTGCATGGACAAAATTCAAAAGTTATAATGAAAAATCTACCCAAATTATTTGTACTTTCCCCCAAGACTAACCCGCAGGAAGTTTAAAATAGCTACTACAGATAGCCTTTGGCTACCTGGCAACAGACATTAACATGCCTATTTGAATACCAGGATTCCAAGTATGAAAGTCCAGTACAGTGATGCATGCCTTTCACTCTAACAAGTATATGAGTGGAGTAGGAAGTTCGAAAACTGCGTGAGTTCTGTACCAGATTGTTCACGACCAGGTCAGGCACAGAGTGGTGACTCCAGTGCTGTTCACATCTCATGCCATCAAAATCGTTCTGCAGTGGATCTCGGGACACTCAAAGGCACCTGACAGTGACAAAGCATCCACACACAGCAGCAATTCTACAAATAGCCAACCTCGTAAAACGAACATCAGACAAGGAAACTTGGCTGAAGAGACCGTACAGCAAGGAAAGAAAACATACAGACATATGACAAGCCCTAATCCAAATGGGAGCAACTATAAACTCACAAATAGTGATCAAAGCACCATTTTCCAGCAGAGAACCAAACACATCCCACTTAACAAGCACCTGAACAGAATCCATATTACTCCAGAGTACCAGCTGTGTACACACCCATACAAAACCCTATAATCATCATCTCTTTGAGTGCTTGACGATGTTAAGAAAATACTTCTTCCTCCAAGGCTAGATATGTGGAGCATTCTGTTTGACACTAAACAATAGCTAACAAACACATGGGCCGAAGATTGACAGCAAGGATCAACAATTATCATATAAACTCAAATAAATGGTCCAAAGACCAGTCTTCAGAAATGTGGCTAATAAAAAAAACACTTAAAAATCGCAACCGCCCAGAAATGTTTTATATACCTTTCTAGTCCTTTCGTAGACATCAGCTTGGCCAACTTTTCTGGCCAAACCAAAATCTGATATTTTTACAATGTTGTGCTCAAAGAGGAGAACGTTCCTGGCAGCGATGTCACGATGTACAATCTGGCAACATAGAGACAAAAAATTACAGAGAAATACCAAATTCAACACGATAACAAGCTGTTTAGAAAGAAGATGTTCATATTATTGAATTGGATGGCATCTGTCAGCCAAATCACTGTTGCAGCTATTATTAGCTTACACGTCGTCATCAAAAGCAGTGTAAATAGAGGGCGTTGGTATTATTTGTTTCTAATGATTTCCTTTCAGATGAATCTGTCAAGGTTGTTGTTGTTTGTGAATGCCCACAATGAGTAGGTGTACACTTTTGTACGCCCTGAAAAGGACGTTAAGTGGCGAGTTCCAGCAGCTTTCCTCGCATGCAGAGCATGTTGATGAAAGTTGATCGAGGTCCTCCAGGCGGTTGTGCTATGCTCGGCTTCATCTTCGTGTCGCTCACTACTATGAGGAACACGTCAATCCCTCACCTCGTTAGCCAGGCGGCCATCAAAACAGCCTGTTTCCAGGGAGGGCTGCTAGTAAGCCGAGATGAGTGTCTTGACCAGTATATTTTTCCTAACCCTGACTAACAAGTCTGATCAGTATATTTTGACTAATCCTGACTAACATGTCTGATCAGTATATTTTGCCTGACCCTGACTAACATGTCTGATCAGTATATTATACCTGACCCTGACTAACATGTCTGATCAGTATATTTTGCCTGACCCTGACTAACATGTCTGATCACTATATTTTTTCTAACCTTGACTAACATGTCTGATCAGTATATTTTGCCTGACCATGACTAACATGTCTGATCAGTATATTTTGCATGACCAGACATTAGTCTTCCTCCCCAACATGGTTGTTGAATGATTCAGATAATGTGACTTTCTGGATGTTCTACATACAGGTCTACATACTAGTAATGATCTCAGTACAAGAGAGACTTTTGGAGATGCCGAGCACTGCACTACAGCAGAGGCTGAGCATTGCACTACAGCAGAGGCCCAAACCCACCTTCTTCAGTACTCCACAGGGTATTGAAAGTGCTGCTTCAATGCGTTAGCAGAGACTATCTATCAGGAGTGAATAAGTCAGCAAGCGTAGCTGCTGAAAACAGCAACAACAAGAACAACATTAACATCAACAGCACAACAGCAACAAAAACCACAAACGCAAAAGCAGCAACATCATCAACAACAGCAGCAGCAGCATCAAAAACACAGGAAATTTTGTTTGGGTATAGGGAGAAATAGCCATTTAGTTAATAAGTTAGTCAATATGTTAATTACGTACACAATTAGTTAATTAGTTTTTAAGTTAATTAGATAATTAGTTAGTAAATTAGTTATTAGCTAGTTCGTTAATTAGCTAACTAGTTATTTAACTCGTTAATTAGCTGGTTAATTAATTAGTTAAATTTGTTGGTCAGTATGTAAGTTATTTAGTTAGTTAACAGTCCAGTTGTATCTTGATGGGCGGTGTGGTGAGTCTACGTTGTCTCTCCTGAGTTAGATGTGTCGACGTCAACTCGTATTGCTGGAAAAATCATTTTTACGCCGTCTTTACCTTCCTCTAAGTCGTTCTCTTACTCGAAAGCCAGACCATCAGGTTTTGTATGCCTACAGGTGAAGTTGATCAGGTACATTATCATGAGCTGACCGAACGAGCGTATCTTCTGTCTGCAGATGTAATCAGCACACAAGCTCTTTTGCAAATATCCTCGTTCCTCACTCTGTTTCTCCTGGTCGCGGCAGCGGCCATTCAAAGACGTCTCATTTCGAAGGTGGAAGTTTTGCTTTCGTGTCGTGGACATGGCCCATGATTGGTTCTGGTAGGACAGGATTGGTAGGGAGAAGCTCTTAATCCGTTGTTACTTCGTTACTAGACTAATATATTAGTAGGAGGGGGGAGGAAGTGGAAGAGAAAACGATGTTTGAGCGGTGGCGCCAGTTGAAATATTATAAAAAATGTAGAAGGAAATATTACCAAAAAAATCAACATATATTGTCAGACAGACATTTCTTGATTCGTGTTTCTAGGAACCAACATCTTCGTACAGTGGACATTTCCATAAGTGTTCCATTCTCCGTTCAAGCAGCCAGCCTAGCGTATATATACTAGAGTCCCAGTCAGGTGTTGATTACTTGTTCTTCGGATCTTTCCAGACCAAACACACTGTCTCCCCACTTCCCTAATCACTCCCAAATCTATCATCCTCTGCACATATGCATTTTCCCCGACATGCTGTCTCTTCATTTTTCAGGAAGATGAAGACAATTTATGGAGCAACAATGACAGACATTCAGGAATACTGGCAAACAGTAGCAGGAGAGACAGAACAAGAAGAGCCAAATTGATGCTGATGGCAGACAGACACTTTGAAAGAGACAAGACAACATACTTAGAACAGTGGGCATTGCATGTCTTGGGACAACGGGTAAGTTTGATGGTAAGAGAATGAAATGGATGGAAGATCTGTGGGGTTCATGTCAATATGTCTAGCATAACACTGAACATCTTCGTCTTCTTTTTCTTCTTCTTCATCCTGAAAATGATGTTTGAGATGTAGTTTACAGCGAAGTTGTGATATCTGCACCTTTCGGCCTGACACATCCGATTCCAGCAAGGTATGTTGGAACCGAGTTTGCCTTCTCATGTAGATTACTAATATCATAGCCAGCTGCATGGTTGCAGTCTGTTTCCAGGGCGGCCACCTACAGGCGGAATAGGGTCTTGGACAGTTATGGGTCACATGATCCAGATGCAAACAGCCAGCTATGGATCACTGGTTCCTGCCAGCTCATTCAACGTTGGATCATCGGGCCCTGCTAGAAGCTTCTGTCTTCACATATTCATCTCTTCAATGTGACTATTTCCATCCATACAAAGCATAGCGTGACAGCTATATCTGGTCTCCTAATGGGTACTTAACTATTTCCATGGACTCTTACAGTGGTTGTTTGCGTAGCATAATGATGCTGCTAAGCACATGCCCAAACTCTCTTTACTTGACTTTCACGGTATGATTCGGAATTAACCTTAGGCCCTTTCTTTGCACAATCCTCTTGCCTTGTTCCTGATTAAGTGCTTTATTCATCTGACCTTGTTCCTGATTAAGTGCTCTAATATCTTACCTTATTCATGTTTAAGTACTGTAATCATCTTACCTTGTTTCTGATTAAGTGCTCTAATCATCTTACCTTATTCATGTTTAAGTACTCTAATCATCTTACCTTGTTTCTGATTAAGTGCTCTAATCATCTTACCTTATTCTAATCATCTTACCTTGTTCCTGATTAAGTGCTCTAATCCACGGGAGATCTGAAGAGCGAAGGAGAGCAGGTCTCGTGAGGTGATCATTTCGCTCTCAGCTGTTGGGAAGTTTGTGTATCGTTGCTCGCCTGGTACCCTGGGTGATGGATGCAATGGATGGTTGAGTAGATGGATGGATTGAAGGAGGGTAGATGGATGGATTGAAGGAGGGTAGATGTGTGGATATAGGGATGGGTAGATGGATGCGGGAGAGAATGAGGCAATTAATGGATGCGCGAGTGGATGGATAGATGAATGACTCGGTTGATGGTTGGATATATGGATTAATCAATAGTTGTATGATTGATTAATGGATGGATGAACAGATGGATTGGTGAACGGATAAATTGATGGATGGATGAATGCATAGATTGATGGATGGATGAACAGACGGATTGATGTTGGATGAACGGATAGATTGATGGATGGATGCTCTGCACATGTAGGCCCACCTTGACGTGGTTGGAGATCTTGTGTGCCCCAGTGACCTTGGGAGCTATGTCGGCAGAAGTTTTACTCCTGGAAGGGTCACCCAAGCCAGACAAGTCCTAAGAGACGGCACAGACCATGGGACTAAGAAGTAGATGAAACCTTTTAGGTGTGGACGCAGAACCCACTGACGAGTGGGACACTCTCTGATCCACACCAATTCATCCCCACTTCACGGGTTAAATGCTTTTCTTGTCTGACTCCTTGCTTTCGTCCTCTATCCATCCATGTGAAGGCTACACCAAACCACCGCTGCCTTGTGGTAGTTCCAGAAAGAAGAAAGGCTAAGGCAACAAAACCTGAATAGAAAATGTGGGCAGGCAGAGCACATAAGCCTGACAAGGCAATCTGTTTATGGAAGGAGGCATCCAGATTGAAAACCTCAACTGTTGAAGTCGGAAGATGTAGGCCCAAATGGCACGTGAGTAGAAAACGGACATCTACGCAAAACAACGGGTGTTATGCAACAAAAACTAGACCGCTATAGTGTCGTCTGTATGGGACATAGCTAGGTAGGGGCAATGCCAGCCACCCCCCCCCCCCCTGAAGGGGTCCACCCAATGCTACCGGAACCACAAACTCTGACACTTCCGGCAAGTCCAGGAAAGATCAGAGTAAATGCTACTGGATGAAGACTTAAAATGATGCAAAGGAATGCTGACGGGGCAAGACCTTAGAAACTGGAAAACATCATATCTAAATATCTTACTATATAAACTTCATATCTAAATATCTTACGCATAAATATTTCCCTCAAATGTGTCCTTCTTAAAGTCAGCTCCATACAGGGTGCAGGCCGCTGAGGCGTAATGTTTCTCTTTCCTGTTACTAACACCATATGCACTGAACGCTGCATTAGCGTAGTTCCGCTCCATCCGGTGTTCTAGCAGGAACTTCCTTAGGTCGCCATGTTGGGCATATTCCAATATCATCAGGTATGGATCTGTAATCAAATGTTCACAAGACAGGCTCATAAACTGAATACATTTTTTATTACAAGAGTGGTACCTATGGCTATAATCCAAATTACCAAAGGAGAAATGGAGCGAAGAGTCCTAAATAGCTCCATAAGAAATCTTAAAGATACCGAAATATCTCCATAAGAAATCTTAAAGATATCGAAATGCGGGAAAAAAAACAGAGATCCAGGATGTTATCAACTCTCATTGAAAAAGTTCAGGTGGGCAGGCCATGTGGTCCGCATGACTGATGATAGATGGACATTGGGGGTGTCTTTCAGGTGGCAATGCAACTACAACCGCCCGCGTGGCTGCCCACAAACTAGATGATCTGCACTGGGCCCACAATGGATCCTCATTGTACTCCAGGGCGGAGTCCATACACAGATTCAAGCAGCTTTTGGGTACCTGGCTTCAGGTAACCTTGTCTGACTGAATACTAGGAATTAAGTATTTAAGTAAGGTACCTATGGAAGAAAGAATAGGGGCACTGATTCCTTCCAAACAGTAACTAAAGAAAGTTATGCATCTACCAGGCAACGTTATGCTATCAATAGAATTGCTTCAAAATTAACCACCATAGAAACATACTTTACATATATTTAAATTGTCAGTTTCTCTATTCCTTACATATATTTAAATTGTCAGTTTCTCTATTCCTTACATATATTTAAATTGTCAGTTTCTCTATTCCTTACATATATTTAAATTGTCAGTTTCTCTATTCCTTACATATATTTAAATTGTCAGTTTCTCTATTCCTTACATATATTTAAATTGTCTGTTTATATATTCCTTACTTATATATAAATTGTCAATGACTCAATACGTATATATCTATTGCCATTTCTAAATGATCTACTGTCTATTATGTGTTTTGTCTATTTACCATATTGATAAATTCCATTCTCACACAGGAACACATCACAGTCTTATAACGCTAATAAAAGAGAGTGATAAAACTACAGCCATTTAGCTTCAAGGCAGAAGCCGAGACAATGAGGCCACCTACCGTGGGCTATACAGCTTGCGTATAAAGTTATTATGTTGACATGCGGGGGGATAGTCTTCATCAGAGCGACTTCACACAGGAAATCCTTCTTCAGTTCCTTGTTGGATTTATCCGAGACTGAGAAGATGAAAAGGAATGTACGATGGTGAACTTCAGTTGTTGTTGTTGTTGCTGGGGTTAGTCGTTTTGGTGGTGGTGGTAAAGATGATGTGGTGGTGGTGTTGCTATTGGTTGTGGCGATGATAATAATCCCTATAAGAGTGAGACTAATGAGAAGTCTTGAATTGCACTAAAGACAGGAGGACCTACATATGCCTTTTCAGAACACTCTCTCCCCTCCCCCACTACGGATATAGAAAGATGAGTAATCCACGACTAGGAAAACGTCGTCAGGTGCTATGAACTCGGACGAGTAGCTTGTAGCAGCAATAACAACAACTTAACTTAACGTTTTTGTACTGGTTTATGGGATCAAGATGCTGAGCAGCGCATCAGCTGCAGTGGTCAGCGACCCATAGCTGACTGCTAGCGTCAGGGCCAGCGAACCAGAGCTGCCAAGACCCTTCTACACCCTCCATGTGGTGATCCTGGATAACAGGCTGCAACAGAGCAGACTGGCTAAGTAGAAGGGATCGAAGAGGGAATGCTAATCCGGTACTCAAAAAAGGCTTGCTGAAGTCGGATGTGTTGGACAGAAAGGTGCAAATATAGCAGTCAAGCTGTAAACTATGACATAACGCATTCCGTTCTCTGCACTACATCCTGCTACTTAAGCCCTTTCAGGGTTTGGTAGCTGGAGATTGAGAACAAACGAAGCCAAGCCAAGCCAAGCCATACTGGTTTATAAGACTCTAAAGAGACTGTATACAACCAGTTTACAACAGCAGCAACAATAACAATAACCAACGGAAATTAACTGAACAAAATTGGCAGACTTTTTCATAAAGAAACAGAAAAACAAACATGAACAATATACAGACATTGGCGTTGCGCTTACTTAGTGTCATCTTCACAGCAACAGTTGCCCAATTTCTCGACATTGGTCCCTTCTTCTTCTTGAGGAGGTTCAAAGCTTCTGCCAGGACCACAGTACCGAAAGTACCTTTCCCGATAGTGTCTAGAAACCGGATGTGCTTTCTTGGGAACTCCTCCAGCTCGCTTTTTTCCTACAATCAAAAATAAATAGAAATGTCTGAGCTGTGTTAGAAAACAAAGAAGAATAAATTGTGTCAAGAAAGAGGCGTGTTCATAAAAGACTTCTGAAAGGGTAAATCAAATAGAATGTCGTCGTTCAGAAATTTAAATAATTTTTGTTGTTGTTTGCGAGTCACTTTCTTTTCAACCGTATGCTTTTGGTTTATGTACATTCAAAAATGCAAGGGAGCTTCAAATGAAAACCTTAAAAGTGGGATAGAAATTAGGAAAACCATATCTTTGTATTGTAACTTGTTAACATGGTTGCTAATGATGTTAAATGTGTCTTGCATATGTCATCATGGTGCAGACAAATTACATGTGTCATAATTTCAGTTAAAAGATGGCCTACCAGCTTTTGATCAAAGAAGAACAGCAATCTGATATCCATTTTTTGAGCAGATAAGAGGTGAAACCTATAGAAATTCATTTGCAAATTAAGGTCCAATACGGTCATGTATGCCTTTCAATCAAAGTCCATCGACGATTTTCCAGAACGAGGCGATCAGAGGCTGCAATCAACTCTGGGGTAACTTCTCAGTGTGTCTGACCCTGTCGTGAATAGTCTGTCAAGGAACTCTTGCCGATTCTGAACTTCCTACTCCCCACAAACACTTGCTGGAGTGAATGGCTTGCATCATTGTACTAGACCTTCATTTGCCGATGAATTTCTATAGGTTTCAACCCTATATGCTAAAAAAAAACGGATAACAGAACGCTGCTCCTCTTTGGTGCATGTCAATAACGTAGCGGCCAAATTTCAACTGCAAATATGATGTCATGTTGTTCATCTACACTGTGGGGGCAAGTGTGGGACACTCTTGACATTCTTAGCAGCCCTCTCAACAAGTTACCATACAAAGGCATGGTATTTTTCTAATTTGTATCCCACTTTTATGATTTTTCACTTGAAGCCCCTTAGTGTATATTATATATGGACCCGGCTCACAACCAAAAAGTGCTGGGTTCGCTTCCCAATCATAGCACCGGCAGCCGTTACCCTGGAGAAGCAAACCGTTATAAAATGCAGGAGGAAGCAGACCCTTACATAAAATGCTTGCGGGAATCGGATGCACTGGGCCGATAGGGACACAATAAAAACATAGTGCAACACTTTGAGGAATAGAAAAATAAGATAAGCAAACACAAAAAATAATAATGATATATATATTTGTGTGAGTAAGTAGCATGTCCTTAACAGAACATCGTCTCTTACAAACTCCAACCTATTTAGCTGTTATGAGTTGGTTCACAGGTTTTCAGCATGGTAGGTTGTCATTACTTTCCCCAGACTAATCTCCAACATGGGTTGCCTCCAACCACATTGCATCAAGATCTTCCATACCTTTTCTTAAAATCTCATACTGCATCCCCCCAAAATCTATTTGCCATCTAGTTACCTCCCCCCCCCCCTCCTTTTACCATCCTCCCTCCCCTATATCAATCCCCCCCCCCCCACACTTAGATCACTCTTTTTGTCTTTTCCACATTTGGTTGCTACTGGCTTATCTAGCATTTTCCCACTTCTTACGCTTTCCTGGCCACCTTATCTGACCATTGTCTGTCATTTGGAGTTAAGCTAACGACCTGATTAGTCGCGATGTGAGACATAATATTAGAATAGTACACTATTTTATCCTTATATGTTGACATGCCCCATAGACGCATTCATCCCTTCTATGATTTGCTAGTTCAACATTGTTGTTATTCGTTGTCCCTGATGAAGGCCTATTGGTTGCAACACAGGTTTTGTTTGCGTTTTCGTCTTAGTGCGGTATCTGACATACCCATTTAAATTTTTTATTTTATTTTAATTAACTTTAAACACTTTTTTAAATTTATGTTTTCTTATTCATTACTTTCGTCACGCACATGGTATCGAGCACACCGTAATAAAGTCCGTGTCTGACAAGACGATACGGTGGAATTCAAAACCTGCGTGTTGATATTCTAAAACGGACATTCCACCCCAAGATCACTCTGTCTCACTCTGCCACTTATATATATGATGTTCTTTGAGTATCCTCCCTTAATGGGGTAATTATACAATAACTCACTTGAAGGCCGAAACCTTAATTCTCTTCACAGAACTCTCTATGGGACAGCACAGACTTCTCCGATCTGTCCCGATATTGTTTGAAGTATTGCAGGGAGACCACGTTAGGAAGAGAGAACAGCTGGGCCGCCGTCACGTTCCATGTAATGTCTTCTCGTGGTTCAAATCAGGACCCTATCAGCGACATTTTCAGTTTGGGGGAACAGCCTGCAGGGAGAGCAGGGAGCCTGATGTGCCAGAGGAAGGTTGTGTTTTGGAAAGAAAGCCCCAATTAGATGCGAAGATTGGGCAGGAGCGTTGCCATGGTGTACTTGCCAAGTGAACGATGCCGAAAGATCCGATCATTTCCGTTGTACAGTATCACCAAATCAAAACATAATATACTTTATGTTCGCCAGGGTCCCTAACCACCCGCTACAACTCACACAATTTGGGCATGTTCCCCAAGCTGAAAATCCCCCTGAAAGGGACCCGATTTGAGTCACGAGAAGACATTACATGCAATGCGACGGCGACCCAGATGTAGTTCGTTCCTAAAGTGTCCGATCTCACTACCGAAAGATCAGGGGAATTTTTACTAGACGATCCTCGTGCAAACATTCTGATCTCCACCGTGAATCAAACCCCGAACCTCCGACACCTGAAGCGGGTACCTTACCTCAAGACCACTGAGCCATTTATACATATATTATAAACACACACACATTAACACAGTCATTGTGACGTTTATACACATTTCTGTAGTGGACAAAGAAATCTAAAAGATTGAGGATTAAAAGTGTTTTCACCTGCAGTCACTATGCAGTATGAAGTGTAGATATATATTTCTTCTTGACGAAAAAATGCCTTTCCGTTTGTGGTGGAATCTAGGTTTAGCTGAGTAGTTTACTTATCTATAGAGTTGCAATATGCATCTACACCATGACACGACTTCACACAGAAATAACACAGTAAACACTATCCTGACTGTAAAACAAAACATTAACATTTATTAATTGTTAAAGCATAACCAGATAATTTAATAACATGAATATCAACAAAAAGTATATCTAAACTAAATAATCATAATATATATATATTGAACTAGAAGAGGAGGTTTTAAGCACCAGCTTTTGATGTTTCCTCCAAGATCTGCGGTTCCCAGGCTCTTGCCACTGCACTCACCTATCTGCACACTCAGCACACAATCACAAATTCGTCCTTGTGATCAGATTACGTACTCAGATGAATCTGTACATTCACATACGATCAGATCACTTACAATCAGGCGATCTGTGCATTCACAAATACTTAGATCACTTCACATATTCACGCGAATCTGTACATTCATATGTAATTAGATCACGCATCGTTCACTAGGTGTCCTGCACGTATGACACACATTCAGATCTCTTACTGTTCACAGGGTGTCCAAAATGAACACCTATGGAGGGTGACTGGTCAACTCGACGTGTATGATGGTCCAGTCAAACTCACTCTCAGACTCACTCAGCCTTCCTGACAGTCCCTCAGCCAATCTCCTAGCCAGTCTACTGAGTCATCCTTGCAGAGTATTTTATAGTCTTAACCTTACGCACTCCACATTATTTTTGAAAAAAATTTGACCTAATTAATTTTCTTAATTAGTCGCTGTGGTAGTCGTCTTTCAAAATTTGTAACTTTTATGTTTGTTTGTCAATAAATATGATTTTCTGGTGTGTAGATATACAATAGCATAACGAACATGTGGGTGTTATTGTTTTTGTTGTATGTTTGTTAGTTTTTGAGATTTAAAAAGATGAAGTTGAAAATTTATGAAAATCTCGGGAAAAATTTGGACTCGACCACTAGGCCTAGTCGCTTCGATAGAAAACCATGGAAACCACAACAACGTATCGATACTGTGTTTACAATATCCCCCCAACTGTTAGTTTCCAATTCAAACGTAGTTCTTTCATTTAAACAAACAAAATAAACAGATCTACGCGATAAAAATCTTTCTCAACAACCTACTTCCCCTTTCGCAAAAAGTCGGCTTGCTCCAAACGGCGTATACAAAATTAAAACTGTTCAAAAGCCATTTGTAATCGCACATACGATACTTTAACCGGCAAAATATCGTGTATATATGGAGGGCGTAGTCAGCAGTAAAAAATGGCTGTCAGGAGTGACTCCGTTCAAAAAAAAAAAAATTTTTTTCCGCACACCGTTTTTGCAGGCCGAGCTGGTTAGAAGGGATCGGACAAGGGCGTGCTTAAGGTTAAGCAATATCATGCCTGTCCAATTTCCTTCTGTGGGTTGTCTTAGCCATTACTCTAATTTGGAACTATCCTCAATTAATTGTTATTGGTTGACTTTCCCCGAATCCCTGTCACTCTAAATGTCGTAGCTCGTTGTGGTAGCATCAGCAAGTCACCAGCCCTCCGCCAATTCTGAACACCATAGTGGTCAGCTCCAAACCACCACCTCAGCTCTGAACACCCACCCCTGTACCAGACAGTCTTCCACCTAAAACCCCTCGTTTCCTTTGTCGACCTAGTGTTGAGACGATGATTGACCTTGGCAAGCATTAAAGTAACTTTTGTTCTTAGAGTCGCTAACCCAATCTCTCCTGCCCTTAACGCTTATGCTCCAGCCAGAACTGTCACACATTTTAAGCCCCTGGATTCTTTGTTAGAAAGCTGGCACCCAAACCGCTCGGTCACTGGACATCGCATTTGGATATTTTCAGCATCATTTCACAGAAAGTTCTTTGGAAGCATTCGCTGATAATGATGGAGATAATGACAGTAAGGGTGTCGATGATGACGATGATGGTCGTGGTGATGGTGGTGGTGGTGATGCTGAGGATGGGGATGATTATAATCAGGATTATGCCAATACTAACAACGGTGATTGTGACAATGGTGCTGATGGTGATCACCATTATGATGATGAATGTTGTAGTGATAATTATGATGATTATTGTGATGATGATGGTGACAATGAAGATGAAGAAAATGTGTGAATGGAGGAAACGCACCTCCTTGGCATATGCCGGATTGTTGAACAGTTGCACTTTTGACCCGGATATAGTCGACACAATCTTGGTCCTGAGTGGGTATCGCGGATTTTGTAAAAACTGAAATGTGAAATACGAGGAAGGAATGATCAGGAAATGGAATAAGTGTATCAATGTTGTTTGGAATTATGTTGAGCAATAAGGGAAATGGGAAGTGCAATAATAAATGGTTTTCAAGTTCGTATCTGATTTAATTTTTTTTTAATAGCTTATTGTGACATATTTACTGACTTGCCCTCGTATAAAAAGAAGAATGCCATATAAAAGAATAAAAAGGACATACTTAAATAAAAAGAAGAAGAACAATAATAATACTTAAAGAAATAGAGGAAGAATAAGAAAAAAATGAGAAGAACAAAAATGGAGATGAAGAAGAGAATGAACGGTAAGAAAAGAAAAAGAAGAACAATAACATACTTAATGACGAAAAAAAGAAGCAGAAGTAGATGAAGAAGATTAACAAGAACAAGAAGAAGAAGAAGAAACTTAAAGGTGAAAAAAAGAAAAAGAACAAGGAAAAGAACAATAACATACTTAAAGAAAAAGAAGAAGAAAAAAGATGATGAAGAAGAGAAAGAAGAAGAAAGTTAAGAAAAGGAACACTAACATACTTGAAGAAGCAGAAGCAACGACAACAACAACATACTTTTAAAAAAGGACACGAAGAAGAGAAAGAAGAAGTTGAAGAAGAAAAAAGGTAAAGAAGAAGAAAAAAGAACAACAACAATAACATACTTAAAAGAAAAATAAGAAGACAACGAAGCAAAAACAGAGGAAAAGAGAAGATAAAGAAGAGAAAGAACAAGAAGAAGAAAGAGAAAAAGAAGACAAAACATACTTAAAGAAGAACAAGAAGAAGAAGAAACACATATAAAGGATAGCCCGAGCATCAATAAAGAGAAATAATAAGAACAGATGCGAAGATCAATAAGAACAGATGCGAAAATCAATAAGAACAGATGCGAAGATCAATAAGAACAGATGCGAAGATCAATAAGAACAGATGCGAAGATCAATAAGAACAGATGCGAAGATCAATAAGAACAGATGTGAAGATCAATAAGAACAGATGTGAAGATCAATAAGAACAGATGTGAAGATCAATAAGAACAGATGTGACGATCAATAAGAACAGATGTGAAGATCAATAAGAACAGATGTGAAGATCAATAAGAACAGATGTGAAGATCAATAAGAACAGATGTGAAGATCAATAAGAACAGATGTGAAGATGTGAAGATCAATAAGAACAGATGTGAAGATCAATAAGAACAGATGTGAAGATCAATAAGAACAGATGTGAAGATCAATAAGAACAGATGCGAAGATCAATAAGAAAAGATGTGAAGATCAATTAGAACAGATGTGAAGATGTGAAGATCAATAAGAACAGATGTGAAGATCAATAAGAACAGATGTGAAGATCAATAAGAACAGATGTGAAGATCAATAAGAACAGATGTGAAGATCAATAAGAACAGATGTGAAGATCAATAAGAACAGATGTGAAGATGTGAAGATCAATAAGAACAGATGTGAAGATCAATAAGAACAGATGCGAAGATCAATAAGAACAGATGTGAAGATCAATAAGAACAGATGCGAAGATCAATAAGAACAGATGTGAAGATCAATAAGAACAGATGTGAAGATCAATAAGAACAGATGTGAAGATCAATAAGAACAGATGTGAAGATCAATAAGAACAGATGTGAAGATCAATAAGAACAGATGTGAAGATCAATAAGAACAGATGTGAAGATCAATAAGAACAGATGTGAAGATCAATAAGAACAGATGTGAAGATCAATAAGAACAGATGTGAAGATCAATAAGAACAGATGTGAAGATCAATAAGAACAGATGTGAAGATCAATAAGAACAGATGTGAAGATCAATAAGAACAGATGTGAAGATCAATAAGAACAGATGTGAAGATCAATAAGAACAGATGTGAAGATCAATAAGAACAGATGTGAAGATGTGAAGATCAATAAGAACAGATGTGAAGATCAATAAGAACAGATGTGAAGATCAATAAGAACAGATGTGAAGATCAATAAGAACAGATGTGAAAATCAATAAGAACAGATGTGAAGATCAATAAGAACAGATGTGAAGATCAATAAGAACAGATGTGAAGATCAATAAGAACAGATGTGAAAATCAACAAGAACAGATGTGAAGATCAATAAGAACAGATGTGAAAATCAATAAGAACAGATGTGAAGATCAATAAGAACAGATGTGAAGATCAATAAGAACAGATGTGAAGATCAATAAGAACCGATGTGAAGATCAATAAGAACAGATGTGAAGATCAATAAGAACAGATGTGAAGATCAATAAGAACAGATGTGAAGATCAATAAGAACAGATGTGAAGATCAATAAGAACAGATGTGAAGATCAATAAGAACAGATGTGAAGATCAATAAGAACAGAAGTGAAGATCAATAAGAACAGATGTGAAGATCAATAAGAACAGATGTGAAGATCAATAAGAACAGATGTGAAGATCAATAAGAACAAATGTGAAGATCAATAAGAACAGATGTGAAGATCAATAAGAACAGATGTGAAGATGTGAAGATCAATAAGAACAGATGTGAAGATCAATAAGAACAGATGTGAAGATCAATAAGAACAGATGTGAAGATCAATAAGAACAGATGTGAAAATCAATAAGAACAGATGTGAAGATCAATAAGAACAGATGTGAAGATCAATAAGAACAGATGTGAAGATCAATAAGAACAGATGTGAAAATCAATAAGAACAGATGTGAAGATCAATAAGAACAGATGTGAAAATCAATAAGAACAGATGTGAAGATCAATAAGAACAGATGTGAAGATCAATAAGAACAGATGTGAAGATCAATAAGAACAGATGTGAAGATCAATAAGAACAGATGTGAAGATCAATAAGAACAGATGTGAAGATCAATAAGAACAGATGTGAAGATCAATAAGAACAGATGTGAAGATCAATAAGAACAGATGTGAAGATCAATAAGAACAGATGTGAAGATCAATAAGAACAGATGTGAAGATCAATAAGAACAGATGTGAAGATCAATAAGAACAGATGTGAAGATCAATAAGAACAGATGTGAAGATCAATAAGAACAGATGCGAAGATCAATAAGAACAGATGTGAAGATCAATAAGAACAGATGTGAAGATGTGAAGATCAATAAGAACAGATGTGAAGATCAATAAGAACAGATGTGAAGATCAATAAGAACAGATGTGAAGATGTGAAGATCAATAAGAACAGATGTGAAGATCAATAAGAACAGATGTGAAGATCAATAAGAACAGATGTGAAGATCAATAAGAACAGATGTGAAGATCAATAAGAACAGATGTGAAGATCAATAAGAACAGATGTGAAGATCAATAAGAACAGATGTGAAGATCAATAAGAACAGATGTGAAGATCAATAAGAACAGATGCGAAGATCAATAAGAACAGATGCGAAGATCAATAAGAACAGATGTGAAGATCAATAAGAACAGATGTGAAGATAAATAAGAACAGATGTGAAGATCAATAAGAACAGATGTGAAGATGTGAAGATCAATAAGTACAGATGTGAAGATCAATAAGAACAGATGTGAAGATCAATAAGAACAGATGTGAAGATCAATAAGAACAGATGTGAAGATCAATAAGAACAGATGTGAAGATCAATAAGAACAGATGTGAAGATCAATAAGAACAGATGTGAAGATCAATAAGAACAGATGTGAAGATCAATAAGAACAGATGTGAAGATCAATAAGAACAGATGTGAAGATCAATAAGAACAGATGTGAAAATCAATAAGAACAGATGTGAAGATCAATAAGAACAGATGTGAAGATCAATAAGAACAGATGTGAAGATCAATAAGAACAGATGTGAAAATCAATAAGAACAGATGTGAAGATCAATAAGAACAGATGTGAAAATCAATAAGAACAGATGTGAAGATCAATAAGAACAGATGTGAAGATCAATAAGAACAGATGTGAAGATCAATAAGAACAGATGTGAAGATCAATAAGAACAGATGTGAAGATCAATAAGAACAGATGTGAAGATCAATAAGAACAGATGTGAAGATCAATAAGAACAGATGTGAAGATCAATAAGAACAGATGCGAAGATCAATAAGAACAGATGTGAAGATCAATAAGAACAGATGTGAAGATCAATAAGAACAGATGTGAAGATCAATAAGAACAGATGTGAAGATCAATAAGAACAGATGTGAAGATCAATAAGAACAGATGTGAAGATCAATAAGAACAGATGTGAAGATCAATAAGAACAGATGTGAAGATCAATAAGAACAGATGTGAAGATCAATAAGAACAGATGTGAAGATCAATAAGAACAGATGTGAAGATCAATAAGAACAGATGTGAAGATCAATAAGAACAGATGTGAAGATCAATAGGAACAAGAGTCAAGACACAAAAGAAGAAAAAAAAAAGAGGCAAGGATAGAAAGGATTATAAATACTCACTCTCCGTCTTCTACACATCATCACTATGACCACAACCACAACAACAAGTATGAGTATCGAGACGCCTAGTCCTATCCCCATACGTTTATATTGAGCTTTGGCCGATTCATTGTCCTCTAGTGATTCTGACCAGTCTTTCGGTGTGGTGATGGCTTCCATACATTCTAATGAGAGAGAGAGAGAGAGGGAGAGTAGCACTTGGCTCTCAAACTTGCGGACAGCGAATAACTGTTTTCTGCATCTCGTGGAGTGATTTACGCATTAAGTCTGTGATTAAGGTTAATCAAGACTAACATATGACATTGCTTAAGTTCGAAAAGACGTAGTTATTTATATTTTTTTTTTAATATTAAATTTTTTCGAAGTTAAAAAATATCATATGTTAGTCTCTATTATATAGAATGCAACCATACCATAATGTTTATGCAGCCTTCTACAAGAGAACATCAGGAATGAGGGTGAGAGGTAGACCGAGGAAAAGGTGGATAGACAGCGTAAACGAGACTTGTCGTAAAATGGGGAAAAATGTTACTCGGTCCAGGAGTGTGACGAAAGACAAATACAAACCACGACACTAGGCTGGGAAGGAATACTAACGTCTGGTCAGGCAAAATATAATGATCAAACATCTTAGTCAGGGTCAGGCAAAATATAATGATCAAACATCTTAGTCAGGGTCAGGCAAAATATAATGATCAAACATCTTAGTCAGGGTCAGGCATAATATAATGATCAAACATCTTAGTCAGGGTCAGGCAAAATATAATGATCAAACATCTTAGTCAGGGTCAGGCATAATATAATGATCAAACATCTTAGTCAGGGTCAGGCAAAATATAATGATCAAACATCTTAGTCAGGGTCAGGCAAAATATAATGATCAAACATCTTAGTCAGGGTTAGGCAAAATATAATGATCAAACATCTTAGTCAGGGTCAGGCAAAATATAATGATCAAACATCTTAGTCAGGATCAGGCAAAATATAATGATCAAACATCTTAGTCAGGGTCAGGCAAAATATACTGGCCAAGACCCTCATCTCGGTTTCCTAGTAGCCATCTTGGAAACAGGATGTTTTCATTGCAGTCTGGCTAACGAGGTGAGGGATCGACGTGATCCAGGTAGTAGTGAGCAACACGCAGATGAAGCCAAGCATAGCACAACCCCCTGGAGGACTCTGGTTCACTTTCATCAGCTCGCTCGGGATGCGAGGAGCCACTTAACTGCAACCCTCCACTCAACGTCCTTTTCTGGACGCACAGAAGAGTAACCTACTCATTGTGGACATTTGCAAATAATGACGACGACACTGGGCTACAACCAGGTAGAAAGTGACCAAAAAAAAAGAAGAAGAAGAAGAAAAGACATATGGTCTAATTAAAAGCAATAACATCTATTATATGTGAGTTTACGATCAGACTTTAAAGAGACTGTCTGAAATTGATAGAAGAAATCGGGAGAAGGATTGTGCAGCATTGCGAGCGTAGAGCATTTTCAGGATAAACATAAGTTGAAACATTAGTGTCCCCAAATAACCAGGAAGGGAATGTGAAAGTCTCACTCATCCAATATTCGGCCCGATAGGCTTTTATCACAACATTGGCTAGGGTCATTAGAATAACCAGGAAGGCAACGTGAAAGTCTCACTCATCCAATATTCGGCCCAATAGGCTTTTATCACAACATTGGCTAGGCTCATTAGAATAACCAGCAAGGCAACGTGAAAGTCTCACTCATCCAATATTCGGCCCAATAGGCTTTTGTCACAACATTGGCTAGGTTCATTAGAATAACCAGCAAGGCAATGTGAAAGTCTCATCTGTTTCAACAGAACCCCAAATAAACTTGGGTCCGAAGTAAACTGATGCACAAATAACCTGTTGTTGTTTGCGAATGCCCATAAAGAGTAGGTTACTCTTTTGTGCGTCCAGAAAAGGACGTTAAGTGGCGGGTTTACAGTAGCTTTCCTCACATCCCAAGCGTGCAGATGAAGGTGTACCGTGGTCTTCTAGGCAGTTGTGCTATGCTTGGCTCTATCCGCGTGTCGCTTACTACTACGGGGATCACGTCGAACATCATCTTGTTAGGAGAAACACCAACAAAAAATTCCTGTAAATACAGTACTGACAAGACCAACAACACCTCACGACATGCTCAAACCTAGCACACCCATGTGCGAGAGGAGATCTGCCTGATGAAAACGACATGTTAGTCTGGGTGTCTGAACACTGGACCTCTGCCGTAGGATGTGGTGCAATGGGCAAGGGAAGTAAGTAGCACATCCAACTAGTGTTCACTCTAACAGGCATTAGGACAACTCTTACACTTTGGTCGATCATACAAGAATGGGTCAAATTAATTCAGTTTTATTGACAGCTGTCTTTTCCTTGATTGTTAGTTGGAAAATTTTACAAAATTTATTATCTTCTTTATTTTATATTTGTTTCTGCTGATACTGGTTGTTATAGTATTCATCATCATGTAGCATGTCCTTTGTAGAACGTCACTCCCATCACAGTCTGTCTGAAAGAAACTCGGTCCCTTGCCAAAACACCAGCCTCCGCCACAGTCATACTCAGGCATTCCTGGATATCTTGGTGCCATCGTCTTCTTGGTCTACCCCTTCCTCTTTTGCCTGGCACCATACCTTCCATCACCGTTCTCTCAAGACCATTGTGTCTCTTGATGTGACCAAAGTACTTGCATTTTCTAGCCAAAAAGGAATTAATAAACCAGTTCTCTTCTATGCTCAACTCTTGCCGAATGTCTGCATTTGTCTTTACTCTGTCCAGGGTATTCTGAGGATCTTTCTGTAACATTTTGACTTGAAGGATTCGAATCTTTGTCTAGAAGTTTTGGTAATCATCCATGATTCACAGCCATAAGCTGCCACAGGAAAAACACAGGCTCTCAAGACTTTTACTTTTATCATTTTGTTGCTGCCCTGCCATAATGTCTTCAGTATAGTATTAATAAATGAATTATTTCATGTTATTGATGGAATCAAAGAAGCAACAGAGAAATCTTTACAAAACCTCAGGGAACTCATTGGTCTAGAGTCGGAAAGCAACGGCTAACTACTGATTGTACAATTGCCAGGAAACTCAAAGGTCTGATGGCGAGACTCCCAGGCCAGGTGGATCGACTACACACTGGCAAAGAGCGCAAGGGCAGAGATCAAGTAATTATGATGACGGCCAAAAGCATGATGTGGGTGCTAAAGACAACTCAGCCTGTGGGCTAAAAGCGAAGAAAATATATGTACATGGAATATTAATACAAGAGAAAACTCATGATGGTTACTAACGAAATGGAAAGAACAAAAACAGACATATTGGGAATATCAGAACACAGGTGAAAAGGCCAAGGACATATTAAAAAACATACTGGACACATGTTTATCTACTCAGGGAAGAAAAAGAGCGGACAGGGAGGAGTTGGCTTTCTCCTAACAAAGAAAGCATCTAAGGCAGTGCTGGGTTATAGTTCTTAGTCGACTTGTACTTCTACAGGAATATATGTCCCTGTACAGGTCCCAGCTCTGGTATGAGCTGGATGTAGCTAGGAGAAGGGTTTCTTGCTTAGCGGGCTAGGCTCAATCAGCTTAATACTCCGCTGCGTTGGGACAAGCGCTTACGGAGGGTGGTTAACCGATGTGCGACTTCATCTTAATAGACTCAAACACTAGAGCAAAGTAGATCCGCAGCCTATTAGGCGCCATCTATGCTGCTTTAAACAAACCATCTAACTATGGCCGGTATTATGCCATATCCCACAGTTAGCTTCTTACGACATACATAGCAGTGGTGCTATATTTGTCCATTGATAAAAATGGTAATTTAATGACAGAGAGCAAAGATATACTTGAAAGATGGAAGGAATACTGTAGCAAAATGTATGAATTCAACACAAAGAGTAAAGACTTGTTTACAAGTGATGATGGGAGAGAGCCAGAACCCACATTGGACGGGGTTCATGCGACAATAAAAGCACTGAAAAAAGGGAAGTCAGATTGTGACGATATACCAACTGAACTAATACAGGCAGGAGGAGACGTATGCATCCGCACGTATCACACCTTATGTATGAAGATCTGGTGCAGTTCAGAATCCCCCACAGCATGGAGAAGATCAGTATATATATATCCCCATACCAAAGAAAGGAAATATACAATTATACACCAACTACCGCAAGATCTTATTACGTATAATCATGAAAAAGTAAGTTGCATGTCCTTTTACAGAACGTAGCTTCTTACAACCGCCACCTATTTGGCTGTTATGAGTTTCTTGGCAAATGTGCAGTACGGTAGGTTGCCATTACTTTCCATACGTGGAGGAGCATTAGTCCGAGAAAAAAACCCAGTGTCTGCCAAACTGGACATCGAACCCGGAACGTTGGGATTGTGAAAACCGAGCGAGTTTCACTCCTAGGCCACGCAGAATGTAAACATCTATAAACATCCTTCATAAATTACACCAAGGCTTTCGACTATGTACAATATCAGCAACTGTGGCAAATAATGAAGGACATGGGTTTTGCAACACACCTGATACATCTAATAGAAACACTCTACAGTAGGCAACATACCTGATACATCTAATAGAAACAATCTACCGTAGGCAAACACACCTGATACACCTAATAGAAACACTCTACAGTAGGCAACATACCTGATACATCTAATAGAAACACTCTACAGTAGGCAACACACCTGATACATCTAATAGAAACACTCTACAGTAGGCAACACACCTGATACATCTAATAGAAACACTCTACCGTAGACAACAAGCTGCAGTTAGAACCAATGAAGGTACAGCAGATTGGTCTGAGATTCACAAGGGAGTCAGACAAGGGTGCATACTTTCACCTTATTTATTTAACATCTACATAGACAACGTCATGCAAAAGGTAAATACAGATGACAGCTACGGGAATTTTGATCCATTCACAATAGGAGGGAAGGAGATTCCAGAACTAAGATATGCAGTTGACACAGTCATGCTGTCAAACAGCGCCAATCGCCTGGAACGACTGCTCATGTCCATTCAGAAAAACAGTGAAGCTCAGAACCTTGTCCTGAACATTAAGAAAACTAAGATATTGTCCACTGACAAAACAGGACAGCAACCCCAGATTGCTATTAATAATGAAGAAATCGGAAATGTCACACATTTTTAATATCTTGGCTCTACGTCATCCAATGATGGAGACTGCTTACAAGACATTAGAAAATATTTGGCCATGGCGATGCAGAAGCTAAACAACATGCACAATTTATGGGCATAATACTAACAAGCAACTAAAATTGAAGATCCTAAGAACAAGCTAATTCCTATGGCAATGTATCGGTGCAAGACATGGACTATGACACAAGCCGCACGGAAGAAAATTGGAACGCTCAAAACAAAATGTTGCAAAAAAATCCTAAAAATTCCTTGGATAAAGAAAGTGACAAACAAAGCCATCTTAGAAGACCAGAATGTTGGAAAAAACTGACTCCTAAACAATGTTATGTTTCGGAAATTAAATTTTTTCGGCCGCGTCAAATGTCATGACAAACTGGAAAAAATGGTCCTGGAGGGCATGGTACCTGGAAGGTGACGCAGTGGTCGACCAAGGCGAAGGTGGATATAAGATATCAAGGAAACTCTAAAGATGAACATGGAGCAGACGGGAAGATTGACTGCAGACCGAGGTTTATATTGACTGGCTGTGATGAGAGCAACGTTCTACAAAAGACATGCTACATGTTCATGATGATGATGAAGTGGAGTTTTCAAAATGGAAATGTGTTGAGAGTTAATAAATTTACATCACAGAATCTCTTCATGCAGCAAAGAATTTGAGCTGACTGTTAAAAATGGAAAGGTTTGGCGACATATTTTAACGAAAACTAAAAACCTGTAAATATTTTAGCAGAAAATTACAAACAATTTTTAAAAGATAGAAAAAGTTCACTAAGTACTATAACTTGAGATCGAATCATTAAAAAGTTGCAACAAGATAGCGAATAATGAACTAGATGGGATCATTATACACAAAAGTGAAGCTAATTGTCAAAATTGATAACCATTTTGCAAATATTATGTGGCAAATATAAATATTAAGTTCATTTTAAGAAAATTACAAATTTAAAAACAAATTACATTTGTATAAATAAAAAAATGTTAAATTATGTATTTAAAATTGCAGATATTTTCAGACAATATAATTATATGTATAGGTTAAGTGTGAATAAACTGCACAAACATTGCACACATATATAAACATATGTGCACACATTTTCCTACACGTACACCCAGAAGCATATACATACACACACATATATATCAGCATATATATATATAAAAGCTTTGTTCGTTATCCTCGCATTTTCGGTGTCCGACTTTCGTCTGCTTCATGACCAGACAGATTGTACAGAAATGTAATAACAGCTACCAAATTGACGTCCGTGTCCACTTTCTTCATTCCATCCTTGAAGATCATTCAAACATGCTGCGACATGATCGGTAAACTGTACCCCAGAGGAGCATGGATCCAGGTATATACTGATGGATCAGCAACAAGAGCAGTGAAAAATGAAGGCGCAGGAATCTACGTTGTCTACCCAGATAAAGAAAATGAGACCACTAGTTTATCTACTGTAAAATTCTGTTCAAACTACTCGGCCGAAATACAGGTACTAATTATTGCTGCAGAAATGATTAGCCACACAAGCCAATGTCAGCAGGTCGTATTCCTTACAGATGTAATGTCAGCAGGTCGTATTCCTTACAGATGTAATGTCAGCAGGTCGTATTCCTTACAGATGTAATGTCAGCAGGTCGTATTCCTTACAGATGTAATGTCAGCAGGTCGTATTCCTTACAGATGTAATGTCAGCAGGTCGTATTCCTTACAGATGTAATGTCAGCAGGTCGTATTTCTTACAGATGTAATGTCAGCAGGTCGTATTCCTTACAGATGTAATGTCAGCAGGTCGTATTCCTTACAGATGTAATGTCAGCAGGTCGTATTCCTTACAGATGTAATGTCAGCAGGTCGTATTCCTTACAGATGTAATGTCAGCAGGTCGTATTCCTTACAGATGTAATGTCAGCAGGTCGTATTCCTTACAGATGTAATGTCAGCAGGTCGTATTCCTTACAGATGTAATGTCAGCAGGTCGTATTCCTTACAGATGTAATGTCAGCAGGTCGTATTCCTTACAGATGTAATGTCAGCAGGTCGTATTCCTTACAGATGTAATGTCAGCAGGTCGTATTCCTTACAGATGTAATGTCAGCAGGTCGTATTCCTTACAGATGTAATGTCAGCAGGTCGTATTCCTTACAGATGTAATGTCAGCAGGTCGTATTCCTTACATATGTAATGTCAGCAGGTCGTATTCCTTACAGATGTAATGTCAGCAGGTCGTATTCCTTACAGATGTAATGTCAGCAGGTCGTATTCCTTACAGATGTAATGTCAGTTCTGCCAGCAGGTCGTATTCCTTACAGATGTAATGTCAGTTCTGCAAGCCTTCAAAAACGATAAACTGCCAGAGCTTAAGAAAGTCTCGGGCGAGCTAAAAGTCGAAGGAAGGATAGTGCTACAGTGGATACCATCACACTGTTGCATACCATGAAATGGGACAGCAGACAGGTTGGCAAAGAAGGGAGCAACACAAGACCAAAATGAACAAACAATCACTTTCCAAGAAAAGAAGACATTTATCCAAGCTATAAGGAAAGTTGACCAAACGAAAGACAGCTATCACTGTCTTGATCTAGCAGAACAAGTAATCCTGTTCCGCTTGAGAATGGAACAAAACAGATTGAATAGCTGTTTGCACCATCTAAAATTGGCTCCATCACCCATGTATATGGGTGGGCAGGCAGCACAGACATCCGAACATATCCTGCAAGACTTATATACTTAGCCAATTGCGTACTGAGCACTGGTCCACTGAGACGAATATCCACACAAAGCTGTTTGGAAGCCCCGAAGAACTCTCCACTACGGCAGCCTTTATCCAGAGAACTGGGCCTCACGTGTAGATGTAACAGGAAAAAGCATGGCGAACGAGAAGAAGAAGAAGAAGAATATACAAACTTACTTAGTACAACTTCTGCGAGATACAGCTTGTGCGAGATATACCATAAAGATTAGGACATCAGAGATTCAACTTGTTCTTATTCGAATGCTGTAAGACATCGGCTTGAATTTGTTCAAAGAAAGCAGCGGTCATCCTGAGGCTGTCGACACTGCCATAGAGCCTGTCTAGTGTTGGCACTGGTGATAGCCACATGTGCTTTCTCTGGTCCTCGTATGTTGGGCAATTTAACAGCAAATGTTCAGCGGTCATTTTGCCAGTACCACAGTTGCAGTCGTCAGTAGTACCTATCTTCAGTTTATGGAATAGATAGTACCTCAGTCTGTTGTAGCCTGTGCGAAGTCTGAAGACTACCACCTGCTCGCTTCTGTTCAACTGGTAATAAGCATCATTCATCGCAGAATGCAGGCAGTCTATGGTGACCTGAATTGCTGCATCAATTTTGACGATGGCATCTTCAACGCAACAATATGTGCCTGAACTGGTCTCGGAAGGTCTTTCGTTAACTCACGTCCTTCTTAAACATCGTTTTCCAGTTCTTCACTGTTGTCTTTGACACACTTTTGTCCATGTACACGTGGACTGCTTGCATTCTGCGATGAATGTCAAGCGGTCAACATCCTTCAGCTGTTAGAAACCGAATCACCGCTTGGTGATCAACATTGGGCGGATTCCGTATCACACCCACCATGTTTTGAACAGTCTTCTGAGAAAACTGTGAGTCGGCGGATAATGACATTTTGCAAAGTTGACGGTTGGTTTGTGCTGTTTACACAAGAAGTGACGTCATCATACACATCGTAGGTATGTTCACTTGGTGCAGTTCGGTCCGGTTTCATTTGAACATGCCTCGTTAGATGTTAAAAATCAAGTGCAGTGACCTACCAACTGTAAAGACTACTCAAACATCGGAACATCAGTATAGAAGCAAAATGGCAACTGATAAACATTATTTCTTACCAACTCTGCTATCAGTGCCAAACATGGCCTCCGATAAAGATAATGAAAAGAAAATTACAAGCTGTGAAATGAGATACCTGAGAAAAGTCATCAACGTCACCAGAAGAGACAGAATGAAAAATACCTACATCAGAAGGTTTGTGGGAATAACATCCTCCCAAGAATATTTACAAAGACAGAAGGTTAAGTGGTTTGGTCATCTCATGAGAATGAAACCAGATCTGCTGCCAATAAAAACCTATAACAATAGAGATCACGGTTTAGAGCAAAGAGAAGACCACGAGACAAATGGATGGACAACATCAATGACATCCTATGCCAGCATAGGCTCACTACAATCACAGTATTTGGTCCAAGATCGAGACCTACGTTTCCGACATCTGTGGAAAGATAAAGTCAGTAAGTAAGTACCTTCCTTTAATGTCACGTAGATTGACGTTTCCACACAGCTTGGTACATTCACAATGTAAATCCCCACACAATCTTTGTCGAAGTTGGTAAATTCAAGGAGTACTCCATTGGAGTTATCAGGTTGGTAACAATAATATTGGCACTTCTTGGTCACAATGCTGATTGGTTCGGCAGAGGCAGGGGGGTGGTACGCAGGAGGTGGTGTGCTGTCTGTTGTTGCTGAATTATCGGGGAGATATGAATTATCTGTCGGGACTTCGGAAATCGGATTTTTGTATTGTGCTTTTGTTACTGGAGGCGGTGGACTTGATGTATTGGGGTATGAAGTTGGTGTTGTTGGGGGCTGTGATTTCGAGTTATTTGCCTGTGAACTTGTTGCTGGAGGCTGTGAACTTGTTGCTGGGGGCTGTGAACTTGAGTTATTCGCCTGTGAACTTGTTGTTGGGGGCTGTGAACTTGAGTTATTCGCCTGTGAACTTGAGTTATTGATATGTGAACTTAATGTATATACCAGTGACGTTTCTGTGGTGTTCTGTGAATTTCTTGTAGCGGAGTTTTGAATTGTTGTAGTGGAAGGTAGTGCACTTGCTGCAGTCATCTGAGTATATGTCTCAGCGGCCTGTAAACTTGTTATACGGGTCTCAGAACGTGCTGCCCGAACCTGTGAACGTTCTGTACGGGTCTGTGAACTTGTTGCAGGTGTCTGTGAGTTAAATGCAGTAAGATTAGAGCTGAGATCGAAGGGATTCGGCGCTGGCACTGTAGAAGCAGACTTTCGGTAACATCGAGTTGTAGAATAGATCACTGGGGATGGCCCGGAAGAAAGTGGATCCGCTCTAGAAGAATATGCACTTGTGGTTGGTGTGTTTTGATAGGGTGGTGTAGAAGATGTGTTGGTAGTGGCACGGGACGTCTGGCAGTTGATTGGGTCATTCAGTCCAAGAAATGTGACAGAAGCCTGCAAGATAAAAATACAGAAAGAGAGAAAGAGAGAGAGAGAGTTGAAATCATTGAGGAATGGTGAGGTATTCTTGGTGCTGTTATTTGGTGTTATGTTGTGTTATGGTTTGTTATGTTAAATTATGTTATGTTATGACATGTTATGTTGTGCTATGTTATTTTGTGATATGTTATGTAATGTTGTGTTGTTAGATTATGTTATGTAATATTTGTATTGTTATGTTGTATTATGTTAGGTTGTATTATGTTACATTATGTTGTATTTTGTTGTGTTATGTAGTTTTATGTTGTGTTTTGTTTTGCTAAATTATGTTGTGCTATGTCATATTGTGTTATGTACCATTATGTTACATAATGGTATGTTATGTTAAATTATATTGTGTTATGTAATGGTGTGTTGTGTTACATTATGTTATGTAATGTTGTATAATGATGTATTAATGTTATGTTGCATTATATTAAAAAATGTTATGTTATGCTGTGTTGTCGTATGTCTTCATCTGTCAAATACACCTCAACTGACAGAGCTGACAGACTGGTTAAGAATTGATCAAATCAAAAACAACTATTCACACCAGCAACCTTACAAACAGTCAAACAACTACTTTAGACTGCCAACAAAGAGGCTGGACTGAACAGATGGGAACACTGGGAGAGAAATCTACAAACATATTGCCATCCTAAATCTGGGAGAGAAATTTACAAACATATTGCCATCCTAAATCTGGGAGAGAAATCTACAAACATATTGCCATCCTAAATCTGGGAGAGAAATTTACAAACATATTGCCATCCTAAATCTGGGAGAGAAATTTACATATTGTCATCCTAAATCTGGGAGAGAAATCTACATATTACCATCCTAAATCTGGGAGAGAAATTTACATATTGCCATCCTAAATCTGGGAGAGAAATCTACATATTGGCATCCTAAATTTGGAGAGAAATCTATATTGCCATCCTAAATCACAAAGACAACATTACCCACCTGAAAATCACAATTTTTTTACTTGGCACTCAACACATACAACATAACAGTCACTTGAACAGAATACAAGCAGAACACACTCCAGAGTGCCCACCGCCTGCACTCACATCCCGAAGAAATTGTTGATCACCATATGTTTGACTGTTCAGCACTTGGAGCTGTTATAAAAGCTATTTTTCTTCGAGGCTAGCAAAAATCTACTCTGTATGAAACTAAACAACAGCTCACCAACACTTTCAGATACCAATATATGATGGCAGGAACCCACATACTGCTAGATCAACAACCAACCAAATTAGTCAGTTTTCGTATCAGAGTTGACATTGATGTCTCACAAAGACTTTAAGTCATAATGTATGATGTCTATTTTGTATATGTGCCGACGCACAACTAGCACGTTGTGTTTATGTTGTGATTAACATACGTTGTGTTATATACGTAATGTTATGTGACAAGTGCAGATAATTACCTCTGAAAGCGATTTTCCAGCACACACAGGAGCGGTGTAGTTACTGTGCTTGTCAAGGTAAACAATGTCTCTCGGTTCACTCACGTTTTGCGTGTACTGATGACTGGGGGATATGACCTGACAGCGCTGTCTGTTTGGATCTGAGATACAAGTCTGTAGTTAGGTCTTGCTGGGCATTGGCGGTCAACTAACAACACAACAAATCTTTAGTTAGGTCTTGCTGGACATTGGCGGTCAACTAACAACACTACAAATCTGTAGTTAGGTCTTGTAGGACATTGGCAGTCAACTAACAACATTACAAGTCTGTTGTTAGGGCTTGTTGTCTTGTAGGACATGGACTGTTAACTCACGACATTACATATCTGTAGTTAGGTCTTGTAGGACATTGGCGGTCAACTAACAACATTACAAGTCTGTTGTTAGGGCTTGTTGTCTTGTAGGACATTGGCGGTCAACTAACAACACTACAAATATGTAGTTAGGTCTTGTAGGACATTGGCGGTCAACTAACAACATTACAAGTCTGTTGTTAGGGCTTGTTGTCTTGTAGGACATTGGCGGTCAACTAACAACACTACAAATATGTAGTTAGGTCTTGTAGGACATTGGCGATCAACTAACAACATTACAAGTCTGTTGTTAGGGCTTGTTGTCTTGTAGGACATGGACTGTCAACTCACGACATTACAAGTCTGTTGTTAGGTCTTGTAGGACATGGGCAGTCAACTAACAACATTCTAAGTCTGTTGTTAGGTCCTGCTGTTTTGTAGGGCACAGGTGGTCAACTAACGATATTACAAGTCTGTTGTTAGATCTTGTAGGAATGGGTAGTCAACTAACGAGATTACAAGTCTATTGTTAGATCTTGTAGGAATGGGTAGTCAACTAACGAGATTACAAGTCTATTGTTAGATCTTGTAGGAATGGGTAGTCAACTAACGAGATTACAAGTCTATTGTTAGATCTTGTAGGAATGGGTAGTCAACTAACGAGATTACAAGTCTATTGTTAGATCTTGTAGGACATGGGCAGTCAACTAACAACATTCTAAGTCTGTTGTTAGGTCCTGCTGTTTTGTAGGGCACAGGTGGTCAACTAACGACATTACAAGTCTGTTGTTAGATCTTGTAGGAATGGGTAGTCAACTAACGAGATTACAAGTCTATTGTTAGATCTTGTAGGAATGGGTAGTCAACTAACGAGATTACAAGTCTATTGTTAGATCTTGTAGGAATGGGTAGTCAACTAACGACATTACAAGTCTGTGTTAGGTCTTGTTGTCTTGTACAGCATAGGCAGTCAACTAATGACAAACATGCAATTGTGTTCTGTGCAAGAACAGAGACCACGTCATTATACTCTTTTCAACAATGTATTCCTTACACACCTTTGTTAGCATTTTCTTCATGTTCTTCTTAAACTTTTTCTTCTTCCTCTTCTTCTCCTTCTTCATGTTTTTCTTTTTCTTCTTCTTCTCATTCAAATTCTTCTTTTTTTCTTCTTATTCTTCATTTTCTTAACTAAACTTAACCTAACGTCTTTATACTGGTTTAGAAGACTCTGCAGAGTCTGTATACAACCAGTTACAATTACATCATCTTGCTCTAGAAGCTGTACGCATCCAATCTAATCTTAAATGCATTGACCGTCCCAGCCTCTACCACCTCACTTGGCAATGCATTCCAAGCATTCACAACGCTCTGGCTAAAGAAATACTTCCTAATATCTAATCTGGACCTCTCCTTAGTCAACTTGTAGCTGTGCCCTCTTGTCCTTGTTGGTGGTTGTACTTTAAAAAACTTGTTATAGTCTAATTTATCGATTCCTCTGATCATCTTATACACCTGTATTAAGTCACCACGAATTCATCTCTCTTCTAGACACTGTAGGCCGGTTCTTTTTAATCTTTCCTCATAACTGTAATTCTGGAATCCCACTATCAGCTTTGTCGCTCTTTTTTGTATTCTCTCCAGCATGTCTATATTCCCTCTCTGATAAGGACTCCACACCTGTACACAGTACTCTAATCTAGGTCTAACTAATGCTTTATACAGTTTGACTATCACCTCCTTGCTCCTATGTTTAATATTTCTTTTTATCATCTCTAACATTGCATTTGCCTTTTTTACTGCTACCTGAACTTGCTCCCTCACCTTACATGTATGATCTATTATAACCCCTAAGTCCCTTTCTTTTTCTTTCTTTCTAATATTGTTCTCTCCCATTCTGTAATTATGTTCCATATTGGATCTACCCATGTGCATGACTGTACATTTATCTACATTAAACTCCCATTTGCCAGATTACAGACCATTCTCAAATTTTATCTAAATCCAACATCAATATATCCACTTCTGTTTTAGATGAGACACTACTGCATAGTTTTGTATCATCAGCAAATTTTGCAATAATGGATCCCATACTTATGTCCAAATCATTTATATATATCAAGAATAAAATTGGTCCCAAAACCGAGCCCTGTGGAACTCAACTTTTCACTTCACACCACTCAGAGTACTCCTTATTTATACCCACCCTTTGCCTTCTTCCCGTTAACCAATTTTCAATCCATTTGGCAACTTCCCCACCTATTCCATGTGATTTTAACTTTCGAAATAATCTTTGATGAGGTACTCTATCAAAGGCCTTTGCAAAATCCAGATAAATAACGTCCACTGGCTCCCCTTTATCTAACATTTTGGTAACCTCCTCCATGAATTCTAATAGATTTGTTAAGCATGACTATTTCTAATTAGATTAAATTTATCTAAATGCATTACAATGTTTTCTTTGATTATTGACTCTAACAATTTACAGACTATGCTCGTTAAGCTCACAGGTCTATAGTTTGCTGGATCTGCTTTTTTGCCCTTTTTGAATAAGGGGATCACTCCCGCATCTTTCCAATCTCGTGGAACAATCCCTTGTGCAAGTGATTGAGAACATAATATAGTCAATGGTTTTGCTAATTGGTCTCTAATTTCAAACAGCAATTTTGGATGAATACCATCTTGACCTGGACATTTATCCACTTTCAGCCCCTCCAATTTTTTTAAAACCATTTCCTCTGTAATACAGATTGATCCTAATCCTGCTGTATCCATGTCTCTTTGAAAGATATCTACAGGCTCTGGGATCTTGGAGCAGTCCTCTTTTGTGTACACTGTGCCAAAGTAGTGATTGAGTAGATTTGCTGCCTCCCTATTTTCACTTATTTTTTTTCCTGTGCTGTCTATGAGAGGGCCTACTTTGTCCTTTGATCTTTGTTTATTTCTAACATAAGAGAAGAAGCTTTTACTATCAGTCTTGATCCGCTGAGCAAGTTTCTTTTTGAAGTCTATTTTTGCTGTTTTATTCGCTTTCTGAGATATGTATTGCTTGTCCAAATATTTTAAATATGTTTCTTTTGATTTACCTGCCTCTATTTATTTTTTCCATACTTTATTTTTAGCTCTTCTACATTCAACTACAATTTTAGTGATCCACTTTTTACGCTTGGGGTTTACCTCCCTATATGAAACACATTCCTCTTTTAGCATTTCGAGAAATGTTTTAAAACTCTCCCACTCCTGTTCAACATCTGTTCCTCCGACAATATCTTCCCAGATTATGTGGTTCACTCTAATAATTTACAGACTATGCTCGTTAAGCTCATAGGTCTATAGTCTTCTAGGTATTCTTCTTATATTTCCAATTCTTCTTCTTATTATTATTTTTCTTCTTCTTCTTTTTCTTCTTTATTTTCTTTTTCATAATTTTATTCTTTCGATTTTTCTTCTTCTCCTTTTTCTACACCGTCTTCATCTTCTTTTTTAAATTATCTTATCTTTTTTTAGTACATCTATTTTTCAGAAATACAAAATGTCAATGAAATCCACCAAAGAAACATCGTAGGAAACAAACAACTCAGCATCACTAACTTCTAACTACAATAAACATACATACATAGATACATACATATCACACACATATATATATGTATATACCATCAACATGTAGCATGTCCTTTGTAGAAAGTCGCTCCCATCACAGTCTGTCTGAAAGAAACTCATTCCCCTGCCAAAATACCAGCCTCCGCCACAGTCATACTCAGGCATTCCTGGATATCTTGGTGCCATCGTCTTCTTGGTCTACCCCTTCCTCTTTTGCCTGGCACCATACCTTCCATCACCGTTCTCTCAAGACCATTGTGTCTCTTGATGTGACCAAAGTACTTGCATTTTCTAGCCAAAATGGAATTGATAAACCAGTTCTCTTCTATGCTCAACTCTTGCCGAATGTCTGCATTTGTTTTTTTTGTTCTGTCCAGGGTATTCTGAGGATCTTTCTGTAACATTTTGACTCGAAGGATTCGATTCTTTGTCTAGAAGTTTTGGTAATCGTCCATGATTCACAGCCATAAACTGCCACAGGAAAAACACAGGCTCTCAAGACTTTTACTTTTATCATTTTGTTGGTGCCCTGCCATAATTTCTTCAGGCTGTTCAGCCTCTGCATTGCCATAGCTAGTCTTCTTCTGATTTCTTTCGAGCAGCCGCCATGTTTGTCAATTCTGGAGCCCAGATATTCAAAACGTGTGACCTGATCTATTTCCTCACCACCCACTGTAAATTTATGTTGACATTGTGTTTTGTCGGTGGTCATTATCTTTGTTTTATTTATGTTTATGAACAGGTTTTGATCTTTACTATGTCCATTAACGGCTGAAAGTAGCTGCTCTAGTCCTTCTGCACTTCTTGATAGTATCACTGTGTCATCTGCGTATCGTAACTCTGGAATCTCGTACCCCCCAATCGTAAATGGGTCGAAACTTTCAATGTTCACATCTTCTTGAACATTTCTCATTATACATTCCGCATATATGTTGTACAGATAAGGTGAGAGGATACATCCCTGTCGGACTCCCTTTTGTACTGCAAACCAACCCGATGTTTGTCCAGATACTCGGACAGCGGCTTGTTGATCTTGGTATAATGTTTCAATGAGATGGACTATGTGCAAAGGAAACCACATTTACCCCATGATTCTCCACAGGTTTTGATGTTTTACCGTGTTGAAGGCCTTAGTGTAATCAATAAAACATGTGTACAGGTCGACATTAAACTCTCTACATTTTTCATCGATATTACTTAAATTGAATATGTGGTCCCAGGTCCCTCTGTCTTTCCTAAAACCTGCCTGGACTACGTGAATTTCAGATTCAAACCTTTTCTCCATCCTTCTTAACAGGATTTGCAAGAGCATCTTGATAGCATGGCTGATCAGCGCGATAGTTCGGTAGTTCGTGCACAACTTCGGGTTGCCTTTTTTGGGGAGAGGAATATAAATTGATTTCTTCCATGCTTCTGGCCACTCTGCACTGTGCCATATCTGTTTACACAGCTTGTGATAGACTCGAGCACATGCCTCCCCTCCTGCTTGTATTAGCTCTGCTGGGATATCATCGCATCCTGGGGACTTTCCCTTTTTCAGACTTTTACTTGCAGATCGTACTTCTTCCAATGTTGGTTCAGGTTCTTTCTCATCCTTTGGTAGGAATGTAACTAAGCCCTTTGTGCTATCTCCATACATGGTTCTGCAGTACTCTCTCCATCTGTTCAGTATGTCTTTGGTTTCTGTTAATGTGTTATCCTCTTTGTCATTTATAACATGTGGAACCGGACAGAACTCCCTTGTCAGTGTTCTTATTGCTTTAAATGCATCTCTCTCTCTGCCTTGTTGCTGTAGGTTTTCTATATCCTTACACGTTTCTACTATGTATCTTCTTTTATCTTTTCTTATTTCTCTTCTAACTTGTCTTGCGCAGTTTTTATATGCTGTGTTTGTCCCCTTACTTCCCATTTGTTTTAACTGTTGCCTTTCTGCAATGAGTTTCTGTGTTTCCTATGTTATATAGCTCTGTGTCTTGTGCAACATCTTGGGAATCATTTCTTTCGGTGTCGAGATCAAAATATCACTTGCGTACGATGTCAACTCCTCAGATGTCATCTCTTCCTGTATAGCAAGCAACGCCTCAAATTTGTTTTCTACTTTGATGTTGTATTCAGTAGGTATTGCTGATACATCAAAGCGTATTGGCTGACAACCTTTGTTGATCCTACGTAGTCTTGTTTAGAAAACTGCAAACAGTAATTCATGGTCTGTATCGCAGTCTGCTCCTAGCAGCGTTTTTGTTACCAGCACATTTGATCTCCATCTTTGTTGCACTAGGATGTAATCTATTTGGTTTCTGCTGTTGCCATCAGGGGAGGTCCACGTGGATGTTGTTTGAAGAAGGTGTTGGCAATGGAGAGGTTGTTTTCCGTGCAGAATTCAACTAGTTTTTCTCCTCGCTCATTTCTGTGTCCCAAACCAAAAGGTCCTCGAACACTTCTCTCCTCTTCGGCTCTTTCCTCTCCGACTTTCGCATTGAAATCGCCAATGATGATCAAGATATCTCTTTTTTCAACTTTGTCCATCGTTTCTTGCAAGGTGTTATAGAAATCATCCATTTCGCAATCGTCTGCTGCTGTTAGTGCATACACTTGAATTATTGTTAAATTTCTAGTCTTTTTCTTTAGTCTGATTACAATTATTCGGTCGTTGACTGGATTGTAACCGAGTAGTGTAGGTGCCGTCTTTTTTGACAGAATTAAGCCGACCCCGCTTTTACCGCCCTTGTCCATCCCAGAGTATATGAATGTTTCTCCTGAGGAGCTGGTACAGTGCCCTTGACCGGCCCATCTGTGCTCAGAGACTCCAAGAATCTCTATCTTGGCTCTCTTCATTTCTCTTCCAATCATGAATAACTTGCCCTGGAATAGGCTCCTGACATTCCAGGTGCCTATTCTTAGTTTTGTTTTTAGTTCCATTTCAGAGTTGTCCACTGTAATGCAGTCAGGCTTTAGGCTGTCATCTCTATTATTTGTACTGACTCTGAAATTGGCCTCTTCCCCAGTGAGAATATATATATATATATACTGTATAGTATTGTGAACAAACAATGTGTGATCAATAGATAAAATACACGAATAATGGATATTAAAAGGAAGTTAATGACCACCTTTTCTATGTTCGCGTGTGGGTTTGTTTGTCATAAAATTTATCATATTTTGTCAATAAGTAATATTATGATTCATTGCTCCTGTGACGTAAAGAATTTCCTTCGACGTGGATTTGTGAAATTGAAGACTGGTCATACGGAACATGGCCAACAACGCTAGCTTGCACCTTTATTTTTAGACTTTATGCAACGGAAGCGTTGAACCAATTAAAAGAATGTATCGACGTACAAACAGCGTGGATTATGTAATGTAGATAGATACTTACGTACATTTGAGCAGGTTATGGAATACCAAAATGTGCAGTTTGAGCTGATTGCACAGGTGTAGACTCCTTGACTGTTGTTGTATAGGGTTACGTTGATCATGCTGGCATTATCGATCTAATGAAGAGACAAGTTCAATAACCAATTCAAATCAAATTTATACTGTTGTTGTTGTTGGTGAATTATGGGTGCTTTCAATCATAGACAGCCTTTCTTGATTTTAGTAGGTCAAATGTGTACAAAAGAGGGGAGTAGGGCCCGGATATCTCGTTGGAGCAGAAGTGTGAACGAAACCTACGCTGTGACTCAGTTCAGTTCTGACGCAGGTTGAAATTAATGTTTGGTTTGCAGGTAAGCACGAAAGCTATAGACAAATAGGTGTTTGGTTTGCAGGTAAGCATGAAAGCTATGGACAAATATTTGTTTGGTTTGCAGGTAAGCACGAAAGCTATAGATAAATAGGTGTTTGATTTGCAGGTAAGCATGAAAGCTAAAGACAAATATTTGTTTGGTTTGCAGGTAAGCACGAAAGCTATAGACAAATATTTGTTTGGTTTGCAGGTAAGCACGAAAGCTATAGACAAATAGCAGACAACCGGGACTGACTTCTTGGGCAGCACAGCACGTATTTCCATTCTCTGATGTTACCAAAAATATTTGCGACTAGAATCAAAAAGAAAAAGATTGAATTGGGTGTGAAACGAGGGCCGGTGAGGACGGAACACAATACTGTGATACAAAGACGTCTGGTTAACCAGCATAGGACTGGAGCGGTCAGTTATCACGTGGTAGCAGACATTCTAAGGATGAGATATGAGCTCGTATGGACTTGTCTCGAGTACGAAGAAAATGATCTGATGACTAACTTACTAGAAAATGGTTAACAAACAAAGGTTAAAAAGTAATGTAAAATTAGAACAGACACAGATTAGCGCGTGGTCAAATGGTCTCGATGCCTGCCTTCCGACAAGGAGGGCAGCTGATCGAATCCCCGGTATGGCATAAGTTGTTTTTCTGTTGGGGGTGAAATAAACAAACATAGTCAGCACACAACATGATGACAACAGCAGCAAAGGGACCTCAGTCTAAAAACCCCTAAGCAGTGAGAATAAAGTCGTTTTGGGAAGAAGGAGTAGAAGAAGATCAGTGACAAACGTTAACAATCAATTTGACTTTGATAGACCTTTATCAGAGACTAGACAGGTGAAAACAGCACAGACAAATACAGTGAAATAAGTTCAAGAGATATTAGTTTATAATATACAGGAAATTGTGAAGAGAATCCAGTAATTCCAGTCAACAAAAGTTTAGATTGTCCTCACCTAATAAAGTTTAGATCGTCCTCACCAAATAAAGTTTAGATCTTCCTCACCAACATAAGTTTAGATCGCCCTGACCAATTGAAGTTTAGATCGTCCTCACCAAATAAAGTTTAGATCATCTTCATTAAATAAAGTTTAGATTGTCCTCACCAACATAAGTTTAGATCGCCCTGACCAATTGAAGTTTAGATCATCCTCACCAAATAAAGTTTAGATCGTCCTCATCAAATAAAGTTTAGATCATCCTCACCAAATAGAGTTTAGATCGTCCTCATCAAATAAAGTTTAGATAGTCCTCACCAAATAAAGTTTAAATCGCTCTCACCAAATAAAGTTTAGATCGTCCAAACCAAATAAAGTTTAGACCATCATCACCAAATGGTAGACAAGATGTCAATTGCTTTATTAAAGTAAAGTAAGTAGCATGTCCTTTGCAGCCCGTCGCTTCTTACAACCGCCAACTATTTGGCTGTTACAAGTTTTTTGGCAAGTGTGCAGTGGTTCAGACCTAAATAATACACCTTTGGTTAAAATCTATCGCTCACATTCTAAGATTGATTTTTAATAGTAATTTCTTCTTCTTCGTTGTTAAACTTCCTCTACCAAGTCCTTTTAGGGGCTCCTCAAGCAGCAGAATATTGTCCGGAAAACGGAATACATTGTGTCATAGTTCACAGCTTGGCTGCAATAGTTGTACTTTACGGTACGACACATGCGACTTCAGCAGGAATTTTTGGGTACCGGGTTGGCCTTCCCTTTTAACATTAATTTATGGGAGTCATTGTTCATTTTATGCGTGTGTGTGTATTTATATATATTTATAACTTCTAGATGGCCTGTGAAGAACATCTACCCGTTATAAATATAACTGACATCATTCATGCCACTTTTATGGTTGCCTCGACTTTGAGTGTTTAGGTCTGCTCCTACTTCTCTTGTCCTGTCGATTCCAGTCCAGAGCAGAAACTGTTTTGTGATGCTATCAGGGGGTTTCCATAATGTTGTCCTTTTCATCGCTAATGTCTTTTTTTCACATCTAGTCCCACTGGCATTTGCCCTGTTCTTTCTCAGTTTTATATTAGTGACTAAATCCTGCCATTTTATTCCCTCAATTTCGTGCAATCGTTCATTGATGAAAGCCTGTATCTTTTTAGTTGTGCTTTTCTTTGTTCCAGACGCCACAGAGCAATATGATAGAGGGGCATGACATTGTATTTGAAGATCTGTATTTTTTGTGGTAGACTTAATTCTTTTGATTTTCAGAAATTCACATAACGCAATAAAAGCTTCTTTGCCTTTTGTAGTATTCTTAATTTGAAATCTATCATTACCTCCAAACTTGTCTATTTTGCTACCAAGATATATGAATTAATCTACCTCTAGCAGTATCGTGTCCCCTCAAAAATTTGTTTGGTGCTTATTCACAAATACTGTATCTGTTCTTTGTGACCACTGAACTTAATTTGAGGAACCATTCAGTCAGCAGATTTATTTTATTTTGCATTTGGTTGTGGGGATGAGAAATTAGAGCCAATTCATCAGCCGAAATAAAAAGTAATAAAAGCCATGTTCTCATAATCCAGTCAACAGGAAGTGGAAAAGAGGAATGGTGGTAAGAGGCAGCTCTGTCCCACCCCAGTTCTTATCTCCCAGGTCTCCGAAAGCTCTTCATCTTGTACAACTCTAGTTTTCTTAATTATGTTTGGGAACTTCGCGGACACTCAACAGTACTTGAGCAATTTCCAAAGTGATTACCTGTCTAAACTATCAAATGTCTTCTCATAATTTATGAATCCGATATAAAGTTATGCATTCCAGTCTACACCATGTTGAACAATTCTTCGAGGTACAGTTATCGGGTCAACATTGAATCTGTTTTGTCAAAACCTGCTTTCTTGTTCCACAACTGTTTTTTTTTTTTTGTGCGTTCGCCTTATTTTTTAATTCCCCACTGTGGTTTTTATTTTGCGCCTGTCAGCCCAGTGTCTGCTTCCTCCTGCATTTTCTAACGGTTTGCTTCCCCGGGGTAACAGCCGGTGTTGTGATGGAGATCGAACCCAGCACCTTCGGTTTGTGAGCCGTGTCACTTAACCACTAGGCCACGCCGTCCACCCCACAACTGTTTATCTATGACCTCTTTCAGTGATTCTAAAATAATTCAGTTCAATCTCCTACCCCTATAATTTGGGCTCCATTGCAGATCCTTTGTTTTCCAGTAACTGAACTACTTAGAATTTCTTCCAGTCTGCTGGTGTTTTCTCTATATTAAACTGTATAACTCTTGAAGTTTTAACGTCTGTTTTGATTGTTCTACTGAGACACCATCTGGTTCATTGGGTTTACTATCTTTCAGAGGTAAAATAGCTTCCCAGATTTCTTTTCTAGTTGGTCTCATACAATTAACCGATTGAGTGTCTGAAGGAAATTCTGGAACTGGTCAATTTAATACTTACTGAAAATGTTATGCTTATATCCTCACATGCTCTTTGTGTTGCTAAGCAAATCTTATAACATCTTTAATAAATGAATTTTCTTGCATATATATTCCTGTCAGTGTTTTCATTTATCATTCTTTTTCTTTGACATTGGTCCTGAATAGGATGTATGTGGCAATATGCCATAGATTATAGCAAGGATGCAGCACCTGCACTTGTCAGTTCAACACATCTGATTTCAGAGCATTTTAGGGACTGGTTCTACCTTCTCTTTTCGATCCTTAATCTCTTAGCCAGGCAGCGTGGTTGCAGGCTGTTTTAAGGGACACCACTTAAAGGTGGAATAGGGAATTGATCTGTTATGGATCACTGACCCTGATGCAAGCAGCCAGCCATGAGTCACTGACTGCTGTCAGCCTTCTTATTCACTGTTGCATCTTTGGTTCTCTCCATCAGTTATCGTGTACACAATAGAAAAAAATGACATTATTTTAGCAATTAAAGATTTGTTATTGTCAAGAACATAGATTATTGTCATATTGCAAAACTGTGATGGGAAAAAGAAATTATGAAATCAAATTTAAAAAATACAAAAACAATGGATACACATCAGTTCTACACTTTCATTTGGAACAAAATATATTGTAGGCCAATGATTCAGAAAATTGTTGTTTGCATTTATTACATGGAAGGAATCTAATGAAAATAAGATGAAGAATTAAAGAAAGACCACAATGAAATAGATACTAATTTTACATTTCAATACGAACAGCAGTTTAATTATTTTTGTTCTGTAAATGAGATAACCATTACCAATTCCTGTAGTTGGATCTACAAATTACTTGTGGCAGTTTTAGACACACACAGTTTCCACTGTGTAGGCTGATTTGCTATTAAGCGTTTCAGAAGGTCCATGAATCATACATTTAGTCGCATTGTCCTAGAATCTTGGATTAATATTTGCATCAGGTTTCTCTGCACTAGTTAATGTAACCTTTTCTGCATATCTTTAAAAGTGAATGTAAAGTCTGAAAACCAATGACGTAGATGTAAATGTGATGGCAATGCCAATAAGATTCCTATTCAAAACAACACTCAATAGCTTAGACAACATAAGTTGGAACACCCTGGTAATTATGTCAGGTTTATTTTTAGGTGCCTGATTACCCAGTATCACATTTGAAATATCTGTCATGTTCCTGTTGCAAGTCAAAGCATTAAATACGTCTCGCCGATAAAATTTTGACTAATGCATTCCATCCTATAGTTCTATTGCATATATCGTGGACATCCCTGAAACAGTGAATGTAATGTGACCAAAATGTCTGAGTGGACAGTCACATTATGCAGGCGAGACTCGTTTATGATTGAGGTCTTGCGAACCTCGTTTATTGCTTGGAGGAATTCTGTTGTACGTGTGATCATAAAACGTACATTTCAGCAGCCAATCTTAACTGTTGGCTTCTCTGCTATGGGTTGATTTCTGACGCGATCTCTTTATTGACTGCCTGGGTATATTGTTGCGGGTCATATAGCGATGAAGATGACTGTGCCTTTTTTGCGTACTCCGCAAAAGACGGTTGAAAAATATCTTTCTGGTTTGTCCTGAGTTATAAACTGGATTTACATCAACCTTCAAATAGAGAGTTCGGGAACCTACTACTGGTATGCATGATTGCTGGGAGCGGTTATTTCCAGCTGAGGTAGATTTCGTCATATCAGCTTTGTAGGACTCACGTGTGTAGAAAACGATCAGCTTGTTGTGAATGGTAGAAATATGGATTAGCTAGAGGTGTCTTCTCCCTGTGTTCCTGTACCAACACTGTACCTTCTTAGAAGGCACAATAGTTCAAATTGGTGTCAAAGTGTGTGTTCTGGCCTGCACTAGTGTCTTCACTGTGAACTTGCGCTGTGTTGGTCACTATCAATCTTCTGTGTTATCTCTGCTAGTGTTTCCAGCAACTTCAACGATCTGCCTTGCAGTTATATCCACTTGTAAAAAAGACTTTCAGAGCTAACCCAGAGAACAAATCAGGAGCCGGAATCCCTTAGGCAGTCAGGCGTACTCAATCTCAGTCTGACAACTCATGCGGCGTGTCCAGTGCCAAGTAGTATCGACCTGTCATTCCCTTCAATACACCGGCTTTATGGAGAAGAGGGATCTGTTTTTGGACAACATCAGTCCTCGCATCAACTGTGTGCATGATTGGTACATTATTCTGCAAAGGGAAACAAATTTTGTAATGTCATTACTATACGTAGAAAAAAGGAATTGTTTTAAATAGATTTAATAAATATAATTCTTATAGTCTTTAACTACAAAAAAATGCTTATTCATAGCGTTTGTAATTACTTTTAAAAATGTAAGACATTTCTTTAGATAATTGTGACCAAAAAGTGGGTATTTGGGGGTTGGGAAAATACATTTTGAGATGATTCTTCTTTTGTTCTCACTTTCTACTGGGTTGTAGTCCAGTGTGGAGGTATGTATTTATATTCCACCTTTTTCATGGCCCAACTGACACTTATCCCCATGTTAAGACATGCTTTGTTTATGTCACCTATCCACCTTTTCCCCTCCATCCTGATGTTCTCCTGTAGAAGGTTGCATGAACAATGTAGTCCGGTTTCATTCTCACAATGCGATCAAATCATTTCTTTCTCTGTTGCTCGATGTAATTTAGACAGGGAATAGTTTGAACCTCCTCCGGAATATTTGTATTCGTGATTTGGTCTCTTCTGGTGTTTTTAGTAGGCATCGCATTTCGCAGGTGGCTAACTTTCGTTCCTTAGCCCTATGCAATGCTCATGTTCAGCTGTGGTAACACAGGGTAAAGATAAAGATACTATTTATCATCTGCTTTTTTGCTTGGAGAGAAATCTTGGGGTGTCTTAGTAGCGGAGGCAGCTGGTAAGTGATGATGTTTGCCCTTTGCACTCTCGTTCATATCTCTCTATCAAGTCTGCACTAAACTCTTGCACCTCCTTCATTGTTTCCTCATTTGCATGAATATAAAGTGCAGTTTTCTTTCTACCTTTACTCATTGTCTCTGATTTTGATGTGCTGATATTCATGTTGCACTTATTACAGTTTAAGTACAATGAGTCAAAATGACGTTGTAGGTTATGTTTATTGGGTTGGATCAAACATTGGTCATTTGCAAAGATTATTTCATTAGTACTTTCCTGTTCTGTATTTGTTTTCATGAAGATTTTATTAATATAAGTGACAAAGAGGAGTGGTTAGAGAACACAACCCTGTCTGACACTCGATGAAATGGGAAACCACTCTGACATGCCTTATGTTGTTCTTACTGCAGTCTGACTGTCCTGATATAGGGCTTTAATGATACTCAGAAGAGGACCTTGCAGTCCATAGACAGTTAAGATCTTCTGTAAATCTCCTGTTGACTTTCGAACGGCTTTTCTTGATCCATGAATATAAGACTGCTGTTACTGTGTATTCTATAGCTAAGAACGTTCACATATTTGTTTCAATGTAAATTTTGTGTCAATGCAGCTCTTTCCTTTCCAGACCCCGAACTGATTATTTTCTAGTTATATATTCCACTCTGTTTGACGGGACGATGAGGCTAACGTCTGGTCAGGCAAAACACACTGATCAAAGAATGTTTGCCAGGGTCAGGAGAAATATACTGGCCAAGACCCTCACCTGAATGTTCTCGTTGGTCATCCTGGAAATGGGCTATTGTCAAGGACAACAGTCTGGCTAACAAGGTGAGGTTTGACGTGATCTCCGTAGTAGTGAGCGACACGCAGATGAAGCCAAGCATCATAGCATAACCGCCTGGAGGATTCAGATTCACCTTCATCAGCACGCTCGAGGTGTGAGGAAAGCTGCTGCAATCCGTCACAACGCTTTTTTCATGGCGCACATAAGAGTAACCTACTCATTATGGGCATTCAAAACAACTCTGTTTTACTATACATACTCAGTGGTTTTAGCCGATGTTAGCGTGTACTATTAGACTTTTCGAACTATTTTTACGCATTCAATAGTTTTCTTTATTTGTTGTTAGTATTTGAATGATATCTGGTGATGTGTGATCTGTAGGTTACATTCTTAAATCGCTTATCTAAATTTAATTTTAATTGAACGGCCAACTTACGTCTGCTGTTGAGAGAACAGGAAGTGTGGCCAGATTTTCTTGATGAGTTTTTGTTAAACCAAACCAAACGCCTGAAAAATGTTAATCGTGTATACACATTTGATTCTTGATGCAATCTTGTTTTTTTTTGTTCAGTTTTATTCATAGGCACACGTATTGTTTTTAAATAAAACATGTATCATATCACTATCATCATCTAGTTTATCAGTTCTTTTACTTCTTCTTCGAACGCTTTCAGATGTCGACTCACAGAAAGCAGAGATCACTCTTAAGCTGTCGAAACTGCAATAGAGCTCGCCTAATGTTGACACTAGTGATGACCACGTATGCTTTCTCTGGTCCTTGTTGGTCGGGCAATTTTGCAGCAGATGTTTTCCCAGTACCACAGATGCATTCGTCAGTAGCATCTATCTTCAATCTATTGAATAGATGGTACCTCAGTCGGTTGTGACATGTGCGGATCTTGAAGACCACCCCTTGCTCTCTTCTTTTGAACCGCTAATAGTAATAAGCATCATTTTTGCGTAGCCAGTATTCTGTTTCCCATTTGTCTATGTGATTAGCTATGAAACTGACTGTAACGTTATCTGAGCATGTCTCTTCATTTCGCCATAGGAAAAAACAACACCATATATATGCCTCCTAAAATATTCCGCAGACGACATTCATGTATCATATTGTGTCCCAGCCAACGCAATGTTCGTACTTGCATCATTTGCAATAATTGTATTTATGCGCCTACCTCAGTAGGACATTGTCATTGGATCTCCCTTTTGTCCAACTTAACTTTTGCTTCCTACGGTAGCACCACATTTCAAGCTTTCCAATTTTTTTCATCCATGTTTCAGCCCCACAATGCAATTAGCCAATGAGTAACGATGATTCTTTTCTTCAGTTTTATCTCGATATTATTTGAGGTTAGCAGCATCTGTTCTATTTTTGAATTTCTATTTTGCCAATACAGTCTGTTCAATATGTTCCTAATTCTGGTCTCAGTGGGAACATCTTCTGTTGTTTTACGATTAACGAACGTATGAAAAAAGGCATATATATATATATATATATATATATATATATATATATGTTTAATGCAGTCTGTTAATTTTTATATAACGGTAACAGAAATATGCGTACTGCATTTATAGAAAGTAAACACAACTAGTTCTACGTAATGTTAGTTGTAAATTCGTGTAGTTCTTATTTCTTTTTTTCCCGCTTCTGTCCTGCTTGTGCCTTTCAGAATCATGTTATGAAGATTTCTTGACCGGGCCGTAGTATGTGCTTCGTACACGGGAGACTTTACTGCTTCTTTAATTTCTGCTATATATCGTGTGCGTGGTCGGCCCTTGGTTTTGTATCCATTGTATCTGTATAGCATTTCTTTCTGTGGGATACCATCTGACGTGTCACGTGGTGGGACCATTTGGTTTGCTATCTCTTGATGAGGTCCATCACTGGTGTTGTGCCTAATTCTTTTCTAATATCTTCGTTTCTGATTCATCCATCATTGTTACTCAAAGCATTCTGCGAATGCATTTCATCTTTGTTGTTACAATGTCTCTTTTATCTTTGCTTGTCAATGTCCAATTTTGTCACTATTAGCACAATGTGGGTAGAAATATCATGTTGTATAGTGTTCTTTTTGTATCCATTGTAACGTATTTACATTATAATATTGGATACATTTACCCAATGCTTTGATTTGTTTTATTACATACATCTGTGTTGGATTTAAGTGACTATTTTGCCATTCCCTGAGATTATATTACCCAAATACGTGAAATTTGTCGCCTATTTTTACTTGCTGGTTTTGTATAAAAAATATTTGTTTTTGTTTATTTTCTTGCAATCGGCATAACTTCGGTTTTCTCTTTGTTGATTTTCATACCGTAATCCGTACATGCCCCATTAAGATTGTTGATAAGTTCCCGCAGTTGTTCTTCTGGGGAAATATTAAACATAGGAGCAAGGAAGTGATAGTCAAACTGTATAAAGGATTAGTTAGACCTAGATTGGAGTACTGTGTACAGGTGTGGAGTCCTTATCGTAGAGGGGATATGAACATGCTGGAAATGATACGAAAAGAGCGACAGAGCTGGTAGTGGGATTCCAGGATTACAGTTAGGATGTAAAAAAAAAGTAAAGTAACCCATAGCATTACTGCCGTTGGGGTGTAAGGTGGTAGCGATCTCACATTTCAAAGGATCGGCTATATGAGGGCGGTAGCCATCTTCTCTCTCTCTCTCTCTCTCTCTGCTTTTACTTCCCGGACTGAACCGGTACCCATTTAAGGCTGGGTCGACCCGGGAGCCATTGCGGTCTGAATTTAAACACTACCGCCTCAACTGAGGAATGAACCCAGGACTACTCAGATGTGAAGCCAGCGCGCTAACCACTGTGCTACGCAGCTCCCAGACTTATGATGTAAGACTCATAAAAACCATTCTACAGTGTCTAGAAAAGATCAGAATTCGAGGTGACAATACAAGTTTATAAGATAATCAAAGGAACGGATAAATTAGACTTTAACAATTTTTTTTCCAAATTCAACCACCCACAAGAACAAGATGGCATATCTACAATATAACTAAAAAAAGGTCCAGATTAAAAATTAGGAAATATTTTACGACTTTCAAAATAATGTTCACAAAGACAGCATAAGATATATTTTGAACTCTGACCTCTTAGCCCAATGTGCTTAACTGGAAGTGTAATGTGCAACACATCTGTGTGTGAACAATTCTGGTTAATCATCTTCACATTGGTTTAGCTATAAGAGATAATATTTTTTTTTAAACCAAATTGACACACAAATTGGCAAATACAATGAAGATGGAATCATTTCAGTAAAGGTTTGTTAGAAATTTGAAGATGGAATCATTTCAGTAAAGGTTTGTTAGAAATTGGAAGATGGAATCATTTCAGTAAAGGTTTGTTAGAAATTTGAAGATGGAATCATTTCAGTAAAGGTTTGTTAGAAATTGGAAGATGGAATCATTTCAGTAAAGGTTTGTTAGAAATTTGAAGATGGAATCATTTCAGTAAAGGTTTGTTAGAAATTTGAAGATGGAATCATTTCAGTAAAGGTGTGTTAGAAATAGAGGCTCTATGACTCAGAATCAGCAAGTAATTAACTAGGGGGAGCGGGGAAAGTTGGACAGGGAGGAAATGTGTGGGGAATAAGCGGGTGAGAATAGATGAGCGGGCGGGATGGGCAGGGGGAGAGAAGGAAGAACCATGCAGATGGATTGGGGGACTGGGTGGATAGAATTTGAGTGGAAGAATTTGAGGGAGAAGAATATGAGGGGGGAGAATTTGATGTGGGGGGGGGGGGGAGATTAATTAATTTTTTTTTTTTTGGGGGGGGGAGAATTTGAGGGAGAGGAATTTTTTCAGGAGGGGGGGGGGAATTTGAGGGGGAAGAATGGGGGGGGGGGGGTCAGAATTCGAGGGTGGAGAATTTGAGGGGGAGGGGAAATAATTTGAGGGTGAAGAATTGTGGGGGGGGGGGGATTTGAGGGGAAGAATGTTAAGGTAAGAATTTGAGGGGGGGGGGGGGGAGAGAATTTAAGGGGGAAAAATTTGAGGAGAAAGAATAGTTAGTAAAGCTGGTAGCTACATTTGTATGAGGGTCGCAGTAACATTGAAGACATCAGTTGATCAGATACCGACCTCATCAGCTGATCAGATACCGACCACATCAGCTGATCAGATACCGACCACATCAGTTGATCAGATACCGACCTCATCAGCTGATCAGATACCGACCTCATCAGCTGATCAGATACCGACCTCATCAGCTGATCAGATACCGACCTCATCAGCTGATCAGATACCGACCACATCAGCTGATCAGATACCGACCTCATCAGCTGATCAGATACCGACCTCATCAGCTGATCAGATACCGACCACATCAGCTGATCAGATACCGACAGAAACAACACGGTCATTCGCTGGGGAATTGAGCCACATTTAACGTCAGACAAAACTTACATAGATAACCATCTGAAAATGGACCGAAATTATCCAACCCAGCACAAGATTTTCATTTACCGCAATTGTTTTTCTTGAAAAAAAGCGAGTCAGTGTTGCTTGGAGACATATTGATAGTGTGATACTCGTGTGTGATACTCGTGTGTGATACTCGTGCATACTTGTATTTTCACACTTTCTAAATTAATTTCCAAGCTGTGTCAAATAGATTGCTATGACAACCATCGAAATGAAAACACATTATAAACACGTCCAAGTATTACCTAACAGCTGAGCAGGACTCAATCACAGACAACATTACAAATAGGTGTAAGTATTACCTAACAGCTGAGCGGGTTCAATCATAGACAACATTTCAAACAGGTGTAAGTATTAACTAACAGCTGAGCAGGACTCAATCATAGACAACATTACAAACAAGTGTAAGTATTAACTAACAGCTGAGCAGGACTCAATCATAGACAACATTACAAACAGGTGTAAGTATTACCTAACAGCTGAGCAGGACTCAATCATAGACAACATTACAAACAGGTGTAAGTATTACCTAACAGCTGAGCAGGACTCAATCATAGACAACATTACAAACAGGTGTAAGTATTACCTAACAGCTGAGCGAGGCTCAATCATAGACAACATTACAAACAGGTGAAAGTATTACCTAACAGCTGAGCAGGACTCAATCATAGACAACATCCGATGAATTAAAACGGACACGGTTATTCGATGCGACGGGCGCTGGTCGCAAACGCAAACTATTGTTTTGTTATTTACTCTGAAACCACCAGTTCAAATTAATCAAGCCACATACCTGACTGATATTTATCGACTTTATGCTCTCGGTGGTGCTGGGCGATGTGCTTGTGTTTGTGAACCACCAGTTGTACTGAAAGTAAATACATATGTAAATAGTTGATCTCTAAGAAATATTAACTACCATCATCATCAGTCACTGGTTGGTCAGTCCTAAGACTGGTTGTAAAGTTGTCTGATCATGGTTCTCCATTTCACTCTATCCTCTAGTTGGTCAAGCCTAAAGACTGGTTGTAAGGTTGTCTGAACATATCTCTCCATTTTACACTGTCCTCTGCAGTTCTCTTCACTCCAACATATGTACGTACTTTAATGTTTCTCCATGCCTGGGAAGTGAAGGTGAGGTTTGGTCACCACCTTCAATGTCTCTGCATGCCTGAGATGTAAAGGTGAGGTTTGGTCACCACCTTCAATGTCTCTGCATGCCTAAGATGTAAAGATGAGGTTTGGTCACCACCTTCAATGTCTCTGCATGCCTGAGATGTAAAGGTGAGGTTTGGTCACCACCTTCAATGTCTCTGCTTGCCTGAGATGTAAAGGTGAGGTTTGGTCACCACCTTCAATGTCTCTGCATGCCTGGGATGTAAAGGTGAGGTTTGGTCACCACCTTCAATGTCTCTACATGCCTGAGGTGTGAAGGGGAGACGTTGCCCCCCCCCCTTTTCAATGTTTCCCCTGGATCTTTTCCTCAAGTATCTTCTATAGAAGACTTCCACGTCTCAAATTTTGTCACAGCAACTCAATCTTTGTTTTTGAATCATTTTCAATATTTGTCATTGTGCGCCTACCTCAGTGAGGACATTGTCATTAGATTTGTCTTTCGTCAACTCGCTGTTTCCGTTCTACGACAGCACAGCTTCCAGACGCTTCCAAGCTTGTTTCGCCTTTCTTTTCTAGAGACCATGTTTCAGTCCCGTGCCATATCATTGGCCATGTATGATTAGTTACTATTCTTTTCTTCACTTCTGATTACTATTCTTATCTTCACTTCTGATTACTATTCTTATTTTCACTTCTGTCCTGATTACTATTCTTTTCTTCACTTCTGTCCTGATTACTATTCTTATCTTCACTTCTGTCCTGATTACTATTCTTATCTTCACTTCTGTCCTGATTACTATTCTTATCTTCACTTCTGTCCTGATATTCTTTGATGTTAACAACTTCTGGTTTTCTCTTAAGCCCTTTTTGATAATGCAATCGTTATCTTACTTTACCTCATTGCGGGCATATTCTTTTATGATTTGCCCTAAATATGTAAACTTCTGTACTTGTTCGTTTGTTTCTCCATTGATGATTACATTCATTTCCTGCGTTGTTTGTCTGTTACTAAAGTCTTTGTTTTCGATGTGTTTATTTTAATGCCAAACTCTTTGGCTATGCTTTTATCTTTTCTAGTAGTATTTTCAACGCTGCTACTGATCCCCCTATCATGGCTAGATCATAGGCACATTAAAAATATAATTAAATAATATTTTACTTTTCAAGGAATACTAAAAATATTTTCAATTTTTCTTTTCCAAATGTACATGCATAAATATTAAAGCTACATAGATTAGTGAATAACAATTTTTTCACGAGTATTTAAAATATAAAAATGCCAAAATAATCATTTGTTCATGGCTATTTAAAATATAAAAATGCATGAAAAATAATTTTATCATAAACATTTAAAGTATAAAAATGCATAAATAATAATATTTTACAACTTTTTAAAGTAAAACAATTCATAAATCATAACGCATAAAAATAAATTGATTCACGATATATAAATTTAAAAATAGCATGAATGATTTTCAAGTTACAATAATATGGTTAAATATAAATAGTGAGTTGGCTTGGAATTAACCAAGCGTGTGGTCTAGGAATTATAAGTTTTGGCTTGAAACACAAACATACCAGGTTCAAATCCCGTCGCGCTCGGCTTTGACAGACCGGACATGCTGTGGGGGTTTTTCCTGTTATAACCTCTTCACCCAGTAACCCAGCTTTAAATTGGTACCTGATAAAGTCAGGTGACAATTTCTGAGCCCTGTCTGACGCTGCGGAGTTCATGATGTTTCGTCGGTACTTTCAGCAAGAGAAAGGACTGGACAAATATGGGAGCGCCCTGAAACACATGGGAGCGCCCTGGTACATATGGGAGTGCCCTGACACATTTGAGAGTGCCTTGGTACATATAAGGGTGCCGTGACACATATGGGAGCGCCTTGGTACATTTGGGGGTGCCCTGGCACATATTGGAGCGCCCTGATACATATGGGGGTGCCGTAACACATATTAGAGCGCTCTGGTACATATGGGAGTGCCGTGACACATATGGGAGCGCCCTGGTACATATGGGGGTGCCGGGACACATTTTTGAGCGCCCTGGTACATATGGGTGCGCCCTGACATATATGGGAGCGCCCTGGTACATATGGAGGTGCCGTTACACATATGGGAGCGCCCTGGTACTTATGAGGGCGCCCTGACACATATGGGAGCGCCCTGGTACATATGGGAGCGCCTTAACACATATAAGGGCGCTCTGACACTTACGGGGGTGCTCTGGCAAATATGATGGCGACGATGTGCAGTGAAGTCGTTAAATGTCCGATTTCCCTGCAGAGAAGCCATTTTAAAATGTATCCTATATAAAGTTTAGCCAATTACTTACGTTTCTAGGATTCCGACTGTCGACTGCGCTCACATTGCAAATGAGAAGAAACCAATCCTTGTCTGTGAAGGGGCCAACCATTTTAATTTCGCAGACACCGCCAGTGCTCGTCCCACTGTTGACCGTTGACCGAATAACGAGTAGGAAAGCCAAAAAGGCCATCCTTGGTAACACGGTTTGTAGCGACATAGTTATTGGATAGCAGTGTTTTCGCACAACGTTTATGCTTTCACTAAACGAGTATTTTACGTTATCTAAATTAAAACTATAAGTATATTGTTCATTGTAAGGATACTTCTAGGATGTATATGCTTGAGGAATAAATGCTATTTGTTTATGAAGTCGCCAGGCGTAGTGCATGTTATTTTATATTAAACATCAGATATAAGAAATACGAATCTCTTATACAAGGTTTCCAATTTATCTCCTCCTGATAAACCCTTAGACAAACCGTTGTTCTATTCTTTAACTGCATCCCGAGTTACCTCCAGTCGTCTTGACTTTGTCTTGCCACTGGTCTAAGGCAGCTCGAGACCAGAGAGTGAGGTTAATGACAGCATAGCTCCTTGCTCACTATAACCCAAATTCAGCGCAAGTCACATCATCCATAAACAAAACCGTCTGATGATGTCGCATCATCGCTTGCGATGAGCAGCTAACAACTATCATCTTGTGTAAAATGCTCACTTCTAGGTACGGTCAGATACCAAGCTTGGGCGACAACAGAAAGAAAACTTACGTGCTACCTTTAAGACCTTCCTCAGATACAGCAAACAACAGCGGCCACTCTCTTTCGCCTTCTATCACACAGTAGGACGTAGGCCATTAACTAACACTCTCTCTTTCGCCTTCTATCACCCAGGGGTACATAGGCCATCAACAAACACTCTCTTTCGCCTTCTATTACCCAGGGGTACATAGGCCATTAACCAACACTCTCTCTTTCGCCTTCTATCTCCTAGGGGTACATAGGCCATCAACAAACACTCTCTTTCGCCTTCTATTACCCAGGGGTACATAGGCCATCAACCAACACTCTCTTTCGCCTTCTATCACCCAGGGGTACATAGGCTATTAACCAACACTCTCTCTCGCCTTCTATCACCCAGGGGTACATAGGCCATCAACAAATACTCTCTTTCGCCTTCTATTACCCAGGGGTACATAGGCCATCAACCAACACTCTCTTTCGCCTTCTATTACCCAGGGGTACATAGGCCATCAACAAACACTCTCTTTCGCCTTCTATTACCCAGGGGTACATAGGCCATCAACCAACACTCTCTTTCGCCTTCTATCACCCAGGGGTACATAGGCCATCAACCAACCCTCGCGAAACAACTCTGCCCTGTGCAATCAGTTCCACTTCCAGTTTTCTTTACTTCCGCCTCCAGATCTCGTCTCTATGTATTCCTTGGTCTGGCTATGCCTCTCCTTCCCTGGGGGTTCCATAACAGGAATTGCCTGGTGATACTGTCCTGGGGCTTTCTTAATGTATGACCCATCCATCTCCACTTTCTTCCTAAGATTTCCTGTTCCAGTTTACCTTGTCCCGCTCTCCCACAGTCTGTCGCTTGTAACTTTGTCAAACCATTTTGTACCAAGAATCTTCCTCCGGCATCTGTTGACAAAACTCTGCAGTCTCCTGTCGTTGCCCCTGGTAATCCTCCAGGTTTCCTCTCCATACAGCTGGACTGGACTGGCTTCACATTTGAATTGAAAATTCTTATTTTCGTTTTCTTTCTTATTTCCTTGGAGTTCCATATGGGTTTCAACATTCCGAAAGCAAATCTGGCTTTTTGCTTCCTTGTTTTTATACCCTCGTCTGTCCCTCCTTCCTTGTTGAAGATACTTCCTAGGCATGTAAATACCTCTCGACAACTTCCAGTGGAGTTCCTCTCAGCCGGATTGGTTCTGTGTTTGCTGCATTGGCCCTAATTATTTGTGTCTTTTCCTCATGGATCTAACAGCAGCAATATAAGCTAACAAATCGTAGGGGAAGGAATGAATAGATATAATAAAGATATGGCCTCAAGAATGTGTATGCCGAAGCTATTGTTGTTTGCCCATCGTTCCTGAAAAGGACCACATTGCCATCTGTCAATCATGGAGTGGGTTCGGAGGTGGCTGATCAAAACAATCCGAGCCCGAAAGCATCTGTCCCACTGAGGGCAGAGAAACATTGTCTGACAGTCAGAGGGAGGCAACTTGTCTCTAGCCTTTAGTGTGGCCTGTCTCCATGCAGCTTCCTTGAATCGTATCTGATCCATATGTGCCTGCCAGAAAGGATCTCACTACGCCAGGCAGAGCGATCTCACTACGCCAGGCAGAGCGATCTCACTACGCCAGGCAGAGCGATCTCACTACGCCAGGTAGAGCGATCTCACTACGCCAGGCAGAGCGATCTCACTACGCCAGGCAGAGCGATCTCACTACGCCAGGCAGAGCGATCTCACTACGCCAGGCAGAGCGTTCTCACTACGCCAGGCAGAGCGATCTCACTACGCCAGGCAGAGCGATCTCACTACGCCAGGCAGAGCGATCTCACTACGCCAGGCAGAGCGATCTCACTACGCCAGGCAGAGCGATCTCACTACGCCAGGCAGAGCGATCTCACTACGCCAGGCAGAGCGATCTCACTACGCCAGGCAGAGCGATCTCACTAAGCCAGGCAGAGCGATCTCACTACGCCAGGCAGAGCGATCTCACTACGCCAGGCAGAGCGATCAGCAGCCATGTTCTCTCAATTACCAGGGTCAATGTCACAGTTCTTCAGTGAGGCTTTCAGGTTGCCTTTGTAATGTTTTATTTGGCCACCGCGACCTCGCTTGCCTGATTCAAGCTTGCAATAGGATATTTTCTCTGGAAGCCGTTCATCTGACATGCGGACAACATGGCGTCCATCTTAGCTGCGTTTTGCACAGAGTTGGGTGGATGCTCACCATGCCAGCCCGCGTTAGAACTTCTACATCTGTGATCCTATCTTGCCATTTTATGTTCAACAGTTTCCTCAGGCAGCCTAGATGGAAATGGTCAATCTTCTTAATAACTACACTTACTGCATCTGTTTAATTATATTTGTAAACAAGACACGTGAGTAATATAGGAACCCGAATGGGGAATCAAAATAGTAACACTCTAACCTACCTAGCAAGTCATAAGATGTGAAAGAACAGAACGTAAGACAGCCCTTCTTTTTTGCATCGCGCAAGTATGCCTCTTAAGCGGTAAAATGTCTCACTCATTCATATCGCTACACATTAGCAACAGCTGTTCATGCACCAACTCAGATTCTTATCAGCCAAAACATAAATACAAGGAAAACGGTCATTCCTACATACTCCAGGCGTGTACTCCACGCCATCTCAAGCCACAAACAAGACAGACTCCAGGCGTGTACTCCAAGCCATCTCAAGCCACAAACAAGACAGACTCCAGGCGTGTACTCCAAGCCATCTCAAGCCACAAACAAGACAGACTCCAGGCGTGTACTCCAAGCCATCTCAAGCCACAAACAAGACAGACTCCAGGAGTGTTCTCCAAGCAATCTCAAGCCACAAACAAGACAGACTCCAGGCGTGTACTCCAAGCAATCTCAAGCCACAAACAAGACAGACTCCAGGCGTGTACTCCAAGCCCTCTCAAGCCACAAATAAGACAGACTCCAGGCGTGTACTCCACGCCATCTCAAGCCACAAACAAGACAGACTCCAGGCGTGTACTCCAAGCCCTCTCAAGCCACAAATAAGACAGACTCCAGGCGTGTACTCCACGCCATCTCAAGCCACAAACAAGACAGACTCCAGGCGTGTACTCCAAGCCATCTCAAGCCACAAACAAGACAGACTCCAGGAGTGTTCTCCAAGCAATCTCAAGCCACAAACAAGACAGACTCCAGGCGTGTACTCCAAGCCATCTCAAGCCACAAACAAGACATACTCCAGGCGTGTACTCCAAGCCATCTCAAGCCACAAACAAGTTAGACTCTCACATGAAATAAAATGGTCTAAAAAAAAATAACAGATTTAGTCCTGCAATGGATTCCGGCCCATTGTGGGATCCCTGGAAACGAGAAAGCAGATGAGCTCGCAAAAGCCGGAAGTGTCGGCAAGTAAATTCTCCATCCACAGAGCTATAAAGAAGCAAAGACACTCATCAAACGATCCATGAAGACAGAATGGAGAGAACAGTACAAAGGATACAAGCCAGAAAATGACAGCATAGACAAACTTAGCAGAGATGGACAGACAAAGATCTTCAGACTCAGAACGGGACATTGTAGACTCAAGGCCCACCTCCACAGAATGGGTCTCAGAGGAACTGCCACGTGCAATTGTGGAGCACCCAAGCAAAACACCAGGACATATTTTGCAAGAATGCCCTACCTATGCAGACCAAAAGAGGCAGTCTAGCCTGGGGGAGTGACCATGTTCGAAAAGCTGTGGGGGACCGGCGAAGACCTGAAACGCACAGTCTCCTTCCTGAACCCCACAGGACTAGCAGCACAGCATCAGTTGATCGTGAACCTCACTGAACTAGATGCCTAGCATCACATGATCGTCAACCTCACTGGACTAGAAGCCTAGCATCACATGATCGTGAACTTCACCGGACGAGAAGCCTAGCATCAGTTGATCGTGAACCACACAGGACTAGAAGCCTAGCATCAGTTAATCGTGAACCTCACTGGTCTAGAAGCCTAGCATCAGTTGATCGTGAACCTCACTGGTCTAGAAGCCTAGCATCAGTTGGTCGTGAACCTCACTGGACTAGAAGCCTAGCATCAGTTGATCGTGAACCTCACCGGACTAGAAGCCTAGCATCAGTTGATCGTGAACCTCACTGGACTAGAAGCCTAGCATCAGTTGATCGTGAACCTCACTGGTCTAGAAGCCTAGCATCAGTTGATCGTGAACCTCACTGGTCTAGAAGCCTAGCATCAGTTGATCGTGAACCTCGCTGGACTAGAAGCACAGCATCAGTTGATCGTGAACCACACAGGACTAGAAGCCTAGCATCAGTTGATCGTGAACCTCGCTGGACTAGAAGCCTAGCATCAGTTGAACGTGATCCTCACTGGACTAGAAGCCTAGCATCAGTTGATCATGAACCTCACTGGTCTAGAAGCCTAGCATCAGTTGATTGTGAACCTCACTGGTCTAGTAGCCTAGCATCAGTTGATCGTGAACCTCGCTGGACGAAGCACAGCATCAGTTGATCGTAAACCTCGCTGGACTAGAAGCCTAGCATCAGTTGATCGTGAACCTCACTGGACTAGAAGCCTAGCATCAGTTGATCGTGAACCTCGCTGGACTAGAAGCCTAGCATCAGTTGATCGTGAACCTCACTGGTCTAGAAGCCTAGCATCAGTTGATCGTGAACCACACAGGACTAGAAGCCTAGCATCAGTTAATCGTGAACCTCACTGGACTAGAAACCTAGCATCAGTTGATCGTGAACCACACAGGACTAGAAACCTAGCATCAGTTGATCGTGAACCACACAGGACTAGAAGCCTAGCGTCAGTTGATCGTGAACCTCACCGGAATAGAAGCCTAGCATCAGTTGATTGATGAAGAAAAAGAAGAAGGTACACACATCTGACGGTGTCGCATCTTCGATTGGCAACTACTAAGAGATGACTAAGTTAGTTATGAGGAGTGCGACTCGACTCTGCAGGAAAAAGAAATAAGCAACAAGAGTAACCGAATAAGAAGTAAAAGTCGCACGGTAAAGAATCGGCGTTGAAGTCTAGTGAAACTATGGAGAGCTGTGCATATCGTTGGCTATCTCATCCTGCAGAAACTATAAACTACAAATAAAATAGAAGGCCATCACGGCAGCACACAGAAAGGGACGACCGCCTCAACACTCCTTGGTTGACGTAGAACCATCACTGTAGCTCACAGAAAAGGACCACTGCCTCAACACTCCTTGGTTGACGTAGAACCATCACTGTAGCACACAGAATATCCTGTATCAAATAACTTCTATTTGATCGTGCAGATGTAGTGTTCTAACATTCATTTTACACGATGAGTTTGCTAGCTCCAACTCACAACCCTCATAAGTTTCCAATTGCGACATTCAGGTCTGTTAAAATGGTTATGGGGTCGTGTTAGCTCAGTTCCTAGCCAGCAATTCGATATTGTCTGTGGTAACAGCGTGCCAAGGTTCGAATCGCGTCCGGAGACTAAACAAAATCCGTGTTGTGATTTTAATAGGAGGCCGCTTCTCCAGTCAACCCAGATGTAAATTGGTACCTGGCGCATGAGTTAGGGAAAGTAGAATAACAGCAGGGAAGTGCACTGACCACCCCACCTCTCACAGGCTGCAACTTAGTACAATGGAATCTTCAAAAACTCCATTTCCAACCAGTGGTTAATTCTGCTGAATTTCCACTTTCCTGAAAATGGTTTTATCTCATCCTTTCTGGGAGACACACGGATCATACCTCACTTGAATATCAATTTGATATGAACAATCTGCGCGTGAATTCCTTAAAAACCAAACAGGAACGCCATTAACGATTGTACAAGATATTTGCCGTACAGTTATCGCCATACAATTATAGCTAGTGTAATAAAAGCCACATTGAAATTCAGTTTCAGATATTAGAAATATACATTCTACTCGAAAAACTGCTAGCCATGCAAAATATACCACGCGCTCTGTGATAACTCCTCTATACGGCTGACTTATGTAACACTGATTTACACATTATCAGCATTCGATAATTGATGGGAAATTCCAAGCCTCGTTTCTGATCAGAGGCACCAGAAATGACGTTACCACCCCTATACAGCAATGGACTGCTCTGTGCGTTTACGGCTAGTGATTATGCCAGCGCCCCTCCTTCGACCTTATTTCCTCATCAGAAATACAGTGCATTTGAAATTGTCTGCACAAAATGTGTCAGAAATGAAGTCAACAAGTAACAGTAGTACATGCGTGCGTGTATTGTTAAACTTAACGGAATTTAGGTCCATTGCATATTTGTTCTTGTAACAAGACATTCAGAAAGTAGAATACACACACACACACACAAACACACACACACACACACACATATATATATATATATCAATCAATCGATCGATCGATCGAAGATGTTTCAGCTCCCTGGGGAGTATGGGTCCTCAACAAATACTTGGGAAGTCTTTCTGTCTGAGCCAGTTCTGTCTACGTCATGCCTGCTGCCTTGTGATTAACCATCCAACTTTCTCTCCATGAGTGTCTCGGTCTTCCTCTATTTATCTTACCCTGTGAACTCCAGAGCAGAGCTTGTCTGGCAATGTTGTCAACTGGTTTCCGAAAAGTGTGGGTTATCCATGGTCGCCTCCGTATTTCATGCGCTAGTGGTATTTGTCCAGTTATTTTTCCATCAGTCCCACGTTGGTGATCTTGTCCCATCAGTCCCACGTTGGTGATCTTGTCCCATCAGTCCCACGTTGGTGATCTTGTCCCATCAGTCCCACGTTGGTGATCTTGTCCCATCAGTCCCACGTTGGTGATCTTGTCCCATCAGTCCCACGTTGGTGATCTTGTCCCATCAGTCCCACGTTGGTGATCTTGTCCCATCAGTCCCACGTTGGTGATCTTGTCCCATCAGTCCCACGTTTGTGATCTTGTCCCATCAGTCCCACGTTGGTGATCTTGTCCCATCAGTCCCACGTTGGTGATCTTGTCCCATCAGTCCCACGTTGGTGATCTTGTCCCATCAGTCCCACGTTTGTGATCTTGTCCCATCAGTCCCACGTTGGTGATCTTGTCCCATCAGTCCCACGTTTGTGATCTTGTCCCATCAGTCCCACGTTGGTGATCTTGTCCCATCAGTCCCCCGTTGGTGATCTTGTCCCATCAGTCCCACGTTGGTGATCTTGTCCCATCAGTCCCACGTTGGTGATCTTGTCCCATCAGTCCCACGTTGGTGATCTTGTCCCATCAGTCCCACGTTGGTGATCTTGTCCCATCAGTCCCACGTTGGTGATCTTATCCCATCAGTCCCACGTTGGTGATCTTGTCCCATCAGTCCCACGTTTGTGATCTTGTCCCATCAGTCCCACGTTGGTGATCTTGTCCCATCAGTCCCACGTTGGTGATCTTGTCCCATCAGTCCCACGTTGGTGATCTTGTCCCATCAGTCCCACGTTGGTGATCTTGTCCCATCAGTCCCACGTTGGTGATCTTGTCCCATCAGTCCCACGTTGGTGATCTTGTCCCATCAGTTCCACGTTGGTGATCTTGTCCCATCAGTCCCACGTTTGTGATCTTGTCCCATCAGTCCCACGTTGGTGATCTTGTCCCATCAGTCCCACGTTGGTGATCTTGTCCCATCAGTCCCACGTTGGTGATCTTGTCCCATCAGTCCCACGTTGGTGATCTTGTCCCATCAGTTCCACGTTGGTGATCTTGTCCCATCAGTCCCACGTTTGTGATCTTGTCCCATCAGTCCCACGTTGGTGATCTTGTCCCATCAGTCCCACGTTGGTGATCTTGTCCCATCAGTCCCACGTTGGTGATCTTGTCCCATCAGTCCCACGTTTGTGATCTTGTCCCATCAGTCCCACGTTGGTGATCTTGTCCCATCAGTCCCACGTTTGTGATCTTGTCCCATCAGTCCCACGTTGGTGATCTTGTCCCATCAGTCCCCCGTTGGTGATCTTGTCCCATCAGTCCCACGTTGGTGATCTTGTCCCATCAGTCCCACGTTGGTGATCTTGTCCCATCAGTCCCACGTTGGTGATCTTGTCCCATCAGTCCCACGTTGGTGATCTTGTCCCATCAGTCCCACGTTGGTGATCTTATCCCATCAGTCCCACGTTGGTGATCTTGTCCCATCAGTCCCACGTTTGTGATCTTGTCCCATCAGTCCCACGTTGGTGATCTTGTCCCATCAGTCCCACGTTGGTGATCTTGTCCCATCAGTCCCACGTTGGTGATCTTGTCCCATCAGTCCCACGTTGGTGATCTTGTCCCATCAGTCCCACGTTGGTGATCTTGTCCCATCAGTCCCACGTTGGTGATCTTGTCCCATCAGTTCCACGTTGGTGATCTTGTCCCATCAGTCCCACGTTTGTGATCTTGTCCCATCAGTCCCACGTTGGTGATCTTGTCCCATCAGTCCCACGTTGGTGATCTTGTCCCATCAGTCCCACGTTGGTGATCTTGTCCCATCAGTCCCACGTTGGTGATCTTGTCCCATCAGTTCCACGTTGGTGATCTTGTCCCATCAGTCCCACGTTTGTGATCTTGTCCCATCAGTCCCACGTTGGTGATCTTGTCCCATCAGTCCCACGTTGGTGATCTTGTCCCATCAGTCCCACGTTGGTGATCTTGTCCCATCAGTCCCACGTTGGTGATCTTGTCCCATCAGTCCCACGTTGGTGATCTTGTCCCATCAGTCCCACGTTGGTAATCTTGTCGTATCATTATCTCCCTTGTATTCTCCACAGACAACTATTTACGAAAGTCTGACCCTTTTCATAAGTACCTGTCTTGTTCTCCATGTTTCACAGCCATATTAAAGAACGGATTTTACGTTGGAGGAAGATTAACAATTTTTTTTACTTCCATAAATTCTTTAATGCAATGAAAGCTCCTCTCGCCTTCTGTATTTTTAACTGAACATTGTTTTCTGTACCTCCTACTATGTCCATGATGCTGCCGCGGTGTGTGAAAGACTCCACATTCTGAAGGTGTGTGTCTCTCAACCCAATTATATCATTGGTAGTGGCATTTATTTTCAAAACCTGTGTTTTATCTCTGTGTATTTTTAACCCCCAACTGCAATAACGCCTCTTTAAGTATGCGTATCTTATTTTGAATCTGGCTGTGGGTATGGGACAGTTCAGTTCATCCGTAACCCATCAGGTCGTTGGGGCACACATGAAGACATGAAAATCCCACGCCAGCTCTCTCTGTCTGTCGCCGCCTGACGTATCTCACCGGGACGAAGGCTTGACCACTCAGGGATGTTGTCCACCCATCTCTTCCTTGGACGTCCTCGCCCTCTCTGTCCCGGTACGGAACCAAAGAGTATCGAGTTGGAATTCCGTTGGACCTCCGCGACGTGCCCGCACAAGGCCATCTTTCGTCTTTTGATAGTTGTGAACAGATCTTCAAAAGGACCAATAGCGTCTTCAACTCTCTGACGGATGTCTACGTTCGTGACACGATCCTTATATGTAACATTTAGGAGTTTTCTATAGCACCGCATTTCCATTGCACGTATTCTGCCCTGGATATCTGCTGTAATGGTCCAGGTCTCGCAGGCATACAGAAATATTGACAGCACCAAGGAGCGCAGTAGTCTGACTTTTATGCAGAGGGAGAGGCGCTTGTCTCGCCAAAGAGGTTGCAGCCTAGTCAGCGCCGCTGTTGTTTGTGCTATTCTGGCAATTACCTCTGGCTTCGAACCCTCTTCGCTGATCAACGATCCAAGATATTTGAAACGTTTCACCACCTCAAGTACCTGCCCATTTGCCTCTATTACAGATTGAAACCCTGCAACGTTATTGGTCATGAGTTTTGTTTTATCAGCATTTATTTCCATACCAAAACTCAGGGCCGTTCTATCCAATCTACCAATCAACTCCTGGAGTTCCCTCTCTGTGCTGCCAATACATCAATATCATCAGCAAAGCGGGTATGGGACAGAAAAGAAAAAAGAATAGGTAAAGTCGAAATACCCCCCCCCCCCCCCCCCCCCCACACACACACACACACACATATATATATATATGACTTGCACTTTCACACTCACGTTACAAGCGGAGCATAGGAGTACTGTTACAGTTCCTCCCTCCCATTCGTTACATGAGGGAAGTCTGTAACAGAACACTGCTGGCAGTGGTGGTTTCAGTAGTGGTGATGCAAATGCTGCCTCTGTGACAGCATTCGCCCATTATGACAAACGTGGAAGGTTTCAGTGGTTCAAATCAGTTTCCTCATGGCCCTTTCGGTTGTGATTTGTAATTGATGTTACGTATATGATACATAGGTGAAATGTGTGGCATACATGTGTGATATGTATGTGATTTGTGTGTGGCATATGTGTGTGATATGTGGATGTGATATATGATATGTGATAGGTGCGTGTGATATGTGTATGTGTGAAATGTGTGTGTGATATGTGTGTGATATGTGTTTGATATGTGTGTGTGATATGTGTGGCATACATGTGTGATATGTATGTGATGTGTGTGGGGAATATGTGTGATATGTGTATGGGATATGTATATGGAATAGGTGCGTGTGATATGTGTGTGATAAGTGTATGGGTGAAATGTGTGTGTGATATGTGTGTGTGATATATGTGTGTGATATGTGTGTGATATGTGCGTGATATGTGTATGATATGTGTGTGATATATGTGTGATATGTGTGTGTGAAATATGTGTTGATATGTTTGAGATATGTGTGTGATATGTGTATGTGATGTGTGTGGACATTTGGATGTGATATGTGTGTGATATGTGTGTTATACGTGTGTGATATGTATGCAATCTTCATTTATTGCTCCCTTATGATTTAGGACATTTCTAAAGTTGACCAGCTCATAATTACACTTCAGCAAATGAAAAAGAAGAATACGAAGATGATTGAGAATAAAAAGAAGAATACGAAGATGATTGAGAATAAAAAGAAGAATACGAAGATGATTGAGAATAAAAAGAAGAATACGAAGATGATTGAGAATAAAAAGAAGAATACGAAGATGATTGAGAATAAAAAGAAGAATACGAAGATGATGAGAATAAAAAGAAGAATACGAAGATGATTGAGAATAAAAAGAAGAATACGAAGATGATTGAGAATAAAAAGAAGAATACGAAGATGATTGAGAATAAAAAGAAGAATACGAAGATGATTGAGAATAAAAAGAAGAATACCAAGATGATTGAGAATATAAAGAAGGGGAATTACGATGAATAAGTTGAGAAAGAAGAAGAAAAACAAGAAGAACAGCAATAAGAAGAAAAACAAGAGCAAGTAGAGGACTATAATACAGAAGAGGAAATAGATGAATAATTAGAGAAAGAAGCTTAAAAAGCACAAGAAAAATATGAGGAATTAGAGGAAAAAGGAGAAAAGGCTTTAAAGAAGACGAAACAGAACAATAAGAAAAACCAGAAATTGATTAGGAGAAGACGTAGAAAAAGAAAACTCTCAAGAAGATGAGGAAAGATTCCTACAACTAGGAGGCTAATTTCTCTACAAAACAAAAAGGTATGAAGATGATGGCCAGGACTCCTCGCACTACACAGCATCTCTCACAACATCACGACAACAACACGGCTTGGCGGAGCCTCTACGCTTGCCTAGAGAACCTGACCTGATCCACTCATGTTACAGTTCTCCTATATTAATCCTCATTCGATCCTTGCTTAACGCGTACCTTATTGATTTGATTTTGCGCGGCATTACCGCTAATTGGAAGATCACAGACCTTAAATCGCGCACACGTATATTGCTGTCAGATTGAGACACTAGTAAACAAATGTGTCGCTGCTGCAAACGAGTTAAAAAAGATGGATGTTGTCAGAGGGCGGACACAATAAATGGAGTTAACCAGTAATAATGTGTTTCCTTTAAGTCCCATTGCACTGTTAATATTATTGTTAACAGGCCAACTCTAGCAGTTTTCATTATTGCTTCCCTTTTTTGGTCAAACAACACAATGTCCCATTTTTATTCCCCTTTTCGGGGCGTACTAATTGAGACCTGATGCGACCAGACACAAGCAGAGTTGCAGCCGCCAGGCCCACGAGGTTGGGAAAGGAGTCTTTATACGATTAGTGTTGAGGAGGTCAGACACTCCATAAAGTGAGCCTCGGACTGTGCACCTGGGCCGGACTGATGGAATACGATACAAACTGCTGAAGAAATGTAGGAATGAGGAGCTCTCAGATTAGATATGATTTTAAGGGGAGACAAGGCAGGCCATGTACCAGAGGAGTGACTACACAGCTATCTTACCCCCCCCTAGCGAAACCAGGCAAAGATGCTACAGATTTAAAGGCTACATAATCATCACACTACAGAATGTGTACGGTAAGGTGCTGGAGAGAACCATTGCTAGACGAGTTGACAGCGGCTAGAGCCCTTGCTTGTCGTGGTAAGTGTACCAGATTCAATTTCCATTTCAAAACTTTGAAGGAGTGTAGGTGTGAGTGTATGAGGGGTTATTAGAGGGTGTATCAGTGGTTATTAGAGGGTGTGTGAGGGGTTATTAGAGGGTGTATGAGGGGTTATTAGAGGGTGTATGAGGGGTTATTAGATGGTGTATCAGGGGTTATTAGAGGGTGTATCAGTGGTTATTAGAGGGTGTGTGAGGGGTTATTAGAGGGTGTATCAGTGGTTATTAGAGGGTGTGTGAGGGGTTATTAGAGGGTGTATGAGGGGTTATTAGAGGGTGTATGAGGGGTTATTAGAGGGTGTATGAGGGTTATTAGAGGGTGTATGAGGGGTTATTAGATGGTGTATCAGGGGTTATTAGAGGGTGTGTGAGGGTTATTAGAGGGTGTATCAGTGGTTATTAGAGGGTGTATCAGTGGTTATTAGAGGGTGTGTGAGGGGTTATTAGAGGGTGTATCAGTGGTTATTAGAGGGTGTATCAGTGGTTATTAGAGGGTGTGTGAGGGGTTATTAGAGGGTGTATGAGGGGTTATTAGAGGGTGTATGAGGGGTTATTAGATGGTGTATCAGGGGTTATTAGAGGGTGTGTGAGGGGTTATTAGAGAGTGTATGAGGGGTTATTAGAGGGTGTATGAGGGGTTATTAGAGAGTGTATGAGGGGTTATTAGAGGGTGTATGAGGGGTTATTAGAGAGTGTATGAGGGGTTATTAGAGGGTGTATGAGGGGTTATTAGAGGGTATGAGGGGTTATTAGAGAGTGTATCAGTGGTTATTAGAGGGTGTGTGAGGGGTTATTAGAGGGTGTATGAGGGGTTATTAGAGGGTGTGTGAGGGGTTATTAGAGGGTGTATCAGTGGTTATTAGAGGGTGTATGAGGGGTTATTAGAGGGTGTATCAGTGGTTATTAGAGGGTGTGTGAGGGGTTATTAGAGGGTGTATGAGGGGTTATTAGAGGGTGTGTGAGGGGTTATTAGATGGTGTATCAGGGGTTATTAGAGGGTGTATGAGGGGTTATTAGAGAGTGAATGAGGAGTTATTAGAGGGTGTATGAGGGGTTATTAGAGGGTGTATGAGGGGTTATTAGAGAGTGTATGAGGGGTTATTAGAGAGTGTATGAGGGGTTATTAGAGAGTGTATGAGGGGTTATTAGAGGGTGTATGAGGGGTTATTAGAGAGTATATGAGGGGTTATTAGAGAGTGTATGAGGGGTTATTAGAGGGTATATGAGGGGTTATTATAGGGTGTATGAGGGGTTATTAGAGAATATATGAGGGGTTATTAGAGGGTATATGAGGGGTTATTAGAGGGTGTATGAGGGGTTATTAGAGGGTATATGAGGGGTTATTAGAGGGTGTATGAGGTGTTATTAGAGGGTATATGAGGGGTTATTAGAGGGTATATGAGGGGTTATTAGAGGGTGTATGAGGGGTTATTAGAGGGTGTGTGAGGGGTTATTAGAGAGTGTATGAGGGGTTATTAGAGGGTGTATGAGGGGTTATTAGAGAGTGTATGAGGGGTTATTAGAGGGTGTATGAGGGGTTATTAGAGGGTGTGTGAGGGGTTATTAGAGGGTGTATCAGGGGTTATTAGATGGTGTATCAGGGGTTATTAGAGGGTGTATCAGTGGTTATTAGAGGGTGTGTGAGGGGTTATTAGAGGGTGTATGAGGGGTTATTAGAGGGTGTGTGAGGGGTTATTAGAGGGTGTATCAGTGGTTATTAGAGGGTGTATGAGGGGTTATTAGAGGGTGTATCAGTGGTTATTAGAGGGTGTGTGAGGGGTTATTAGAGGGTGTATGAGGGGTTATTAGAGGGTGTGTGAGGGGTTATTAGATGGTGTATCAGGGGTTATTAGAGGGTGTATGAGGGGTTATTAGAGAGTGAATGAGGGGTTATTAGAGGGTGTATGAGGGGTTATTAGAGGGTGTATGAGGGGTTATTAGAGAGTGTATGAGGGGTTATTAGAGAGTGTATGAGGGGTTATTAGAGAGTGTATGAGGGGTTATTAGAGGGTGTATGAGGGGTTATTAGAGAGTATATGAGGGGTTATTAGAGAGTGTATGAGGGGTTATTAGAGGGTGTATGAGGGGTTATTATAGGGTGTATGAGGGGTTATTAGAGAATATATGAGGGGTTATTAGAGGGTATATGAGGGGTTATTAGAGGGTGTATGAGGGGTTATTAGAGGGTATATGAGGGGTTATTAGAGGGTGTATGAGGTGTTATTAGAGGGTATATGAGGGGTTATTAGAGGGTATATGAGGGGTTATTAGAGGGTGTATGAGGGGTTATTAGAGAGTGTATGAGGGGTTATTAGAGAGTGTATGAGGGGTTATTAGAGGGTGTATGAGGGGTTATTAGAGGGTGTATGAGGGGTTATTAGAGTGTGTATGAGGGGTTATTAGAGGGTATATGAGGGGTTATTAGAGGGTGTATGAGGGGTTATTAGAGAGTGTATGAGGGGTTATTAGAGAGTGTATGAGGGGTTATTAGAGGGTGTATGAGGGGTTATTAGAGGGTGTATGAGGGGTTATTAGAGAGTGTATGAGGGGTTATTAGAGGGTGTATGAGGGGTTATTAGAGGGTGTATAAGGGGTTATTAGAGGGTGTAGGGGTGGCTGTAGGAGTGGATGCAGATAATTCTCAATTTAAAAAAAACAAACCATGTGAAGCAGTCGAACAGGACGTGGGGGAGCTACAGATGACATGACCATAATAACACATACACGTAGGAGTCAACTGGACGTAGCCACATTCACATACACAGTAGCCTACGTTACGAAACAACAGTCTTCATCGGTAGCTACATTTCATTATTGATTGTCCCTCTTTGAGTCGAGAAAGTTAGTACGAGGCGTTTTCAAATTAAACCCGACCAAACTACAACAAGTGAACATACGCACGATGCTCATGATGACGTTAATTCTGGTGTAAACAGCACATACCAACCGTCAAATTTGCAAAATGTCATTATTCTCTGAGTCATAGTTTCCTCTGTAGACCGTTGGAAACATGGCCGGTGGGATACGGAATACGTCCAGAGTTGATCAGCGAGAAGTGATTCGGTTTCAAACAGCTGAAGGATGCCGGCCAGTTGGCATTCATCGCAGAATGCAGGCAGTGTATGGTAACAAAAGTGTGCCGAAGGCAACTGAAGAATTGGACAACGATGTTTAAAGAAAGACGTGAGTTAACGCAACAATATGCGCTTGACCAGGTCTCGGAAGATCTTTCGTTAACTTACGTCCTGACGAAGACCTTCAAGACAAAAAAGTATGTTTTTGTTTTACGTGTGCTCATTATAAATTGGCTCTCCCTTGTTTATATTGTCGTTGTAAATGAGCCTGGGAATTAATGATAATAATGAGTTCGCTTCGGCCCACTGAGGCCCACTGCGTCGGTCGGCTACATCCACGACCCACTTCTGCGGTATGGCTCCAGGCCTCGTCCAGAGCGGAAGTGGAGGTTGATGTCTGCTGGAGTCAAACTGTGCTGGGACGGAGGAAGACTTTTGGCACTGAGGACTGACCGGTGAAATATCTTGTAGGCAGGGATTTCCTGGTCCAGTCCTGCGACACGACCTAGCAAAGAAACTTGGCGACGGTCTAGTGTTTCTGAGATTGACCGGGGGGGGGGGGGGGGGGGGGGCTGTTTTGGCAGAGATCTCGACATTGCAGATATGGAGTCATGCCATCAGATGTCCACGATGCCCAGCTGGTTGCGCACGTAAAAAGTCTATGGTTTCTCACATGAAATAAGTTGCAACATAGGATTGCTGTCTAAAAAAACAGATTTAGTCCTGCAATGGATTCCTGCCCACTGTGGGATCCCTGGAAACGAGAAAGCAGATGAGCTCGCAAAAGCCGGAAGTGGCGGCAAGTAGATTCCCCATCCACAGAGCTATAAAGAAGCAAAGACACTCATCAAACGATCCATGAAGACAGAATGGAGAGAACAGTACAAAGAATATAAGCCAGAAAATGACAGCATAGACAAACTTGGCAGAGATAACATAACTTAACGTCTTTATACTGGTTTAGAATACTCTGCAGAGTCTGTATACAACCAGTTCCAATTACAACACCTTGCTCTAGAAGCTGTACGCATCCAATTTATTCTTAAATGCATTAACTGTCCCTGCCTCCACCACCTCCCTTGACAATGCATTCCAAGCATTCACAACTCTCTGGCTAAAAAAATACTTCCTAATATCTAATCTGGACCTCTCTTTAGTCAGCTTGCAGCTGTGCCCTCTTGTTCTTGTTGGTGACTTTATTTTTAAAAACTTGTTATAGTCTAATTTATCCATTCCTCTGATAATCTTATACACCTGTATTAAGTCACCACGAATTCTACTCTCTTCTAGACACTGTAGGCCGGTTTTTAAAAATCTTTACTCATTACTGTAATTCTGGAATCCCACTATCAGCTTTGTCGCTCTTTTTTGTATCCTTTCCAGCATGTTTATATCCGCTCTACGATAAGGACTCCACACCTATATACAGTACTCCAATCCAGGTCTAACTAAAGCTTTATACAGTTTGACGATCACTTCCTTGCTCCTATGTTTAATATTTCTTTTTATCATCCCTAACATTGCATTTGCCTTTTCTTACTGGTACCTGAACTTGCTCCCTCACCTTACCTGTATGATCAATTATAACCCCTAGGTCCCTTTCCTTATCTATCTTTCTAATATTCTTCTCTCCAATTCTGTAATTATGTTCCATATTGGATCTACTCATGTGGGTGACTGTACATTTATCTACATAGATGGACAGACAAAATTCTTCAGACTCAGAATTAGACTTTGTAGACTCAAGGCCACCTCTCCAGAATGGGTCTCAGAAACACTGCCACGTGCAATTGTAGAGCACCCAAGAAAACACCATAACATATTCAGCAGGACTGCCCTACCTATGCAGACCAAAGAGAGGCAGTCTGACCCTGGGGAGCGACCATGATATAAAAGCTGTGGAGGACCGGCGAAGATCTGAAACGCACAGTCTCCTTCGTGAACCTCACTGGACTAGAAGCCTATCATCAGTTGATCGTGAACCTCACCAGACTAGAAGCCTATCATCAGTTGATCGTGAACCTCACCAAACTAGAAGCATAGCATCAGTTTACCGTGACCCTCACCAGACTAGAAGCCTATCATCAGTTGATCGTAAACCTCACCAGACTAGAAGCCTATCATCAGTTGATCGTGAACCTCACCATACTAGAAGCCTATCATCAGTTGATCGTGAACCTCACCAGACTAGAAGCCTATCACCAGTTGATCGTGAACCTCACCAGACTAGAAGCCTATCATCAGTTGATCGTGAACCTCACCAGACTAGAAGCATATCATCAGTTGGCCGTGAACCTCACCAGACTAGAAATCTATCATCAGTTCATCGTGAACCTCATCAGACTAGAAGCCTATCATCAGTTTACCGTGAACCTCACCATACTAGAAGCCTATCATCAGTTGATCGTGAACCTCACCAGACTAGAAGCCTATCATCAGTTTACCGTGAACCTCACCAGACTAGAAACCTATCATCAGTTTACCGTGAACCTCACCATACTAGAAGCCTATCATCAGTTGATCGTGAACCTCACCAGACTAGAAGCCTATCATCAGTTGATCGTGAACCTCACCAGACTAGAAGCCTATCATCAGTTGATCGTGAACCTCACCAGACTAGAAGCCTATCATCAGTTGATCGTGAACCTCACCAGACTAGAAGCCTATCATCAGTTGATCGTGAACCTCATCAGACTAGAAGCATATCATCAGTTGGTCGTGAACCTCACCAGACTAGAAGTCTATCATCAGTTGATCGTGAACCTCATCAGACTAGAAGCCTATCATCAGTTTACCGTGAACCTCACCAGACTAGAAGCCTATCATCAGTTGATCGTGAACCTCACCAGACTAGAAGCCTATTATCAGTTGATCGTGAACCTCACCAGACTAGAAGCCTATCATCAGTTGATCGTGAACCTCACCAGACTAGAAGCATATCATCAGTTGGCCGTGAACCTCACCAGACTAGAAATCTATCATCAGTTCATCGTGAACCTCATCAGACTAGAAGCCTATCATCAGTTTACCGTGAACCTCACCATACTAGAAGCCTATCATCAGTTGATCGTGAACCTCACCAGACTAGAAGCCTATCATCAGTTGATCGTGAACCTCACCAGACTAGAAACCTATCATCAGTTTACCGTGAACCTCACCATACTAGAAGCCTATCATCAGTTGATCGTGAACCTCACCAGACTAGAAGCCTATCATCAGTTGATCGTGAACATCACCAAAATAGAAGCCTATCATCAGTTGATCGTGAACCTCACCAGACTAGAAGCCTATCATCAGTTGATCGTGAACCTCACCAGACTAGAAGCCTATCATCAGTTGATCGTGAACCTCACCAGACTAGAAGCATATCATCAGTTGGTCGTGAACCTCACCAGACTAGAAGTCTATCATCAGTTGATCGTGAACCTCATCAGACTAGAAGCCTATCATCAGTTTACCGTGAACCTCACCAGACTAGAAGCCTATCATCAGTTGATCGTGAACCTTACCAGACTAGAAGCCTATCATCAGTTGATCGTGAACCTCAACAGACTAAAAGCCTATCATCAGTTGATCGTGAACCTCAACAGACTAAAAGCCTATCATCAGTTGATCGTGAACCTCACCAGACTAGAAGTCTATCATCAGTTGATCGTGAACCTCATCAGACTAGAAGCCTATCATCAGTTTACCGTGAACCTCACCAGACTAGAAGCCTATCATCAGTTGATCGTGAACCTCACCAGACTAGAAGCCTATTATCAGTTGATCGTGAACCTCACCAGACTAGAAGCCTATCATCAGTTGATCGTGAACCTCACCAGACTAGAAGCATATCATCAGTTGGCCGTGAACGTCCCCAGACTAGAAATCTATCATCAGTTCATCGTGAACCTCATCATACTAGAAGCCTATCATCAGTTTACCGTGAACCTCACCAGACTAGAAGCCTATCATCAGTTGATCGTGAACCTCACCAGACTAGAAGCCTATCATCAGTTGATCGTGAACCTCACCAGACTAGAAACCGTTCATCAGTTTACCGTGAACCTCACCATACTAGAAGCCTATCATCAGTTGATCGTGAACCTCACCAGACTAGAAGCCTATCATCAGTTGATCGTGAACCTCACCAGACTAGAAGCCTATCATCAGTTGATCGTGAACCTCACCAGACTAGAAGCCTATCATCAGTTGATCGTGAACCTCACCAGACTAGAAGCCTATCATCAGTTGATCGTGAACCTCACCAGACTAGAAGCATATCATCAGTTGGTCGTGAACCTCACCAGACTAGAAGTCTATCATCAGTTGATCGTGAACCTCATCAGACTAGAAGCCTATCATCAGTTTACCGTGAACCTCACCAGACTAGAAGCCTATCATCAGTTGATCGTGAACCTCACCAGACTAGAAGCCTATAATCAGTTGTTCGTGAACCTTACCAGACTAGAAGCCTATCATCAGTTGATCGTGAACCTCAACAGACTAAAAGCCTATCATCAGTTGATCGTGAACCTCACTGGACTAGAAGCCTATCATCAGTTGATCGATGAAGAAGGAGAAGAAGATATCTCATGGTTGAGTAATGTCGATACTCCGGAAACCGTACAGTAAGACCGGGTCCACACAAGACTGAGTCCACACAAGACTGGGTCCACACAAGACTGGGTCCATATAAGACTTAGTCCACACAAGACTGGGTCCATATAAGACTTAGTCCACACAAGACTGGGTCCACACAAGACTGGGTCCATATAAGACTTAGTCCCCACAAGACTGGGTCCATATAAGACTTAGTCCACACAAGACTGGGTCCACACAAGACTGGGTCCATATAAGACTTAGTCCACACAAGACTGGGTCCACACAAGACTGGGTCCATATAAGACTTAGTCCACACAAGACTTAGTCCACACAAGACTGGGTCCACACAAGACTGAGTCCACACAAGACCGGGTCCACACAAGACCGGCTCCACACAAAACCGGGTCCACACAAGACTGGGTCCACACAAAACCGGGTCCACACAAGACCGGCTCCACACAAAACCGGGTCCACACAAGACTGGGTCCACACAAGACTGGGTCTACACAAGACTGGGTCCAAAAAAGACTGGGTCCACACAAGACTGGGTCCACACAAGACCGGGTCCACACAAGACTGGGTCCACACAAGATTGGGTCTACACAAGACTTGGTCCACACAAGACCGGGTCCACACAAGACCGGCTCCACACAAGACCGGGTCCACACAAAACCGGGTCCACACAAGACTGGGTCCACACAAGACTGGGTCCACACAAGATCGGGTCCAGACAAGACTTGGTCCACACAAGACTGAGTCCACACAAGACCGGATCCACACAAGACTGGGTCCACACAAAACTGGGTCCACACAAGACCGGGTCCAGACAAGACTTGGTCAACACAAGACTGGGTCCACACAAGACCGAGTCCAGACAAGACTTGGTCCACACACGACTTTGTCCATACAAGACTGGGTCCACACAAGACTTAGTCCACACAAGACTGGGTCCACACAAGAATGGGTCCACACAAGACCGGGTCCACACAAGAATGGGTCCACACAAGACTGGGTCCACACAAGACTGGGTCCACACAAGACTGGGTCCACACAAGACCGGGTCCACACAAGACCGGGTCCACACAAGACTGGTAGTTATGTTTCAATGGAGATCTTACCGTTACCCGCACACGTCGGTGGTCGTACAGCAGACGCGGCTAGTCCAATCTACCTGAAATATTGGGACTGGAGCGTTCATCGGATGATATGATGCTGCCGAGTTAGATGAATTAACTCTTGTCCTTCGCAGTGTGACCTTGAGTTTCAATGGGAAATACGGTGAGATATAATTTGTTGAATTTGAAATGTAAACAGTCGCAATAATCCCCCACGTCTGTTCGTATTACTATCAGTAAGAACAAATGTTATCCAACACTGATATTCTCACTGAACACAATCTGCCCGTTATCTGCTAATTTATTTTTCAGCTAATTGCTTACCTCCACACTTTGTATCAGCCGTTCCAAAGACTTGTTGATTTTTCGATGCATCTGATGCAATTATTTTTTGTAATGTGTATTTGTTGACATTGTGCTCAGAATTTGTGTGTATTTATTGATTTTTAAAAAAAAGATGACAATCAGCGAAAAGCGTCCACTCTTAGAAGAAGTGGCGGTGAAAAATGGCAAAATCTGAAAGATAGTGGGAACAGAGAAATGCATGGGGTAAAGACATAAACAGAAATGTGGCATTTTAAAAAAAAGTCAATAGTAGCTATCATCATCATAGGTGTCTCAGTCTATATAGACCATGCGCTTGACGCCCAGTAAGTTTTGTCTAGCTTTGTTGCCTGTATTTCGACACTGTCTACTATGGCTGTGAAGGCCAATCCGCGAGTGACAGTCCCTGCCACAAATCGTACAACCATACTGAGGAGGCTGGCTTGCCTGGCTGTTCCTTGAGCTCTTCAGTCTTTCTCTTTTCTCTGCAGCCAGAAGGCCTCTACTAGCGTCAGCAGCCACTGTGCCCCCTCCAACTGACTGTCTCAAGATAGCTCAATCCTGAGTAATTTCTTCCCAGCCGTCGGGTGGCATGTTGGATGACTTCATATCCCTCTTACACACGTCCTTGACTCTCAGTGTGGCTGTAACTCAGATGTATTAATGCGCTCGGTTGTCAAGGGGATAGTTGTAGCTACCAGGTAAGCTGTTCGGTTGTCAAGGGGGTAGTTGTAGCTACGAGGTAAGCTGTTCGGTTGTCAAGGGAATAGTTGTAGCTACGAGGTAAGCTGTTCGGTTGTTAAGGAGGTAGTTGTAGCTACGAGGTAAGCTGTTCGGTTGTCAAGGGGATAGTTGTAGCTACGAGGTAAGCTGTTCGGTTGTCAAGGGGGTAGTTCTAGCTACCAGGTAAGCTGTTCGGTTGTCAAGGGTGTAGTTCTAGCTACGAGGTAAGCTGTTCGGTTGTCAAGGGGGTAGTTGTAACTACGAGGTAAGGTCAAGAAACGAAAGCGCAAAATGATGTCTGCTCGAATCATGCAAGTTTCAATAGTCCCCTTGTCTTAATAGATGTGAGATCGGGCACCTGACCAACGGGAGACGAAAGATAAACTCGGAGGTCCCGTCTACCAGCTGTGCATTTAATAGACTGTTATGGCAGTTGAGAATGAAAAAGATCAGTCCGTTAATCTACGTTCAGGCACAAATTATAAAGGCTATGAAATTCCTATCCAAACGTTGCCAGCATAAAGACCAAGGTGAGACCTATAACTTCACGCAAAATACACAACTCGTAAATTTACTGTTTGCCTGTATTCGATTGTACATACGAGAATAAAACATTAAGTGGGTCACACACTAAGTTGGGGTAGCTGACAAATGTCGATTATAGTTTCTAGAGAAATCGTTAAGGAGTAGCAATATCAAGACTTATAAATACTGTAGATAGCAGACGATACGTGTCGCATGCACGTGCGCAGTCGATATAAAAAATGGCGCCTGTGCTCACATATACTGCATTTAAAGAACAGCTTGCTAGTGTGGGTTATTCTGGGACACACGGACTTTTTGCAAAGAATGTCTTTAAGGAAATTCTTCCTACTTCATTTTTGTCGAAACGCTAAAAAATTAACCCGACCTCTTCGCCATGGTCATATTTCACCGATAGAAATTGGAAATAAATCAGAAACAAATTTCACCAACTAGGGTGAGAACTTCTCTGACATTCTCTTTTCAGCCCCGACTAACCTCCCAGCGATCTCCACCTGTTTGATGCTTGACATTCCCCTTACGGCCCCGACTAACCTCCCAGCGATCTCCACCTGTTTGATGCTTGACATTCCCCTTACGGCCCCGACTAACCTCCCAGCGATCTCCACCTGTCTGATGCTTGACATTCCCCTTACGGCCCCGACTAACCTCCCAGCGATCTCCACCTGTTTGATGCTTGACATTCCCCTTACGGCCCCGACTAACCTCCCAGCGATCTCCACCTGTCTGATGCTTGACATTCCCCTTACGGCCCTGACTAACCTCCTAGCGATCTCCACCTGTCTGATTCTTGACATTCCCCTTACGGCCCCGACTAACCTCCCAGCGATCTCCACCTGTCTGATTCTTGACATTCCCCTTACGGCCCTGACTAACCTCCCAGCGATCTCCACCTGTGTGATGCACTAACAACACACCTTGCCAGGAGAAGTTCCGTGAATGACAGAAGGACAGCAGATCAAAGACTTCTATACTGCTGGTTTTGGTTCATCCCTAAAGCGATTAGAAAAGTGAATCAGTGTTGGTGAGAATTATGTTGAGAGATAAGGGATGCGTTTTTTAAAAGTTTCTATTTGGCTTGGCTTGGCTTGGCTTGGCTTGGTTTGGTTAGGTTTGGCTTGGTTTGGTTTGGCTTGGCTTGGCTTAGTTTGGTTTGGTTTGGCTTGGTTTGGTTTGGCTTGGTTTGGTTTGGTTTGGCTTGGCTCCGCTTGGCTTGGCTTGGCTTGGTTTGGTTTGGTTTGGCTTCGCTTGGCTTGGCTTGGTTTGGTCTGGTTTGGCTTGGCTTGGATTGGCTTGGCTTGGCTTGGCTCGGCTTTGCTTGTTTCGGCTTGGCTTGGCTTGACTTGGCGTGGCTCGGTTTTGCTTGGTTTGGCTTGGCTTCGTTCGTTCTCAATCTCCCGCTACCAAACCCTGACAGGGCTTAAGTAGCAGAATGTAATCCAGAGAACGGAATGCGTTGTGTCGTAGTTTACAGCTTGACTGCGATATTTTCACCTTTCGGTCCAACACATCCGACTTCAGCAATCATTTTTGTAGTACCGGGTTAGCATTCTCTCTTCGATCCCTTCTCCTTAGCCAGTCTGCCCTACTGCAGACTGTTATCCAGGATCACCGCGTGGAGGTGTAGAAGGGTCTTGGCAGCTCTGGTTCGCTGGCTCTGACGCTAGCAGTCAGCTATGGGTCGCTGACCACTGCAGCTCATGCTCTGCTAAGCATCTTGATCCCAAAAGTTTCTTTTTCATTTAGTTGTGTTTTTTAAAAATATCTATGTGTGATCTATTTACGGAATTTTCCTCGTATATTTGAGCAGTTTCAACAGCACGTGTCAGCAAAGCTGATGACAATTTAAAATTAATAACATCACCATGGAAACACATCGTTAACTGAGGAATGACGTGTTTGTCATCACTAGGGCCTCTGAGATGGTTCGTGACTCAGGATGAGAGACCTCACTTGGCGGTAATGGGCAACCTTTCAAACAGGACATTAAGCGCGTGATGCATCCAGGTTTGAGTGGAATTAACCACATACACAAATTACATAAATAGTGTTTCGATCCTCTTTAGCAACATACTTCAGTCTATCGAGCTGTAAATGGGCACCTTGTTCACTGTTAGGATAGGAAAGACTGAGAGGAAAGAAAATTGTCACTCATACCTAATAAAAACGGAGGTTTGGTACAGTAAAATCTCTAACACTTGATCCGTGACGGCAGTGTCTGCTATGGGACTAAGACTACATTAGCGGAAAACCGTGCAAGACCGAACAGCTTGAGACACATCTCTTCGTGAAGACACAGTGCAATCAAAGTACCAGCTTGAGACACATCTCTTCGTGAAATCACAGCTCGCTCAAAGTACCAGCTTGAGACACATCTCTTCGTGAAATCACAGCTCGCTCAAAGTACCAGCTTGAGACACATCTCTTCGTGAAATCACAGCTCGCTCAAAGTACCAGCTTGAGACACATCTCTTCGTGAAATCACAGCTCGCTCAAAGTACCAGCTTGAGACACATCACTTCTTAAAGGCACAGCTCGCTTAATCAAAGTACCAGTTTGAGACAAATCTCTTCGTGAAGGCACAGGTCGCTCAATCAAAGTACCAGCTTGAGACACATCTCCACGTGAAGGCACAGTACAAGGAGCGGGATGAGGAGAAGAAGAGGAGGGAGGAGGAGGGGGATGAGGAGGAGTAGGGGAGGGACGAGGTGCGGGATGAAGAAGAGAAGAGGAGGGAGGACGAGGGGATGAGGAGGAGAAGGGGAGGAGGAGGAGGATCGAGATGAGGAAGAGAAAGGAAGGAAGAGGAGCAGGTTGAGGACCAGGAGGGGAGGGAGCAGGAGAACGAGGAGGAGACAAAACCAACAGGAGAACGAAGAAGTGGGGGATAAAAAGCAGGGGGAGGAGGAGGAGAGGAGCAGAATGAGGGGGAGGAGCTGGAGAACGTTGAGTATAGGAAGAGGGATTAGAACAACAAGATAAATAAGAAGGAGAAGAGACGAAAATCAAGAAAAAGGGGGAAGAGGGGACGAGTAAAGACAGAAGGAGTAGAAGAATGAATAGCTCGTACATATGACAAGACAATCTGGCAGATATACGCTCGGAGACTGTACCTCCCCCTCCCCCTCCTTATGGGCTCAGTGGTCTCGAGGTAAGGTGTCTGCCTCAAGTGCCGGAGGTCACGGCTCGAATCACGATGGAGACCGTGATGTTTTCACGAGGATCTACTAGTAAAAAGTTCATCTGATCTCTGAGTAGGGAGATCGGACTTCCGTGTGCAGTGTCGAGCACGTTAAAAATTCCTTGGCAGTTAAAGGCAAAGGCCGCCGCCCATCGCTGACGATGATGGCATAATTTATTTGCTAGCTCTATTTTTAGTAAGGATTAACTACGCTACTTTTTATCCTCACTCTCTCGTCTCGAGCCGCCCGACCCCAGTGGCAAGTCAATAACAAAACGACTAAAGGGGGCGACTACGAGATGCAGGGGACTCCGCATCAAGCACCCGTGAAAAAGACGCCGGATTCCTGAGTCGAACCCACACCACCTGATCACTAGGCCGACGGCTTAACCACTTCGGCAGTTAGAAATCGATAATAATAGACTGAACAGGTCATTGACCTGACACAAATTGAAGTTTAATTATTTGTATCTTCTCCCATGTCTAATAAACCGACGCATTCGGCTATCTGGCAACAGACATTAACATTGCTATTTAAATACAAGGATCCCAAGTATTAGAGGATTGTATCCCACTGGGAAGTTTTGATCTGATCAATCCTGATCATCAATTATCGATCACACCGGCCAGAGCGGGCGGGACTGGTAAGTGGCTGATAAAGAAACACCATTGCGCCGTGTAATTAAAGGCTTTTTGTGAGTCGGTTGTGGATCATGCATTGTGTTAGGTTAGTTTCCATCATCGTTTTCCTCATTAAAAGCAAATCGAAACCAATAAGGGCAATGTTTCTATCTAGCGAGGATTACGTACAAAAAAGCAACATCACAATGCCATCAACAACAACAACAACCACTTCAAACGTTATTTTTGTAGCAGATTATTCCAACTGGAGCAAACGATCCAGGATCTTCGCGTTCAGATAATTATTTAGTAATTATGTCGTTAGCGCAGTGGTTAACCTTTCTGGCTTCGCATCTGAGTGGTCCTAGTTTGAAGCGAACATTGTTTTTGGAAACCGCAACTGCACCCGGTTCGACCCAGCCTTAAATGGGTACCGGTTCAGTCCGGGAAGTAAAAGCGACCGGCGTGATGCCGACCACATCATCAACGGATAATATGGGCCTAACACCAAATCAAATGTCAGATCCAATTATCTTGCAAATACGATCCTCCAAGGAAAGGTGCAAGGCAGACGACGAAGAGGCCATCCGAAAAAGAGATGGGAGGACAACATAAAAGAATGGACCAATCTCCGACCAGAAGATGCACAGGCAGCCGCCGCTGACAGAGACGGATGGCGTGGTGTTGTGAGGATGACTTCATGTGTGTAATGATTTGACAGAGAAATGTTGTAGGGAACTATGGACAGTATTCTTGTGTTGTTGTTGTTGTTGTTGTTGTTGTTGTTGTTGTTTAATGACCGTAGTGAGTAAGTTTACTTATTTATGCGCACTGAAAAGGTTTTGTGCCGGGTTGTAGTAGCTTCTGATGAAAGTGGATCGCGGGTCTCCAGGAGATTGTGATATGGTAGACTGTATCTGTGTGACGCTAATTACTACGGGGAACACGTCGATCCACATCTCGTGAGCCAGACTGCCTTGAAAACAGCCTGTTAACATGGAAAGCTACATGAAAGAGAGATAGTGGTCCTGGTCAGTATATTGTGTCTTCGCCTGACGCGTTGTCAGTGTATCGCGTCTGCCCCTCGCTCGACGTCCTGGTCAGTATATCGTGTCTGCCCCTCGCTCGACGTCCTGGTCAGTATATCGTGTCTGCTCCTCGCTCGACGTCCTGGTCAGTATATCGTGTCTGCCCCTCGCTCGACGTCCTGGTCAGTATATCGTGTCTGCCCCTCGCTCGACGTCCTGGTCAGTATATCGTGTCTCCCCCTCGCCGCTCGACGTCCTGATCAGTATATCGTGTCTGCTCCTCGCTCGACGCCCTGGTAAGTATATCGTGTCTGCCCCTCGCGCGACGTCCTGGTCAGTATATCGTGTCTGCTCCTCGCTCGACGTCCTGGTCAGTGTATCGTGTCTGCTCCTCGCGACCACCTGGTCAGGATGTTGTGCTAGACTGGCGTCTCAATACCTCACAATGGAAGGTATAAACAATAAATTGGGAGAATGTAACAAGCGAGGTCAAGCTACTTGCAACATATTGAACCGACAAGAACAAAGATGTAACGATGAATTTATCTGGGAGAGATTCGCAGAGGATTCCAAGGTGAGAGTGGCAGAGGATTACAAGGAGAGAGTGGCAGAGGATTACAAGGAGAGAGTGGCAGAGGATTACAAGGAGAGAGTGGCAGAGGATTACAAGGAGAGAGTGGCAGAGGATTACAAGGTGAGAGTCGCAGAGGATTACAAGGAGAGATTCGCAGAGGATTACAAGGTGAGAGTGGCAGAGGATTACAAGTTGATAGTGGCAGAGGATTACAAGGAGAGAGTGGCAGAGGATTACAAGGAGAGAGTGGCAGAGGATTACAAGGAGAGAGTGGCAGAGGATTACAAGGAGAGAGTGGCAGAGGATTACAAGGTGAGAGTCGCAGAGGATTACAAGGTGAGAGTGGTAGAGGATTACAAGGAGAGAGTGGCAGAGGATTACAAGGAGAGAGTGGCAGAGGATTACAAGGAGAGAGTGGCAGAGGATTACAAGGTGAGAGTCGCAGAGGATTACAAGGAGAGATTCGCAGAGGATTACAAGGTGAGAGTGACAGAGGATTACAAGTTGATAGTGGCAGAGGATTACAAGGAGAGAGTGGCAGAGGATTACAAGTTGAGAGCGACAGAGGATTACAAGTTGAGAGCGACAGAGGATTACAAGGAGAGAGTGACAGAGGATTACAAGGTGAGAGTGACAGAGGATTACAAGGAGAGAGTGGCAGAGGATTACAAGTTGAGAGCGACAGAGGATTACAAGTTGAGAGCGACAGAGGATTACAAGGAGAGAGTGACAGAGGATTACAAGTTGATAGTGGCAGAGGATTACAAGGAGAGAGTGGCAGAGGATTACAAGTTGAGAGCGACAGAGGATTACAAGTTGAGAGCGACAGAGGATTACAAGGTGAGAGTGACAGAGGATTACAAGTTGAGTGTGGCAGAGGATTACAAGGAGAGAGTGGAGGATTACAAGTTGAGAGTGGCAGAGGATTACAAGGAGAGAGTGGCAGAGGATTACAAGGAGAGAGTGGCAGAGGATTACAAGGTGAGAGTCGCAGAGGATTACACGGAGAGAGTGGCAGAGGATTACAAGGAGAGAGTGACAGAGAATTACAAGGTGAGAGTGACAGAGAATTACAAGGAGAGAATGACAGATGATTACAAGGTGAGAGTGGCAGAGGATTACAAGGTGAGAGTGGCAGATGATTACAAGGTGAGAGTGGCAGATGATTACAAGGTGCAAGTGACAGAGGATTGCAATATGAAAGTGACAGAGGATTACAAAGAAAGAAGTTGACGAGAGTTTCTAGGTAAAGCTGCAGAGATGAACATTAAACAAGATTGCAACAGCCTACCAAATTATTGTGGAGATATGCAAAGGACTAGACCGATAGAAACTGATGTATGATTTCAAGGAAAGTTGTCCAGATCAGTTCTTCTTCTTCTTCGTTTTCATCATCATCTTCTTCTTCGTCTTCGTCGTTTTTTTCTTCTTCTTATTCGTTCATTCTCAAACTCCCACTACTAAGCCGTGAAAAGGGCTTTGCAAGTAACAGGGTGAAGTCCGGAGAACGGAATGTGTGGTGTCGTAGTTTACAGCTTGACTCCGATATTTGCACCTTTCTGTCTGACACATCCGACTTAAGCATATAATTTTTTAGTACCGAGTTAGCCTTCCCTCTTCGATCTCTTCTCCTTAGCCAGTCTGCCCTGCTGCAGCCTGTTATCCAGAACTACCACCAGGAGGTGTAGAAGGGTCTTGGCAGCTCTGGGTCACTGGCCCTGACGATCTCATACAGCTATGGGTCGCTGGCCCTGACGCTCTCATACAGCTATGGGTCGCTGGCCCTTTCGCTCTCATACAGCTATGGGTCGCTGGCTCTTTCGCTCTCATACAGCTATGGGTAGTTGGTCCTTTCGCTCTCATACAGCTATGGGTCGCTGGCCCTTTCGCTCTCACACAGCTATGGGTCGCTGGCCCTGACGATCTCAAACAGCTATGGGTCGCTGACCGATGCAGCTCATGTACTGCTCAATAGAGAAGCAAGCTGTAAGAGGTAAAACAACGGATGAGAGTGGCCAAGCACTACAACAGTAGAAGATGATGGGCGGTTCGGAGGAAAGTTATTGAGTTCAATAAAGAGATTGTATCGAAGATTGAGCTGACAGTAGTCAGTGACTCATAGTTCGATGGTTGCTTTAGGGTTAGTGACTCATAGTTGGATGGTTGCTTTAGGGTTAGTGACTCATAGTTGGATGGTTGCTTTGGGGTTAGTGACTCATAGTTGGATGGTTGCTTTAGGGTCAGTGACTCATAGTTGGATGGTTGTTTTAGGGTCAGTGACTCATAGTTGGATGGTTGCTTTAGGGTCAGTGATTCATAGTTGGCTACTTGCACCAGGGTCAGTGACTCATGGTTGTCTGCTTGCAATTAGGGTCAGTGACTCATAGCTAGCTGCTTGCATCAGGGTCAGTGACTCATATCGTGTCAGTAGATGTCTAACAGTTTCATCAAGGTGAGAGCAATGTCTACACAGGGACTGAAGGTGATGGTTGCTATGGTTTCAGTGGCTGTTGAATCTGGTGTGCGCTGTTTGGAACTATGTTCTCCTATGTGAAGTCTATTTATGACATTATAATTGTTTAGCTGTGACATTTTGCTAAATACACTGCATCCCAGTCGCTCACCTGTTCAGTCTGATCTCTCTGGTATTGTTCCTAAGGATTCGTTTAACTGGCTTCTGCAGGGTCTTTCCTTTTATTGTTTGGAGGCTCGTTTTGATGCCATTTTGTCAGTTCTCTCGTTTCCTGATCGCTCGATATGCCCAGGGACCTACTACAGGCTAGCGTTAATCTATCTATCTATCTATCTATCTATCTATCTATCTATCTATCTATCTATCTATCTATCTATCTATCTATCTATCTATCTATCTATCTATCTATCTATCTATCTATCTATCTATCTATCTATCTATCTATCTATCTATCTATCTATCTATCTATTTATCTATCTATCTATCTATCTATCTATCTATCTATCTATCTATCTATCTATCTATCTATCTATCTATCTATCTATCTATCTATCTATCTATCTATCTATCTATCTATCTGCCTGTCTGTCTGTCTGCCTGCCTGTCTGTCTGTCTATATGTATGTCTGTCTGTCTATCTATCTGTCGTCAGTCCACTTATGTCGTTAGACGTCGTGGGGAGGTGCGACCTTCTTTCTTTCACATTTTTTGGCAGGTGAAAATCCACTGGTGACTTCCAGGTCAATCCCAGCATCTGTTAGCCCCTGGAATATACAATCGCCTATTTTTGAGACTGGCGGAGGTGGAAGCGTAAGTTAGAGCAAGGTAGACCCGCAGCCTATCAGGCGCCACCTAAGCCGCTCCACTATTCACAAAACCAAGACCTGTTGTTATGGCCACACAGTCCCCCTTCTTTGGGGGACATATTCTCTGTGGGGCGAGAATCCATAAAATAATTTGAGTAGATTTTTAACTTGAATTTTGCTCGAGCAGCGGCCGCTAGGCCTACTCTTTTCAATTTCCAACTGCTAAGGTATTTTTAACGTGCGCGCAACTGCACACGGGTGTCTGATCTCACTACTCAGAGATCAGGGGAAATATTTACCGGATGATCCACGTGAACAAATTCCGGTGTGTCCACAGGGATTTGAACCCGTGACCTCCAGCACCCGAGGCGAACACCTTACCTCATTGAGTCATACTAACGGTAAATGTCACATAAACCTTGGGAACGCAGGGCCAGTTCAAAACTTACTGACAAGGATGGTAGCCGATCGAATCCGCGGCAACACATGTGTTGTTTTCCTGTTGAGTATGAAATAAACAAACATAGCGAACACACGACGCAGCGACTGCGGGGGTCAGGCGGTGATCTTGGATAACAGGCTGCAACAGAGCAGACTGGAGAAGCGATCGAAGAGGGAAGGCAAACCGGGTACTAGAAAAAGGCCTGCTGAAGTCGGATGTCTCGAACCAAAAGGTGCAAATATCGCAGTCAACCTGTAAACTTCGACACAACGCATTCCATTCTCTGGACTACATTCTGTTACTTAAGCCCTTTTCGGGGCATGGTAGCGGGAGATTGAGAACAGGCGTGGCCAAACCTAGTGGCCTGTAGTCCTCAGACTTGAACGTCCTCTACTTCCCCAGCAATGGCAATAAAGCCATACCAGAATAAAAAGCACTGCTCTGCCCAAGAAAAGCGCTGCCTCCCGCTCTAGCATGGAAGCCCCATCCCAAAATGATTTGATACCACATCGTTAGGGGATGTTAGGGGACATAATGAACTTTAGCAGACCACATGGGAAAACATCACCAGAGTTCCTGTACTCCTCAATCATTCACAACAACATGCATTGTTTTCTCACCACTTGTTTAGTGTTTATTTTGCTGTCTGCAATGACCACAACTATTTAGATTTGAATCGTTGAGGCCGTGTTATGTGACCCGCGCTTTTATTATATCACGTCCATTACGTGACGGTCCCATGATGCACTGGGTGTTTGAAGTGAAGAGTTGAACCTAGAGTGTGTTATCAGGAATGTTTATCTCTGCAACTGTGCACTACGTCACCTGTATCTGTGTAATTTGAGGAACCGTTGATACGAAACCATTAGTATGAAACAATGTATGACCCCCCCCCGACCTCTGATACGAAACCATTAGTATGAAACAATGTATGACCCCCCGACCCATTGTATCTCTGTTTAGTGATCAAATGCAGGTCCTATAACTCTAGGCAAAAGGTTGTCAATTGATCTGTCAACAGACATCGGTTGATAACATGTTTTCTTAACGAACTTCACCCAAATCCGAGTGGTCCGCCAAAGTGCATGACAAAGACAAGAATAGCACCACTGTCACATAGAGAGCATATCGTATGAGTCGACTAACATAATATCACAGGCATAATATCGGTCATGGTTAAGCGGTTTGTTTAGAGCCACATAGATGGCGCCTAATTGACAGACAACATGACTGATTGGTCAAACCTTCGTTCAGGTGAGGCACGACTGGCGGCAGCGGACCGAGAGAGAGAGAGAGAGAGAGAGAGAGAGAGAGAGAGAGAGAGATGGCATGGGATTGTGGGAGTGTCTTCAAGTGTGTCCCAACGACCTGATGGGTTTCTGGATGAACTGACCCGAACTGAACTGAATAGACTGTAAGTCTATTTGATCTATTGTCTGAGTCTATTAAGATGAACTCACAGATCTGTTAACCACCCTCCACGACACTCGTCCCAACCAAGCGGAGCAATAAGCTGCTCGAACCTAACTCGCTAAGCATGAAATCCTTCTCCCGGCTACATCCATCTCACGCTAAAGCTATTACCTGCACAAGGGCTTCGATCCCTGTAAAATAAAAGGTCAAATTATGGTTATCCATTCACCATCATCATGTTGCAAAATATTTTCAGAAGAAAGTCTCCGTCACTGTGGCTCTGCATACATCTCGGATTAGGTCGAGTCGGCTATTCTACAAAGACATCCCAAGACCGTCCTCCAAGTCCTAGTGTCATCTTCCCCGGGGCTGGCCTCTGTTCCTCCTCCCAGTAACAATGCCCTTTATTTTCACTCTCTCCGTTTTTTCTCTTCGCAGGATCAAAATATCTCACCTTTGTTCTTGCGATGTCGAAGTAATTTTGTTTATGTGCAGCGATTGCAAAATGTAACTTTTTCCCCCTTTTTTTCTGTCCATGCTATTTTCAACATCTTTATATAACCTAGTAATTTTATTTTATTCTCTTGGCATTTTTATCTTCTGGTCATTCCTCGCTTGGTCTTGATCTTCTTACTCCGTCCATATTTGACTCCTCTGAAATCCCTGGTCAGCATGGCTGCTTGAGTTTGTCAACCTATCATCCCAGCCAATTTGTCGATTTATCATCCCAGCCAATTTGTCAATTTATCATTCCAGCCAATTTGTCGATCTGTCATCCCAGCCAATTTGTCGATCTATTATCCCAGCCAATTTGTCGATTTATCATCCCAGCCAATTTGTCGATTTATCATCCCAGCCAATTTGTCGATTTATCATCCCAGCCAATTTGTCAATTTATCAACCCAGCCAATTTGTCGATTTATCATCCCAGCCAATTTGTCGATTTATCATCCCAGCCAATTTGTCGATTTATCATCCCAGCCAATTTGTCAATTTATCATCCCAGCCAATTTGTCAATTTATCATCCCAGCCAATTGGTCGATTTATCATCCCAGCCAATTTGTCGATCTATCATCCCAGTCATCGACACAAGCCGTCGCGAACCGTTACTTTCCTGATTTGTTCGCTATTGTATTTGTGTTTTTATGTGTCCCTGATGAATGTCTGTTCGTCGTAACTTAGATTTCATTACTCTTCTTGTTCCGATGGGATGTCTGAGGCACACTTGCCCATTTTGTACGCTCTGTCATAGCAGACACTGCAGTAAGGGATGAAGTGTGGTAGCTTCGTTGTAATAGATGATGCCGCGCGTAGTCTCTGCATCGATTGTGGGCCACAATAGACCTCTAACATCCTCTGTCTCCTGCCTTGATCGCACACTCGGACAAACGTTTTGTGGGCCACAATGGACCTCCAACATCCTCTGTCTCATCCTTGATAGCTCAGTCTTCCTCTTGTCAACCAGCGTCCAACGGTTCTCTTCGGTATTCTTTTCAGCAAGGTATATATCTCGCTGTGTGTCCATAATGTCGCTAGACCTCATCTCGTTGTGTGTCCATAATGTCGCTAGACCTCAACTCGTTGTGTGTGCATAATGTCGCTAGACCTCATCTCGTTGTGTGTCCATAATGTCGCTAGACCTCAACTCTTTGTGTGTCTATAATGTCGCTAGACCTCATCTCGTTGTGTGTGCACAATGTCGCTAGACCTCATCTATTCTTCTGTGTCTTTCTCTGCTTCTTCTTATGTGTATCTCTACTTCTTCTGTCAGCCTCTTTCTGCTACTTCTACTGTGTGCTTCTTTCTGTTTCTTTTTATGTAAACATCTCTCTTTCCTCTTCTTTTGTGAGCCTGTCTCAAGATCGTGGAGATGGCAGAAGTGTATCACTTTGAGCGGGGATTTCACAGAGATGGACTAAAGTTACCACCAATTTCCAAGTAAGTCAACAGACTCTTCGATACTAAAGTTTCCACCAATTTCCAGTTAGGTCTACAGACTCTGTCATACTAAAGTGCACCGACTCTTTCATACTAAAGTGCACAGACTCTTTCATACTAAAGTGCACAAATTTACGACCATCCCTTGCACATCATTTTGCGATTACTATTCATTATGTTCAATATACACTGTGCAGCGACTGCAAATACAAGAGGCATTTATTCTTAACTTTTCGGCTGACCCCAGCAAGGGGAATAAACGCTTAAACAACACATTATTTTAATTGTAAAAGGTAAGAGTTGTCCTATAGCAGACTACTGTTCATCCTCGTACGACTCCACAAACTCGTTTTTGACGACGAATTGCCAGTTTTCTTAATTGCTCTCACTCATAACCAAACAGTAAGCCGGGTACCTATTTTCAGCTGGCTCGACTGGATGAACTCTTGGGTAGTACTAACATTAAGCTAGCTCTGAGAAGGGCTGAACTCTTGTACAAGAATGCATGCTCTAGTTGGCAGAAAACATCAAATGAAACTGCAGAACTGAAACAACCAATCAGGAGTGACGCTTTCCTCAGCGTGTCACCAGAGCAGCACAAACAGAGAGTTTATATTGAGCGTTGTCATGGAGATTTGTAACATTCCTAAGTGGAAAGACTCGTAATTTTTGGATCAAATTTGAATGTTTTTGTATACGAATGTTTATTTATGGTTGTTTTAAATGTCATTAAAAAATGTTTAAATAAATGATTTTGTTTTTGTAAGTTTAGTTAATGAAACATGCTGATCAGGTTTTGTTAGTCAGGGTCAGGTGAAATATGCTGATCAGATTATGTTAGTCAGGGTCAGGTGAAACATGCTGATCAGATTATGTTAGTCAGGGTCAGGTGTAATATGCTGATCAGATTATGTTAGCCAGGGTCAGGTGAAACATACTGATCAGATTATGTTAGTCAGGGTCAGGTGAAACATACTGATCAGATTATGTTAGTCAGGTTCAGGGGAAACATACTGATCAGATTATGTTAGTCAGAGTCAAGTGAAACATAACGATCAGACTATGTTAGTTAGAGTCAAGTGAAACATACTGATCAGACTATGTTAGTCAGAGTCAAGTAAAACATACTGATCAGACTATGTTAGTCAGAGTCAAGTAAAACATACTGATCAAACTATGTTAGTCAGAGTCAAGTAAAACATACTGATCAAACTATGTTAGTCAGAGTCAAGTAAAACATACTGATCAAACTATGTTAGTCAGAGTCAAGTAAAACATACTGATCACACTATGTTAGTCAGAGTCAAGTAAAACATACTGATCAGACTATGTTAGTCAGAGTCAAGTAAAACATACTGATCAGACTATGTTAGTCAGACTCAAGTAAAACATACTGATTACCTCATGATAATATCCCCTGCTCAACTTTCTCTGCAAGATGACAATGTCCAAAGATCCTACTTTCGATCAAGAGGCCGACCGAGGGACAGGTGGATAGAAGACGTAAAGACTGTTTCTCGTAATACGAGTTGGCAAAGCATAACTCGACTCAACTGACCCAAGATGTGTTGGCCTGCCCAGGCTGCAGTGGACTGATTACTAACTAACTGACTAACTAACTAACGAACTTACAAGCTAATTAACTAATTTACTAACTAACTGGCCATTTAACTGACGTTGGGACTGTAAACCAAGTTGACAGACCTCATGAATCAAGTGACAAGCATCATCAAATGAACATAAGCAAAGTATAAATGGAGTAAAAGCAAGCTAAAATGTGCACATCATCCCAGACGGCAGCCCTTCTAACTGAGCACAGGTCATTAGACATGGGATCGTCTGTGGTGGCTGACAGCTTCTCATTTTTATCCTCCGGTTGGTCGGTCCTGATACTGGTTGTATGGTTGTCTGATAGTGTCTCTCCATTTGACCCTAACGTTAACGTCTTGGTACACCTTGAATGTAAATGCGAGTCTTGGTCGCCCCCATCAGCTTCGCCCCTGGATCTTGCTCTCTCTTCTGCAGAAGACGTTCATTGCTAATTGTTGCCCCAATTAACTCAATATTTGTTTGTTGGTTTGTTTAATGGGTTGCACTTCTAGATTCCACTGGCGGAGGCAGGCCGTTTTCAACCTCAGGCCATAGTCTTTTAGGTTATATCATATATTTGCCAGTGTATAGATGAACGTATGTATCTGATAGATGTATTGTTCAGGCTGTGCGTGTGGGATGTATCTGTTTGCAATGAATCCCACTATGGCAGTTTTCACAGTTTTCCCCATCCTTTTTGAACGTGGAGAAGTAGTCATACCAAGAGAAATCCCTGACATGAGCGGTAAAACTGGACACGAAGTGATTTCGAACCCCGAATTGATTGTTGGGATGGCAAACCAAACTTGCGCTCGATTGACACCTCTACATCACTAGTTCCTCAATCTTTTTTTTTTTTTTTGTAAAAGGTTTGCCTCTCTGTATTCTACTGGCGGAGGCACGCTCCATTCCACCACAGACCACAGTCAATTAGGGGATATCAAGACGTATCAACCAGTGCTTGGATGCGCGCGTGCGTCTGTATGAACCTGTGCTAGTTAAGGCGGTCTCAGAGGTCAACCCAACAAAAGTGTAATAGGGCCGTACTATGAGGATGGGCATCAAAGTTGTGTAAGAGTGTGATTGTTGGACAGAGTCAATTGAAACAGGGAGTGAGGTATGAAGAGAGAGGCTATGTCGTGTGATAAATCTTGAACATTCGTTTTTCAAAATCATTTTCAATATATGTCTTTGTGCATTGAGGACATGGTCATTGCACCTTCTTTCTGTCCAACTCACTCACTCCATCCTACGTTATCACCACATTTCAAGCCCTTTCAAGCTCTAATATAACCGAAAACTGTTTATGGTTGACGGCGCTGCACCTTAGCAAATGGACAGTTAAATAACTACAAAGCATGGTAAACCATTTAAAGAAAACTTCACAAAATAAAATGAGTTATATCCCTTCTTTCGCGGCAAGAATGGGAGTTACGTCGCCTTTCGTGTCGTCAGACCATATTTTTCAATGAATGTATATACTGCACACTTAGCCATTTCTAGATTTTCACTTCCTTCTATTGCGATATTTGATGTTTTTATAGTTTGGACGATCATCAAATTTGCAAATTTCCAATGCTCTGTTTATATTATATCTAGGTTTATGCACTCAGCTTTTGTCTTTTTAAATATGTATCGCTACTCTGTTGATAGCCTTTCTGCACTATCCTACGGCTTCATTTTGTCGGATATTACATTTGAGGCACAAATTTTTTTGAAATTTGTTGTTCAAATTTGAAAATTCTAATAATTTATTATGTGCAATAAAGAATTTTCAACAACAACAAAAATTTCCATGGGGAGAAGCATTAAAATGAGTCTAAGGACTATTTTTTCAAAACCTACATTGCAGGGTATATAACAATCAATTATATGAATGGGTGAAATTTATTATTGCACATTTCCTTCATGTTTATATTTTGCCCAAGTTTCATATCCATGGTTCAGCATTTATTTATTCCTCCATGAAAACCTGCTTTTTTCAGGTGTTATGTTGTTTTGTAAGATCAAAACGTAGTAAATAAATATTTATTTTAATTTATTGTATTTTAAACAAGCGAGGAAATACCTTGATATGAATTTGTGTGTGCTGGGACGTACTTGGATTAAATTAGCCAAATCAATGTAAGACGCCCTACTCCGAGAAAAGTCTCATTCCGCCATCAGCCTGTAAGGGCTTGTAATAAATGCCACGGACACTCACTGGTGGGAGTCAAAGAAATACACCTTTGTCAGAACACTATTGGCATCTTAGATAACCTCAGCAGAGTTTCCCGTGTAGGAGAGTTGGAGAATACTATCAAATGATTCTGTAAAACCTAACTTAAGAATGTACCACTAAAAGTCCAATTTAAATCACCAATCACTTCACCTATTGTAGCTAATGCCAACCATCTCATGGGAAGTTTTCACTTCACTTCACAGAAAGATTTTTTTGTAATTTTCTGTCAATATTGTGTACAATTTAGAAAATTTTTATCATTACTATGTGCAATAAAGAATTTTCAAAACAAACAAACAAAGAAACAAACAAAAACAAAAGAAATTTCAGCAAATTCTCTGGTAGCCGAAAGCTTCTGGTGAAACTTTACCAACAAAGTTTATAGTAGGATTCCAGAATTACAGTTATGATGAAAGACTCAAGAAAAACGGGCTTACAGTTTTTAGAAAAGAGAAGAATTCGAGGTAATACAGGCTTATAAGATAATCAACGGAAAAGATAAGTTAGTTTATAACACTTTTTTCAAAATGCAACCACCTACAAGAACAAGACGGCACAGACACAAATTTAATTAAAGAATGATTAGATATAAGAAAAACCAACTTTAGTCAGAGAGTGGTGAATGATTGGAATGCATTGCCACAGGAAGTAGTGATGTCAGGGTCAATTAATGCATTCAAGAATAGGTTTGATGAGCATAGATTTTTTTTTATATCAAATGAATGTAAAAGGAATTAGTTGTATACAGACTCTGCAGAATCTTCTAAGCCAGTATAAAAAAGTTAGGTTAAGTTATTATCTTATAACCAGTATGGTATTCCTTCCCTGCAGCTCGTCTGGGTATTGATTGATTTGAGGCTTTCAGGAATGCTTTATTAAAGTGTTCTTCAACTTTTTGTTTGTTATGTACTCTTGTCCTTACAATTCGTCTGAGTTAGTTTTGTGCACTTTTCTCTGTTTTTCCTTTTTTTGTCTATGTTGGCAGGGACTTCTATTGAGGTGATGTATCGTTGAGATGAATAGTCAATTTAATTGGTTAGAGCTCACTTCTTCCAAGTTATGCTTGTTCTGCTTATTTTACATGTTAGGTCTTCTGTTGTGAAGGCTAGGTCTAGAGTAGATGTTGTTAGACCTTCTGTTGTGAAGGCTAGGTCTGGACTAGATGTTGTAAGATCTTCTGTTGTGAAGGATAGGTCTGGACTAGATGTTGTTAGACCTTCTGTTGTGAAGGATAGGTCTGGACTAGATGTTGTTAGACCTTCTGTTGTGAAGGATAGGTCTGGACTAGATGTTGTAAGATCTTCTGTTGTGAAGGCTAGGTTTTGTCGAGATGTTGTTAGACCTTCTGTTGTGAAGGATAGGTCTGGACTAGATGTTGTAAGATCTTCTGTTGAGAAGGCTAGGTTTGGTCTAGATATTGTAAGATCTGTTGTGAAGGATAGGTCTGGACTAGATGTTGTTAGACCTTCTGTTGTGAAGGATAGGTCTGGGCTAGATGTTGTTAGACCTTCTGTTGTGAAGGCTAGGTCTAGGCTGGATGTTGTTTTCATTAGCCTTGAATGGCTTGGCTTGGCTTCGTTCGTTCTCAATCTCCCGCTACCAAACACTGAAAGGGCTTAAGTAGCAGAATGTAGTCCAGAGAACAGAATGCGTTGTGTCGTAGTTTACAATTTGACTGCGAAATTTGCACCTTTCGGTCCAATACATCCGACTTCAGCAAGCTTTTTTTGAGTACCGGGTAAGCATTCCCTCTTCGATCCCTTCTCCTTAGCCAGTCTGCCCTGCTGCAGCCTGTTATCCAGGATCACCGCGTGAAGGTGTAGAAGGGTCTCAGCAGCTCTGGTTCGCTGGCCCTGACGCTAGCAGTCAGCTATGGTTCGCTGACCACTGCAGCTCATGCGCCTTGAATAACAGGTTAGTTGATCGTCTTCCTGGTTGACTAGCTGCAAGTTGTTATCCATATCCACCTCCTTAACATCTCTACCGTTATCCATATCCACCTCCTCAACATCTCCTCCGTTATCCATATCCACCTCCTCAACATCTCCTCCGGTATCCATCTCCACCTCCTCAACATCTCCGGTATCCATCACATTGTACCTCCACATTTCTGAATGCAAAAGTCTCCAGCTATAATACAACAACTCTCTTGTGCTTCCAATGTGTCCAGTTCCCTGTGTCTTCCAGGTGAGCAGTAAATATTACGAGGGCCTCCTCCAGTTTCTGCTCCTGCAAGCTGTGGGTGTCTTCTTGTTTGAATGTGTTTCGTTCTTCTTCGTCGTTCGTTCTCAATCTCTGAACGTTCTCAATCTCCCTCTACCAAGCTCTGAACGTTCTCAATCTCCCTCTACCAAGCTCGGAACGTTCTCAATCTCCCTCTACCAAGCTCTGAACGTTCTCAATCTCCCGCTACCAAGCTCTGAACGTTCTCAATCTCCCTCTACCAAGCTCTGAACGTTCTCAATCTCCCTCTACCAAGCTCTGAACGTTCTCAATCTCCCGCTACCAAGCTCTGAACGTTCTCAATCTCCCACTACCAAGCTCTGAACGTTCTCAATCTCCCTCTACCAAGCTCTGAACGTTCTCAATCTCCCGCTACCAAGCCCTGAACGTTCTCAATCTCCCTCTACCAAGCTCTGAACGTTCTCAATCTCCCGCTACCAAGCTCTGAACGTTCTCAATCTCCCACTACCAAGCTCTGAACGTTCTCAATCTCCCGCTACCAAGCTCTGAACGGTCTCAATCTCCCTCTACCAAGCACTGAACGTTCTCAATCTCCCTCTACCAAGCACTGAACGTTCTCAATCTCCCACTACCAAGCCCTGAACGTTCTGAATCTCCCACTACCAAGCTCTGAACGCTCTCAATCTCCCTATACCAAGCCATGAACGTTCTCAATCGCCCTTTACCAAACACTGAATTGGGCTTTGCAGGTAACATGATGTTGTTCGGAGAACGGAATGCGTTGTGTCGCTGGTTTACAGCTTGACTGCGATATTTGCACCTTTCGGTCCAACACATCCGTCTTCAGCCGGTTTGAATGTGTAATTCTTTAACTGGTAGCCAAATATGCGTTGTAGGATCAAGCTTCTCCTTTGTGCACGTCTCTAGTCACCCTTAAAGCCCGGGATCATGTTGTCTTGAACCCGAGTAACCTGTTTGGGTATGTCTCTATGATGTAAGAATGTCACAGGACGGGATCTTGTTGTCTTGAACCAGAGTTCCTACGAAGAGTCCAAAAGGTTTATAAGGGCCAGATACATGGCCAAATGGGAAACAGAGCATACTGGCTACACAAAAAATGATGCCTATTAAAAGTTGAACAGAAGAGAGCAGGTCGTGGTCTTCAGACTCCGCATATGCCACAACAGACTGAGGTACCATCTATTCAATAAACTGAAGACAGGTGGCACTGACGAATGTACCTGTGGTACAGCGAAAATGACCGCTGAACATCTTCTGCAAAATTGCCCAACATACGAGGACCAGAGAAAGCACATGTGGGCATCACCAGTGCCAACACTCACTAAACAAGCTCTATGGCAGTGTCGACAGCCTCAGGATGACAGCTGCTTTCTTCGAACAAATTCAAGTTGACGTCTGACAGCGTACGAAGAAGAAGAAGAACCAGAGTTACCTGTTTGGGTGTGTCTCTTTGATGCAAGGGATTGCTTTTATTCTTCATTATTCCTTCTGCATTCTCCTGAAGAATGCTTATCAGTTTTACATTTGTGGATTTTGACCAGTAGTACTTACCCGTTGTCTCTGTCTCATGGCTCCCCGGGACAGAGCAGGGCGACCACCCGTAGCACTACGAGATGTGCTCTCGCGTCTCTACTCTCTGCGATATTATAAGTTATTTTCTATAATTTGTTCAGTCTGATGCTGGGTAGACTGGAGCGTGACTCGTCTAAGATAGTCCCCCTTACAGCCGGTGGGGATCCTGTGTTAGAGACCTCATCGTACCAGGGCAGGGGCGTAGCGAACCGTATAGTGGCAAGCGTGTTGGGTTCGAATTCTCAAAGCAGCTTGGTCGCAAATTGATAAGAAAGTAAAGGAAGTCCCATAGCAGACACTGCTGTCAGGGATCAAGTGGTAGATACTTCCTTGTGTATGTCCTCAGCTTCTTTGATGAGGTGGGGTGGACAGTTCTTTTATTTGCTTCCTTGCCATTCCTAACAGAACAGCCAGGTGTCCATTATGCGGGTTCGTCTGGGGTGCATCAGTAAGGCTGTGAATCAGAAGCTCCCATTTGGAACTAAACTCATTAAAAAAATATTGGTGAAGTAGGATGCACCGAGCCCTTAGACACAAAACAGTACAGAGTACACTCTCTCAGAATAAAATTCAAATAATTTTTTTTTTTTTTTTTTTTTTGGCGTTTGCTTTATTTTTCTAATCCCCACGGCGATGTGCGTTGCACTGTGGTTTTTATTTTGCGCCTTTGGGTCCAGTGCATCCGACTTCAGCATGCATTTATATAAGGGCCTGCTTCCTCCTGCACTTTCTAAAGGTTTGCTTCTCCGGGGTAACGGGCGGTTCTGTGATGGGGATCGAACCCAGTACCTACGTGTTGTGAGCCGTGTCACTTAACCACTAGCCTACGCCGTCCCCATTCAAACAATAAAAATGTACTTGATCACAGTTATTTTCAACCACAGACAGTCTGTTTGGTTATAGTATAGCGTGATACATAATACTAGTCGCCATCAAGGCGAAACCACTTGAGCAGAGCTAAAAAAAACACACTTGGTCCCGACAATTGCTCCAACAACTAATTGCGTTACGGTAAAATATTATTATAACTGAGCTCTGATACGATCAGGAAAGATCTAGACGACATAGGTGTTCTTATACAAGCAAGGACCTGGCCTTCCAACGAGACGTGTGCTTGACCGAAATGGTACGAGGGAACTTGAAAGTTCAGGAGTTCAAGGTCGTGGCACTCTTTCACTGTGATCCTTGGAGCGTAACCCATCTCTTGGATATGGTTGTTTTAATCTACGCCACTGCTTCTCAAAGTGGTAGTCCTCCGGTGTGAGAGGCCACATTCGCCGTCTAGAATAATACGAGGTGTGTTCAAATGAGACCGGACTTAACTGCACCAAGTGAACATACGTACGATACGTATGATGACGCCATTTCTAATGTAAACAGCACATACCAACCGTCAAGTTTGTAAAGTTTAATTGTTCCCACCAACGCATAGTTTCCTCAGCAGACCGTTGAAAACATGGCGGGTGTGTGATGGAATCCGTCGAGAGTTGATCAGCGAGGGGTGATTCGGTTTCTAACAGTTGAAGGATGTCCACCAGTTGACATTCATCGTATAATGCAGGCAGTGTATGGTGACAAATTGTGTCGAAGGCAAAAGTGAAGAATTGGGCAACGATGTTTAAAGAAGAACGCGAGCTAATGAAAGTTCTTCCGAGACAAGGTCAGGCGCGTGTTGTTGCGTCAGAAGATGTCACCGCCAAAATTGATGCAGCAGTTCAGGTCACCTTACACTGCCTGCATTCTGCGATGAATGTCAACTGGTAGACATCCTTCAGCTGTTAGAAACTAATTCACCGCTCACTGATCAACTCTGGACGGATTCCGTATTACACCCGCCATGTTTTTAACGGTCTGCCGAGGAAACTATGAGTCGGAGGATAATGAAACTTTGCAAAACTTGACGGTTGGTAAGTGCTGTTTACACCAGAAGTAATATCATGATGCGCATCGTACATATGTTTACTTAGTAAAGTTAAGTCCGGTTTCATTTGAACACGCCTCGTCGTTTCAAGAAACTGAAAACAAATTTAGATGCGTTCTCGCTTGACAAAAGTAACAATTATTTAAACGTGGTAGGAGCGCATGAGCTGCAGTGGTCAGCGACCCATAGCTGGCTGCTAGCGTCAGGAGCAGCGAACCAGAGCTGCCAAGACCCTTCTACACCTCCACGCGGTGATCCTAGATAACAGGCTGTAACAGAGCAGACTGGATAAGGAGAAGGGATCGAAGAGGGAATGCTAACCCGGAACTCAAAAAATGCTTGCTGAAGTCGGATGTGTTGGACCGAAAGGTGCAAATATCGCAGTCAAGCTGTAAACTACGACACAACGCATTCCGTTCTCTGGACTACATTCTGCTACTTAAGTCCTTTCAGTGTTTGATAGTGGGAGATTGAGAACGAACGAAGCAAAGCTAAGCCATACGTTGTAAGACGGTGGTGGGGAAACCCACCTGGCTTGAAACGGTTGTTATGCCCTGTTGGGGACTCTACTCGAGATAAGTTGTCCTTCGCGGGTTCTAATCACAGTGGAGTCGGGGATTTTTTCCCGTTGATTGTCTGGTAGAAATTTCCCTGATCTCTTAGTAGCGAAATCGGACTCCCGTGTTCAGTGTCGAGCACGTTAAAAATCCCTTCGCAGTCAGAAATTGAAAAGAGTTGGCTTAACGGCGATGTTCGGACAAAATTTTTAAAATTATGGCTAAAAAATCTACCCAAAATTATTTTTTCCTCTCCTCAGATGGTTTGTTAAAAGCAGCATAGATGGCGCCTACCTGGCTGCGGGTCTACTTAGCACTAATGTTTTAATCTATTAAGATTGACTCGCACATTGGTGAAACACCCTCCAAGAAACTGGTTGTATATGGACTCTGCAGAGTCTTCTAAACCAGTATAAAAGTTAAATAAGTTATGAAACAACAGTTGTCTCACAGTCAACAGAATCTCTGGATATGGCCTCTATAAGCTAGTTCTTGTTTGGCTTGACTTGGCTTGGCTTTGTTCGTTCTCAATCTCCCGCTGCCAAACCCTGAAAGAGCTTAAGTAGCAGAATGTAGTCCAGAGAACGGAATGCGTTGTGTCGTAGTTTACAGCTTGACTACGATATTTGCACCTTTCGTTCCAACACATCCGACTTCAGCAAGCATTTTCTGAGTACCGGGTTAACATTCCCTCTTCGATCCCTTCTCCTTAGCCAGTCTGCCCTGTTGCAGCCTGTTATCCAGGATCACCACGTGGAGGTGTAGAAGGGTCTTGGCAGCTGTGGTTCGCTGGTCCTGACGCTAGCAGTCAGCTATGGGTCGCTGACCACTACAGCTCATGCGCTGCTCAGCATCTTGATCCCTTTTTCTTGTTTAACCAAAGTTGAAATCCACCTTTAAAGGATGCCGATTTAAGATCATAAATTAGATCAGAGTAAATTCCCTACAGACTATGCAGAATCTTCTAAAACAGTATAAAGGCGTTAAGTTAAGTTGAGACTTGCACTCTATACCAACAACAACAGAAAAAAAAAAAGCTACAGAACGCATTAAAAACATTTGAAAATACGCTGAGAGGGTGAAATCAGCAGTAGAGAGAACTATTTCGAAGGAGGCAAGTTTTAATAAATTGTAAGCACCAAAAAAAATGTGTTTACAAAGCTGGGTTTATTTTTGGACTGTCTACCAATATAACCAAGAACATAATGAGGAGGGCGTAGCAAATCGAGTGGAAGGTTAGCTTGCAATCAGAACATGTCGGGGTTCGAAATCACTTCATGTCGTTTGATCATGGATTTGTCTAGGTATGACCACTTCTCCACGTACAGAAATGACTGGCTAAGCTACAAGAGAGTAACTCATTACAAACAGATACACACACGCATCTATTAACCGGTCAATACATCCACATTACAAACAGATACACACACGCATCTATTAACCGGTCAATACATCCACATTACAAACAGATACACACACGCATCTATTAACCGGTCAATACATCCACATTACAAACAGATACACACACGCATCTATTAACCGGTCAATACATCCACATTACAAACAGATACACACACGCATCTATTAACCGGTCAATACATCCACATTACAAACAGATACACACACGCATCTATTAACCGGTCAATACATCCACATTACAAACAGATACACACACGCATCTATTAACCGGTCAATACATCCACATTACAAACAGATACACACACGCATCTATTAACCGGTCAATACATCCACATTACAAACAGATACACACACGCATCTATTAACCGGTCAATACATCCACATTACAAACAGATACACACACGCATCTATTAACCGGTCAATACATCCACATTACAAACAGATACACACACGCATCTATTAACCGGTCAATACATCCACATTACAAACAGATACACACACGCATCTATTAACCGGTCAATACATCCACATTACAAACAGATACACACACGCATCTATTAACCGGTCAATACATCCATATTACAAACAGATACACACACGCATCTATTAACCGGTCAATACATCCACATTACAAACAGATACACACGCGCATTAACCGGTCAATACGTCCGCATTACAATCAGAAACATACACTGGCCAATACGTTTTCACATCGCCCACAGGACAGTTGCATGGTATAGAAAGGTACTTGCCTTCGCCAGTAGAGCCCAGAAAGGCAAACCTTTAACCAAACCACAAAAAAAGTGTAGTAATGGACATACAATGGCCGTGATTACAACTCAAATTTAGTGGTACTCCTATGCTTCGACGTCTGCAAATACCAGGTCACAGATTATAACGATTCCAAAACGACATCAGACTAATACCCCGCCCACACCTTGTTTTTCTTCTCTCTCTCACACTTCTACGCGTTCTCTCTATCCGTCGGCTTACTTACATGAAAACAGCTACGGTTCACTGAATTCCAGAAACTGGTTACACCTGGAGAGCAGGTCAAATTGAGAGCGGAAATTGGACAAACGACAAACATTTAGGGCATCTGAAATGTAGTCCCGGCCGCATGTTACATTTACTCAAACTAAATCTCCACCAAACCACATTGTTCAAATCTTCATTTAGCGAAGAAAAGATTTTCTCTATCATTATTCCTTGGCTTATATTACAAACATCAGAACATCGGCCGCCGTCGTTCTAAATGGAATTTGAGATGTGTTCGAGACGAAGATATTTATTGAATGAATTTGAAAACATTTGTATTATTGTTGTGCTAAGTTTGCTGTTTGCCGTGTCTACCGTGGACACTCATGGTAAGTTGAAGAGGTTGTGGTGGTCATTAAGCTGTAGGTAGATTTCGTGGCACAAATAAGAAGAGGAGGGTTGTGTATGTGTTTGATTGTTGGTGTTTTTGGAAGCAATGGTGTTCTGTTCTCCACTCTTAAGAGAATCTTCACAGGACGAGGTTCTAATTGTTCTCCATATATATATATATATCGCTGCGTGCTTATGAAGATGCGTAAGAGCCCGCCTGGCTGTAGTACCATGCTCTCAGCAAGCTCTCAAATGCGGGGAGAACAATGTAGATCCCCACCTGGTTTGGTAAGGTTGTTGAACCTCAACTTATTTTCTGATGGATGGCGTTGCTGAGAAGTGGCGCCTTGGTCAGTTTTTCCCTGGCGCCTTGTTCAGTATGTTTCACCTGGCGCTTTGCTCAGTATGTTTCATCTGGCGCCTTTTTCAGTATGTTTCATCTGGCTCCTTGGTCAGTGTATTTCACCTGGCGCTTTGGTCAGTATGTTTTACCTGGCTCCTTGGTCAGTGTATTTCACCTGGCGCTTTGGTCAGTAAGTTTCACCTGGCGCTTTGGTCAGTATGTTTCACCTGGCGCCTTGGTCAGTATGTTTCATCTGGCGATTTGGTCAGTATGTTACACCTGGCGCCTTGGTCAGTATGTTTCACCTGGCGCCTTGGTCAGTATGTTTCACCTGGCGATTTGGTCAGTATGTTTCACCTGGCGCTTTGGTCAGTAAGTTTCACCTGGCGCTTTGGTCAGTATGTTTGATCTGTTCTCTGGCGCCTTGGTCAGTATGTTTCACCTGGCGCTTTGGTCAGTAAGTTTCACCTGGCGCTTTGGTCAGTAAGTTTCACCTGGCGCTTTGGTCAGTATGTTTGATCTGTTCTCTGGCGCCTTGGTCAGTATGTTTCACCTGGCGTTTTGGTCAGTAAGTTTCACCTGGCGCTTTGGTCAGTAAGTTTCACCTGGCGCTTTGGTCAGTATGTTTCACCTGGCGCTTTGGTCAGTAAGTTTCACCTGGCGCCTTGGTCAGTATGTTTCACCTATTCCCTGGCGCCTTGGTCAGTATGTTTTAACTGTTCTCTGGCGCCTTGGTCAGTATGCTTTAACTGTTCTCTGGTGCCTTGGTCAGTATGTTTCACCTGGCGCCTTGGTCAGTATGTTTCACCTATTCCCTGGCGCCTTGGTCAGTATGTTTCACCTATTCCCTGGCCGCCTTGGTCAGTATGTTTTAACTGTTCTCTGGTGCCTTGGTCAGTATGTTTCACCTGGCGCCTTGGTCAGTATGTTTTAACTGTTCTCTGGTGCCTTGGTCAGTATGTTTCACTTGACCCTGCCACGAGATGACGCCGTATCAACTCTGTTTTACTTGACCCTGACACGAGATGACGCCTTATCAAACCTGTTTCACTTGACTCTGACACGAGACGATACCGTATCAATTCTGTTTCACTTGACCCTGACACGATGACGCCGTATCAATTCTGTTTCACTTGACCCTGACAGGAGATTACACCGTATCAATTCTGTTTCACTTGACACTGACACGAGATGACACCGTATCAATTCTGTTTCACTTGACCCTGACACAAGATGACGCCGTATCAATTCTGTTTCACTTGACCCTGACACAAGATGACGCCGTATCAATTCTGTTTCACTTGACCCTGATACAAGATGACTCCGTATCAATTCTGTTTCACTTGACCCTGACACAAGATGACGCCGTATCAATTCTGTTTCACTTGACCCTGACACAAGATGACGCCGTATCAATTCTGTTTCACTTGACCCTGACACAAGATGACGCCGTATCAATTATGTTTCACTTGACCCTGACACAAGATGACGATTTGTCTGTTTTGTTGGTCTCTCTGACGTATCGGATTATATTCATTTTGTTGTTGGGAAGGAATATTTAAAAAATATAATATCTCGATTTCACAGCAGGGTGGCGTTGTAAGAATATCATGCTGGGTCAGTATATTCTTGACCAGTGGTACTCTAGGGCCGATGTGGTCAACATTACGCAGGGTCGCCTTTACTTACCCGGATTATTCTGGTACCCAACGTAGTGGGCCTTGGGTGGACTCTAGAAGTCACTTTGCGATCAGGAAAAATTATTAAATAACTGCGAACCTCGATCCCTCAGCTCGGAAGTCAGTGAACTAACCACTATAGTATCTAGGCTCCTAAAGTAAGCTAGAAGGCATAGGATCGTCACTGCCGTACCTAGGCTCCTAAGGTAAGCTAGAAGGCCTAGGATCGTCCTTGCCGTACCTAGGCTCCTAAGGTAAGCTAAAAAGCCTAGAATCGTCACTGCCGTACCTAGGCTCCTAAGGTAAGCTAGTAGAAGGCCTAGGATCGTCACTGCCGTACCTAGGCTCCTAAGGTAAGCTAGAAGGCCTAGGATTGTCACTGCCGTACCTAGGCTCCTAAGGTAAGCTAGAAGGCCTAGGATTGTCACTGCCGTACCTAGGCTCCTAAGGTAAGCTAGAAGGCCTAGGATCGTCATGAAAATATCTAATTAAAATACAATTGACAACTTTCAAACAATATACAAATCTAAATGCTGTGCCTGGATCTTATTCTAGGATTAACCTTTCAATACATGGACAGCAACAAGAGAATCCTGACACTACAATGTGACGGAAGCATGCTTCCCCCAGACTCTATTATCATGTTCATTACCATCTACAACGGTACGTCAATGACATCGATGGCACAGGTCAAGGTTGGGGAATGCCCGTCCTTCCTGGAAAACCCAGTAGCTAACGATATATACACACCAGCATGCGTACCGGGGTAAGTGTAGGTTGCTTTTGTTGTTGTTGTTGTAGTTGTTGTAGTTGTTGTTGTTGTTGTTTGCTAATGCCCATAATTAGTAGGTTACGCTTTTGTGCGCCCCGAGTGCGTGTTAAATGGCGAGTTACAGTAGCATTCCTCACATCCCGAGCGTGCTAATGAAGGTGTACAGAGGTCCTCCGGGAGGATGTGTTATGCTTGGCTTCATCTGCGTGTCACTCACTACTACGGGGATCACATTGATACCTCACCTCGTTAGCCAGGCTGCCATGAAAACAGTACGTTTCCAGGGAAGGCTACTAGGAAGCCGAGGTGAGGGTATTGGTCAGTATATTTTACCTGATCAGGCGTTAGTCTTCCTCCCCATAAGTTTAGGTTTGAATTATAATTTTGAAGATTTGAATGAAATCCATTTCTGCTTGTATGTAAGCGAAGCAGCGTGGCCTAGGGGCGAGATATCAGTTTCACAATCCCAGCGCTCCTAGTTCGAATCCCGACGTGTCCAGCTTGTCAAACACGGGTTTTTGTCTTGGTACTATCGCTTCTCCAGGTGCAGAAAGTAACTGCAACCTACAATATTGCACCTACCAGCCAAGAATCTTATAACAGCCAATAGGATGATAGGTCCAGATTAGATATTAAAAAATATTTTTTACTTAGAGAGTGGTGAATGCTAAGAATGCATTGCCACGGGAGGTAATAGAGGCAGGGACAGTTAATGCATTTAATAATAAATTGGATGTGCATAGCTTTTAGAGCAAGTTGATGTAAATTAAACTGGTTGTATACATACTCTGCAGAGTCTTCTAAACCAATATGAAGACGTTAAGTTAAGTTGCAAGAAACGGTGTTGTGCACTTAACATGCTATTGATATTTCTTTGCTAGCATATAAGACATTGGACGAGTTTTCCTGAAGTGATAAGAAAAGTAATAGTGAGGTTCTGGAACGACTGAGAGTAGAGAAGATACTTCTTAACGAAATAAAGAAAAAAGAAGAAAAAAATTTCTTTATGCCAAGAGCCATAAAAGTCTGCTGAAAGTTATTTTGGAGTGACGAATGGACGGAAGGAGAGCCAGAGGACGACAGAGGTACAGATGGACAGACAACGTCAGGATGTGGCCAGGACACAGTCTTACTGAGTCTACCAACCTGGCACTGACATAGACAGCTGAAGGTCTGTTATCGTCAGCGTCCGACGTGGAGACGGCACTTGATGTTGATGAATAACTTGATTTAATTATGATGACTTATTTCTATTGATGAGGAACTGAGGGGTGTCGATGTAAGACGTCTGGGGGTCGCGAGTTCAATTCACGGTGGAGACCTTGATGAACATCGTCATCATCATTATAATGTATGTTAACACCATTATCATAATATGCTGATCAGACATGTTAGTCAGGGTCAGGCAAAATATACTGATCGGACATGTTAGTCAGGGTCAGGCAAAATATACTGATCGGACATGTTAGTCAGGGTCAGGCAAAATATACTGATCGGACATGTTAGTCAGGGTCAGGCAAAATATACTGATCAGACATGTTAGTCAGGGTCAGGCAAAATATACTGATCGGACATGTTAGTCAGGGTCAGGCAAAATATACTGATCGGACATGTTAGTCAGGGTCAGGCAAAATATACTGATCAGACATGTTAGTCAGGGTCAGGCAAAATATACTGATCAGACATGTTAGTCAGGGTCAGGCAAAATATACTGATCAGACATGTTAGTCAGGGTCAGGCAAAATATACTGATCAGACATGTTAGTCAGGGTCAGGCAAAATATACTGATTAGACATGTTAGTCAGGGTCAGGCAAAATATACTGATCAGACATGTTAGTCAGGGTCAGGCAAAATATACTGATTAGACATGTTAGTCAGGGTCAGGCAAAATATACTGATCAGACATGTTAGTCAGGGTCAGGCAAAATATACTGATTAGACATGTTAGTCAGGGTCAGGCAAAATATACTGATTAGACATGTTAGTCAGGGTCAGGCAAAATATACTGATCAGACATGTTAGTCAGGGTCAGGCAAAATATACTGATCAGACATGTTAGTCAGGGTCAGGCAAAATATACTGATCTTTTCATGGCAGCCTGGCCAACGAGGTGAGGGATCGACGTTGTCCCATTAGTTGTGAGTGACACGTAGATGAAGCCAAGCATAGCACAACCGCCTGAAGGACCCCAGTCCACCTTCATCAGCATGCTCGGGATGTGAGGAAAGCTACAGCAACCCGCCACTTAACCTCCTTTTCAGGACTCACAAAAAGTAACCTACTCATTATGTGCATTCGAAAACAACAATAACAACAATTTTCATTTTCATCGTCATCCAAATTATCATCATGACTATCATCATTAACATCTTTGTCATCATCATCAATATTATCTTCATTGTCATCCTTGTCAAATCAAAAGTCAGGAGAGTTCAAGACCACTTGCGGAGTAAGACAGGGGGACATTCTATCACCGTACCTTTTCATACTCCTCATGGATGAAGTCATCAAAGCGTGCAAGGAACGGAAAAAAAGTATGAAGTAGGGTACTGGAAGATGAGACCAAGTTACATATCGGAACTAGCATTTGCAGATGATGTGGCCCTGATCACGAAAACCGAAGCACATTTCCAGATCAACTTGCAGGTCTGGGAAGAAGAGTTGAAGAAGAGAGGAATGCACATCAGCAACTCCAAAACAAAAACCATGGTGATCGCCAGAGATGAAAAGAGACATCAGATAACCCTGGGAACACGAGCACTAGAGCAGGTCAGCAACTTTAAATATCTAGGAGTGGTAATAGACAGCAGGGGAGGAATTAAAGAGGAGTTAACTGCACGAAAGGCAGCAGCAAGTAGACTGTTCCATGCAATTAACAGAGGTTTCCTCAGTAGAAGGGAAATAAGCAGGAAAACAAAGATATATGTATACCGCTCGACCTATGTGCCTGTCCTGACATATGGATGTGAGTCATGGGCGATGACTAGAGCCAAAGAAAGGCAATCACAAACTTCAGAAATGAGGTTCAGGTGACGAAAAGGGACAAGATCCGTAACCAGACAATACGTAGCAATCTTGAAGTTCAACCCCTGCAGACACAAGTGGAGCAGTCCCAACTACAGTGGTTTGGCCATGTCTGTAGAATGGAAGAAGATCGGATACCAAAGCGGTCATGGGAGATCAAAAGTCGAGGACGCAGACCCAGAGGACGTCCCAAAGTACCTTGGGAAGACAACATACAACAGTCCCTAAGTGATAGAGGGCTGGATTGGAAAGAGGCCAGGAAAAAGACGGCGGATAGAGCAGTGTGGCGTTCTCTTTGGCAAACCTCTACACCTCACAGTAGAAGAGGAGCGACTAAGTAAGTAAGTCATTCATGCTATCATCATTACCATTGTTATCACCATCATTTTCACCATCAATATCACCACCATTATCACCACCATTATCCCCTTCATTATCACCTTCATTATCACCTTCATTATCACCTTCATTATCACCTTCATTATCACCTTCATTATCACCTTCATTATCACCTTCATTATCACCTTCATTATCACCTTCATTATCACCTTCATTATCACCACCATTATCACCACCATTATCACCTTCATTATCACCACCATTATCACCACCATTATCACCTTCATTATCACCTTCATTATCACCACCATTATCACCACCATTATCACCACCATTGCCACCAATTCCTACCACACCAGCATCGAGCATGTCAGTACTTCGTGGACTCCTCCAGAACAAGTCCAATGTTGGGTCGTCAATATTCCCCTCCCCAAGGGACAATCGTGCCTTGTTGTCAGTCACTTACCTGAACGGCTGCTGGCGGCTTTGAGGTCAAGACTTTTCGTCAATTAAATAAATTGTCACCTACTCCCTGACACAGCTCTGGGCAGAACATCCAAGGTTGGTCGTGCAGTCCATCGCCTCCTACTGCTATATTGAAGGCAATGTAGGCAAAGTGTGGAGGAGCATCCCCATAAACAGATATCAACATCATATATAATGAGGCCAAGACCATAATTAAAGTCATCTACAGATTTAAACAAATGGGCCGGTCAACACTCCAACTTCCGAAAAGAAGACAGCCATTTTAACTTAACTAGAGAAGACAAAGTGGCCATCTGCAGCCTGAGAACTGGACATCACAGACTCAAGGGTCATCTTTACAACAAAATGAGGATTGGGCCAGATGACAGGTGCCCATGTGGGGAGCATAGCATGCCCGTTGAATACATCCTGCAAAGCTGCAAGCTCACGCAGGAAGAGCCTCAGAGCAGTCTAGTTTTGGGGCTACAAAGAAATATTCCTTCCCCATTTCTGTCTATTGCACTGTCATGCCTTCCAACTTCTTGGCTTTTATTTCAACTCATTTTATCTTTGCAGCAAGATTGAGGCGCTGCCCATTCTCAAGTTAATCTTTATAGACTTGGACACATCCACCCCTCAAACGTTTGGTTGTAACCTCACAACAAGGCATGGGACGTCAGGCCACAATGCAAGCACATCATGGACAATCTCTCTAGAAATGACAGGTGAGACATGTACCCAGATGAGCAGGCATTCGTCAATTAGATATGATAATGCAATGATAGTTCCCGGTCTTCCATCGAGGGATCACTTACTGGGGAAGAAGAATAAGAGCTTAACAGCATACTGTACATGTCGTAATAAGCGATTGAGGGTTGTGTATGACACTGGCAACTTCATTATGTAAAGCAAAGTACCACTAAACGACTTTTTCAAGAGAATAAACATACGTTGATGCAGAGTTCCTGCAATATGGTCATTTGTAGTTGGAGCCTCATGCTCCTACTGGAGCGAAAAAAGTTTATGGTATGAAATGTTATATAAAAGTTTACAATATATAGTATTGTAAAAAAAAACGTTGTTGATATGAGTATTATATAAAAAAAAGTTTATGATAAAGACTTCTATACACAAAAAATTATGGCATATAGTTTAAAATAGGTGTATGTATGATATGGGGTGCTATATAAAAAAAAGTTTATGATTTGTGGTGCTATATAAACAAGTTTATGATATGGGGTGTTATATAAACAAGTTTATGATATGGGGTGCTATATAAAAAAAGTTTATGATATGGGGTGCTATATAAAAAAAGTTTATGATATGGGGTGCTATATAAACAAGTTTATGATATGGGGTGTTATATAAAAAAAAGTTTATGTTACGGGGTGCTCTATAAAAAGTTTATGATATGGGGTGCTATATAAAAAGTTTATGCAATAGAGTGCTATATAAAAAAGTTTATATGGGGTACTATATAAAAAGTGTATTATATGGGGGTGCTATATAAAAAGGTTTATGATATGGGGTGCTATATTAAAAAGTTTATATGGAGTGCTATGTAAAAAGTTTATGATATGGGGTGCTATATACAAAAGTTTATATGGAGTGCTATATAAAAAGTTAATGATACAGAGTGCTATATAAAAAAGTTTATGATATGAGGTGCTATATAAAAAGTTTATATGGAGTGCTATATAAAAAAGTTTATGATATGGGGTGCTATATAAAAAAGTTTATGATATGGGGTGCTAGATAAAAAAGTTTATGATATAAACTGTTATATAATAAGGTTAATGCTACGAAGTGTTAATTAAAACACAATGTACCATCGAGTGTACCTTCATTAAAGTAATATTCTCTATATACTATCGGCAATTAACACTTCCCAACCAAATGTAGCTTTATCCACATAATATTATTTTCATACATAGGCACCCGACTGCCGTCGGCGATGAAGAAACCTCTTAATGTACTTAGCCGCAGCCTTTGTGTGGCCGGGTGGCCAGTTCTCTTCGTTGTTGTTAATACTTTCCCCAACTCATACGTCAGGTAATCATTTACAGCTGGGTTGACTGGAGGAGCGTGTCAGGGGTTCTATTCTGGACTCTGTCGCCACAAAGTTACTCCCCGCTTCCAATATCCTCTCAGCGTGTCAGGGACCCTATTCTTGACTCTGTCGCACACAGAACGTGCCCCAGAAACCACTCAAGCTGGAACGACATGTAACAGAGGGCAATGTTAAACAACAGCTCGAGACAGGAAGTGACGAAGTACACAGCTTGTTATCTAGTTCGGAACCGTATAGGGAGTGTGAAGGTTATTGACCTGTCACGCCCTGCTGAAGTGAGTCGGGATTTCAATTGACATAGCACCAAATAGAGACAGAGAGCGAAAGAGAGAGAGAGAGAGATAGAGAGAGAGAGAGATACAGAGAGAAGGGAACTAGGGGTTAAAATAGATCATACAGGTAAAGTTAGTTAGCAAGTCCATGGAGCAGTGACAACGGCAAATGCAATGTTAAGTATGATAACACGAAATATTAAACATGGGATCAAAGAAGTGATTGTTAAACTGTATATATAGCTAGACCTAGATTGGAGTACTGTGCGCAGGAGTGGAGTTCTGATCATAGAGGGGAGACAAACATGCTGGAAAAGATGCAAAAAAGAGTGACAACGCTGAAAGTGGGATTCCAGAATTACAGTTATGAGGAAAGACTCAGAAAAACCGGCCTACGGTGTCTATAAAGTAGAATAAAATGTGACTTAATTCAGGTTTATAAGATAATCAAAGGAACGAATAAATTAGACTTTAACAAGTTTTTTCCAAATACATCCACCTACAAGAACAAGGGGGGATAGCTACAAATTACCCAAGGAAAGGACATTTTTTATTAGTCAGAGAGTGGCGAATGTTTGGAATGCATTGCCATAGGAAGTAGTGGAAGCAGGGACAATTAATGCATTTAAGAATAAATTAGATGCACATAGCTTTTAGAGCAAGGTAATGTAAATGAAACTGGTTGTATACAGACTCTGCAGACTCTTCTAAACCAGTATAAAGACTTTAAGTTTAGTTAAGTGACAGTCGATTCTCTTCACTTGTGTGCTCAAAGTAAATAAAGCTGTCAAGGATGAAGTGTTAAAGCCTTTAATCGTCGAGACTTCATGTGGGCTTACACGTGTTCTCATTATTCTGCCTTTCTTTCACTAAACTAATGCCGGTATCCATTTCCAATTCGGTGTACTGGAGCATATCTTCTTCTTCTTCTTCTTCGTTCTCAATCTCCCACTACCAAACCCTGAAAGGGCTTAAGTAGCAGAATGTAGTCTAGAGAACGGAATGCATTGTGTCGTAGTTTACAGCTTGACTGCGATATTTGCACCTTTCGGTCCAACACATCCGATTCCAGCAAGCATTTTTTGAGTACCGGGTTAGCATTCCCTCTTCGATCCCTTCTCCTTAGCCAGTCTGCCCTACTGCAGCCTGTTATCCAGGATCACCGCGTGGAGGTGTAGAAGGGTCTTGGCAGCTATGATTCGCTGGCCCTGACGCTAGCAGTCAGCTATGGGTCGCTGACCACTGCAGCTCATGCGCTGCTCAACATCTTGATCCCCTGGAGCATATCAAAACCAATCCGTGATCTACCTGTTTTTTCTCTAGTTTCCCAACATGGAGGAATATTTGAAATAATGCCGGCATCTCTGGCAACCTCTAGGTATATGGACAAGTCAATAAATAAGTCTCAAATGGCTATTTAACCAACAATAGTGTGAGCAGTCTGTCCATTGTTTCTCAGAATTTTCGTGTTTTGAGAAATTTATTGCGACAAATTTATTTTTTTAAATGATTGATTGATTGGCTGGATGATTGATTGATTGGCTGGATGATTGATTGATTGGTTGGATGATTGATTGATTGGCTGGAGGATTGATTGATTGGCTAGATGATTGATTGATTGATTGGCTGGATGATTGATTGGCTGGATGATTGATTGATTGGCTGGATAATTGATTGATTGATTTGCTGGATGATTGATTGATTGGTTGGATAATTGATTGATTGGCTGGATGATTGATTGATTGATTGGCTGGATGATTGATTGAATTGTTGATTGACTGGATTATTGACTGATAGATTGACTGGATGATTGATTGATAGATTGATTGTTTTTAAAAACATAGCTTGCTTATTTGAACCTAATATTATTGCAGCTTCTCCTCCTGTTACAAATGAAAGGACTGCGGAAAGCAGATCCCAGCCAACAGATAAATCAGGCAAGCTTCAAGACTCCTATCTTACAGCGTACGTTATGGGCTTCGCTATCTTAGCGCTGGTTTTAGCGCTGGCAACTGCCATGTGCTATATTGGACTGCACACACTACGGTCACGGCGAGGTTCAGTTAATGGGTCTTCTGGTCGTCGCTCTAGCAGACCCATCGTTGACACGGATCTCCAGAATGAAGAAGAGCACGAGTCTGGCAACAGGACAGGTGAGGTCATTGTGTTAAATGTAAATGGGAATTAACCGCTGACATTTTTTAGGACTCCATTGTACTAAGCCGTAGCCTGCGAGAGGTTAGGTGGCCAGTGCCCTTCCTTGCTGTTTTTACTTCCCTAACGCATGCGTCAGGTATCCATTTACAGATGGGTTGACTGGAGAAGCAGTCTCCGATTAAAATCCTGACGCTATTCGAACTAAGGCACGCTGTTACCACAGAGAAGTGAGTACGAGCTACCCACATGGTAATTGTGTGGTAGACGATATTTCGTGGGACGCCTTTTCATAAGATCTTCAGCTTATTGTGGTGGTGTTATCAAAGGTTAATGTAGTATCATAGCAGATGTTGCTGTCAGAGATGAGGTGTTGGTGGCTATGTTGACTAGGTTCGTGCTAAAAATAATAATTTTTTTTAGCGTTTGCCTTATTTCTGTATTCCCCAAGGCGGTGAGTGTTGCACTACATTTTTATATTGCACCTGTCGGTCCAGTGCATCCGTCTTCGGCATGAATTTTAAGTAAGGGTCTGCTTCTTCCTGCATTTTATAAGAGTTTCCTTTCCTGGGGTAACGGCCGGTGCTGTGATTGGGAAGTGAACTCAGCACGTTTGGGTTGTGAGCCGTGTCACTTAACCACTAGCCCACGCCGACCCTTGGGGTCCGTGCTAATCAGAGGTAGGCTTCCGGTCCGGTCAGTTACCTGGTACCCATTGAGCATGCTGGTATGCCTGGGAAATGTGGGTTTTTTCAATAAATATATTATATTTATATGAAGACATCACCGACAGCGTGGGTCACTAATGCACATTTTAAGATCAATTTACATTTCAAACTAGGGTCAGACAGGGAAGTCTGATATCTCCGATAGTCTTCCTTGCTGCTGTGTTCTGGGTACAGATGAGGCAAACACAAAGTGAGCACCGTCATTATGTGGTCTAATAAACTGGGCGGAGACACACAGTGGACACCGCCGTTATGTGGTCTAGTAAACTGGGCGGAGACACACAGTGGACACCGCCGTTATGTGGTCTAGTAAACTGGGCGGAGACACACAGTGGACACCAAAATTATGTGGTCTAGTAAACTGGGCGGAGACACACAGTGGACACCGCCGTTATGTGGTCTAGTAAACTGGGCGGAGACACACAGTGGACACCGAAATTATGTGGTCTAGTAAACTGGGCGGAGACACACAGTGGACACCGAAATTATGTGGTCTAGTAAACTGGGCGGAGACACACAGTGGACACCGCCGTTATGTAGTCTAATAAACTGGGCTCAGATACAAAATGGATACTGCCGTTACGTGGTCTAATAAACTGGGCGGAGACACACAGTGGACACCGCCGTTATGTGGTCTAATATACTGGGCGTAGATACAAAGTTGACACCGCCAATCTGGTAATGTGGTCGCGGTTTCATTATTCAAGATCACCTTTTGCGAGGCGGAATAATCAGCGGTCGAAGCTGTCTGATAATAGTTATCACAGCGGCGGAAAACGCGTCGGAGATATGCCTCATTTAGAACTTCAGTTTATGAAGCAAGGTCCTCGCAGCATAAGGTCATCTATACCCACTGAAGGTCGCAGACACCGATAAATGCCCATGTGGAACAGTGGGCCAGAATCCTGAATACTTTCTACAGAAATGACCGCTCTATATGGACATCTTCTTCTTCTTCCTTGAAGGCAGCAGTCGACTCAAGGCTCTGTACGCTTCCGTACAGCTTCTTGTGGAGGGAAATGAGATACTAGACCTGGCCAGAGGGTGCGGAGCTGAAACAAACGCTGTGGGGCTGCCTCTCCGACCTGGTGAAGACGACCATCATGGCGACTGGTCGGTAGATATAGACCAAAGATCCTGAACTCAAAGAAGACAAAGAAGACGGTTATCATAAAACTGATCCTGGCAATGGAGATGCAGTTTTGTATACTTCAATGTATAATATCTTCAGCCTTTTTGATGGGGTACCAATTGGTGTCATCGCTACCAAAATATAAGCAAAGGATAGTAACATTTTAAACCTACCAAGCAAGTCGTTAGATGCGACTAAAGAGGGTTGCGCATGGTGCTGGTTTCTTCACCCTGTAGAAACTTTGTTACAAAAGCATCAGAATAATGGACAAGTCAATCAAAAGGAACGAACAACGGTTGGCTAAGTACATGAGAACTTAGGGTGTATTTGTTGGAGATCTAGTCTCCACAGGGAGCGGACAAGGTTTTGATTGATTGACCAATAGAAATATACTTCATTAAAGTTGATGATGTCGTGATGAAGTGTTCAACAATACACTATATCTTGTGTCAGTGTTTGAGTTTTTGAATACATTTCTGTATTCCTATACAATGTATCTTGTGTCAGTGTTTGAGTGCTTGAATACATTTCCTCAATTCGAGAGGAGTCGCAGACATTTGTCCACGTACTAGGCTCATAAGCCAATAACATCTCTGTGCCATGACCAGGCTTGTCCCCTGGTCAAATGCACTCCTTCGAGAGAAATCGCAGGTCGCTGACATTTGGTCCACGTGCTTGGCTGATAAGCCAATGGTGAGCTACCATCAGAGGGACTACGGCCGAACGCCTCTGAGCCAGAATCCCGCCCTAAATCTCATAACCGCTGTGATGGGAGGCTACGACATGGCTGGGACCTGGGGCTCGCGTCTCAGCCCGGCCCGGTCAAGCCGCAGAAATGCACCTGGTTAAATGCACTCCTGCCTCGCTCTTTGCCTCTGTCTGCTATCAGTCATCCCAATGGACGCAGAAGAGATGCAGTCCAACGGACATTGCACCCCTGCCCTATTGTGACAACCTCCCAGGTGGCGGGGAATGCTAGGCGTACCATCACTGCAGATGAGCCGAGAAAATAAAGGAAGCAAAGAGATACCTCACTCACATGCACATGCTACGTTCCTGGCAGGACGTCACGATCCTGAGACACAGTCACACTGGACTGCCTCTCTTCCGGAATAGTACAAACTAGTACATAGTCCATCATATCATTGCCAAACCCTATAGACACGAGTGGGGAAGACTCGATAGTCCTGCAAGACAACTTCCCTAAGAGAGACAACTCTGACCAAAAACAACTGCTGCCTTGCAGATAGGCTGGGGACAGCCAAAGGCTAAGGAGGGCATCCCTACAGAAACGCCTGTTGAAATCGGATGCACTAAGCCACAGGCTTAACAAAATAAAACAGTGCAACGTAAATATCGCTGTAAACAGCGTACGATGAAGAAGAAGAAGAAGAATACATTTCTAGCTGTCTTCTTATGCTAAACCAGGGCACATACAGGTACCTATTTTCAGAAGAGTAAACTGGATCGTCATGTGAGTAGATTATCTATATGAATAACGTTTACTGAAATATATCATTCCTGTAACACCTGCTACACTGTGGGATTGAATGATTCATTGATTGTCCGACTGATTGATTAGCTGATTAATCGATCGATTGTTTGGTTGCTTAATTGATTAATAAATTTATTTATTTACTGACTTGCCGATTGATTGACTAATTGATTTATTGCGATTGATTACTCGATGTATTTATTAATTTTAACTATTTTTTAATTGATTAACCGAAAAATGGATTGACTATTTGATTGATTGATCGATTTACTGATTTCGATCCAAGTGTAGGAAAGGCCATCCACTGTAGCTATCCCCTTACAGAAAGTCTGTGCTATAGAACTATATGCAGGCTAGTAGTTGTGGTACCTGTAGCGATTGGTTTTGCATGATGATGTTGCTAGCTATTTGTTCACTTTAGTCCTATGGATAGCCACAGCTACAACAAAGGAAGACAATCTGAAATGATAGTGCAGGACAGTAGTTTATAGTGTATGAGTACTCAGAATAGTATAGTTTAGTATATCGTGCACAGCATGGTGTAAAATATTATAACATAGTATAACCCAGTCTATCGTAGCGTAGCATAGCATAGCAAAGTATAGTGTAGTATAGTATAGTATATTATAGTAAAGCATAGCACATATCATAGTATAGTATAGTATAGCATAGCATAGCATAGCATAGCATAACATAGCAAAGAAAGTAAAGTAAAGAAAGTAAAGTGAAGTAAAGCAAAGCAAAGCAAGCCGAAGCGAAGCGCGAAGCAAAGCAAAGCATAGCAAAGCAAAGCAAGCCGAAGCGAAGCGCGAAGCAAAGCAAAGCGAAGCAAAGCAAAGCATGGTTCTGTTACAGAACATGTACTGTTGGAAAGTATAGTATAATAACAAATACGTTTTCTAATATCTCCAGATGTTGGATGTGAGCGCTCGCTTATCTGCCCGACCACAGCTTTCAGGAGACCGTCGTACCAAGAATACTCAGAGCCGTTGTCGCCAACGCTTTCAGCTATATCAGATTTCGTTGGCATTGATTTCATGCATGTTCAACTAGCCAATCAGATGACAACAGCATCCATCTTGCGGTTTCCAGGAAATAGTAGCGAGAAAAGTTATCTCATTTCCAAAAAACCTCTTAATGAAAACATTACTGAATCACACATATCTGATATGGAGGGAAATATTTGTGGTGGAGTGTCTGATGGACATATGGTCTGTCGCTCAGAAAGTGTTGTGGTTTTTCTAGAACACTCGATTCTTACAGAACAAGAGTGTTCCGTAGATAATGGGATTTGTCACTGTAGACGTGCTAAGATTGGGAACGAAAGTTCAAACAGAGAAATAACTCAGAGGGCGTGAACGAATATTTTCTCTTAGCTATGAAATGCATGTGAGCTTTCAAAGATGCATACTGGGGCTTTCTTGTATATGAATATGTTTGATGATCTCTTGTGACCCCTATACCTTACTGTGCGTGTTCAAATATGTAACAGTTCCCACCGGAGCAAGGAGTTTAGGATGCCTGAACATGTTAAAGCTTAAAGCTACCTGAATGCATATCAAGGTCACTCACCGTCTCAGCAAAGGAGAACAGAGTTGGGTTAAGAAATGTGGACAGGTAGAAACTGACCACTGGCCTTCCGATTTTGGTAGGGGGAGATTAATTGACAGACGAAATTGGCAGCGGGGCTTGCTGCGAGAGAAATGAGTGACAGGTGTGCAAAGTGTTTCGTTCCAATTGGGATTGAAGATGACCATCACCTGAGATCGATTGGTCAAGCTCTGGCCTTGCTTGAGGATATATAACTCGAGACATAGTTTAGCTCGAAGGCTGGAGAGAGAAAGGCTGGAGAGAGAGAGGCTGGAGAGAGAGAGAGGCTGTATGGAGGAGAGTGAGACTGAATGTAGATAGTATGTTTAACTCACCGACTTAGATAGAGGAGCGATTGATAGACGGTTGGACGAATGTTTAGTGATAGAACAGGATCACTCAAATAGGTGAATGAGTTTTGCATTAATGGATAATCTGAAAGTGTGTTTGTAAGCAAGGACACATTGTGAACGAGTTATGTCGAGATCGCCCGCCTGAGGGGATTTCAGTGAGGAAGAGTATTTGATAAGGTGTGTTAAAGACGCTGTTAAAGCGATGTGTATGTGATGTAATTGCAAGGCAATAGAACTGGGTGTTAGATAGTTGGGAATTCCATCAATAGCTAATGCTTACAATTCCCGTTATAGTAGAATGTTTAGTTAAGATATGTATTATATTGTGTTTGTAATTTCTCTACTCATTCTATGATATGAGTATGATTTAATAAATATGCCACCTGCTGTGTGATATGTCATTTACTGAGTATGGTCATGATGATGTGGATGAGTGTGAGAATGTTCTAAGTTAGATCACGGCCAGCAGAGGGTCTGCTACACGTTATTATTATGTTGGTGCCGTGACCAGGATAGTCGTGGTAGATTTATAAATATAGTGTGTGTGTAGCTACAGATCTTTATTTGCCTGTGTAACACAAGTGTCGCAGCTATATATAACTTGTGTGTGTAGTTAGGAATAGAGGAGTAGCTAGTGGTTAGAGTGTTAGTACCATAAACAGCTTTTCCAATCATCTGACTGGAAAGTGTGACATTATTCTTCCACCCATTGTTGTATTATTGACAAGACTTTGTGCGTACTTGACAGTCTTGTAAATTTTTTTTTATTGGGGGGGGGGGGGGGGGGGGGCCAGACGGGTTTATTCAGTATGTCGAGGTTGGACAATGTTAAACAATGTTATCATTGTCTAGCTTTTGGACATTTGTCTATAGGATGCCCAAATATAATTCGGAATACGAACGTTGTCTGGAGAAGAGGACTGTTTGTCAAAAACAAGCCTTTGATGGCACTAGCTACAGTCAGCGATAAGTTGAAGGACAAAAGTCAACTACATAACCAGCTAAGAGAACTAACAGGCAGAGTCATTCGGCTGGAAAGACAGGAAAAAGATCTCCAATGGAAGCTGCGACAGCTGTTGCAACAGTTTGAAATAGGAGCTTTCAAACCAGCTAGGAAGGAGAGAAGAAATAAAGAAATCACAGGAGTAAACACGGCCCAGTATTTTGGAAGGGGACAGAGTGGTAGGAAAGTGAGTAAGAAGCCCATCCAACTTCCACATTCCGATCCGTAGAGGGACAGAGGTGGAAATCTCAGGATGGACTTGTGTGAACGGATCGACAGAGGTGGCGAAAATGAGAGTTTGACCCAGGAGGAGAGGCCAAGTCAAATGAGAGGAGGAGGAATGGTTGGGCAGAAGTTTGAATCGGGCAGATTCTTAGCCCACAAGAGGCCTTTTGCAAGGTTACAGATGGAGAGGCAGGGTAGGAGCTATAAAAGAGACTTTGAGCACGGGGCGGATGGACAGAAAGAAAGAGATACAGGTTTTGTGTATCCAGAAAAGTTAGGGACGGAGGGCATTTTACGCAATGCAAACAAGACAAACGTTCGCTCAGAGGTCCAAATGAAAAGTCAGAGCATCGGACAGTGTAGGCTGAGAATTCAGGAAGAGGGTATTACGTCGATTAACATGGTCGGGCGTGCTGAAAGGGGCCAAGCTTACCAGGAACTTGTGGTCAAGCCTTGTAGAACATTAGTTAAAGTCGACGAAGAATCGAACAAGGAAATAGTCGGAGATTCACCAGATAAAGAGGAAATGAGAGGAGGAGGAATGGTGGCAGGGCCTAGCCATGCAGGAGAAGTGGTTGAACAGACCGAAAGAAGGGACAACTCTTCGGCCACCGAGGAAGGAAGTGGGAATGACGCACAGTTGGAATGTGAAACGGACGCACCGGGTAAGAATACTCGTGCAGCCAACAAAGGAGAAACAGAGTTTCTAAGGAAAACGAAGAAAAGGGAAAGACAGTGTAACCACAGGCAGAACGGCGAACCAGTCATCGAAGCAAAGAAGAAAAGATCTCAGTTCGAAATAAGCCAACAGTCAAACGAACAGTGTGAAAGGTTTTTCCCACAAATAGTGAATACAGATGGACGGAATGCTGAAGTAGCGGACGATGTAAATGTACGTAACACTACAAGAGAACCTGTGGGTACAAGCCAAATAACCGTGAAACAAACAGACCAGACGATGGGCGTTTTACAGGAGGAAATCGCACAGCAATCTGAGACAGCTGATGGGGCAGCGCATAGTATGGTTGAAATAAGCAGTACTGACAAGTTTAGTGACGCTAGCCAAAAACATGGAGTTCAGAAATGGAATTAGGTAAAGTCGTGGAGTACTTACACACATGGTAGTACAGATGTAGGGCTATCATGTGAAACTCCAGTTAATGGGCGCATTTGCATAAAATTTGTTTCATCTACCGTTATCCTTGGGAAACGGAGATTTGAATAATTAGGGGGTAAGGTAGAGGTTTTGAGGAATGACCAGATGTTAAAAATTCCTTTGAATTCGTTGTCTGAAGTACACGCCAGACAATGAGCGGACGGTCAGTCTGAAGCGAAGACTGACTGAAATCAAAGGGACATTTCCGACCAGAGAAACGGACAGAACGGACAAGAGATGCAGGATAGCTGGATGCGCCAGGTAATGATTACGCGACGCAGGGTAACACGTGGACGTGATGTTTCGGTCAAAATCTCACCAGGTAGCTTTGATGGGGGGAATTTGGGGAAACAGCGGTGAATTAGTTAGATCACAACACTTGGTTTGGATTCCTCCTGACAAAGACCGCCAGAAGTTAAAGGGGCTAACCAACTTTAACAAAGACTGCATCCTGGACGTGTAGGGGTACAGCATGACATAATTCCACATGTGGAAGATTCGGTTTTTGACTTTTGTCTCAGACATAGTTTAGTATCTGATTAAGTTAGAACTTAGTCATACTTTAGTGACATAGTCTAGTAGAACTTAGTCATAGTTTAGTATCTTATAAAAGGGGCTTTAACAGGTGCGCATCTGTGGAACACGAGTAGGAGTGAAGGTTGATGGCACTTGATCATGTTTTTGTGTGCAAATATTTTGACATTTGTATTTTGACAATCGTATTACTTGCACTTTAATTGATTGTTGTTGTTTGTTTAAACATGATTATGTGTCCTGACATAAGTATCAAAGTGTGATACTTACGGACTGAAATACTGATATCATTAGTATGCGTGCAAATATTTTGACTTTTGTATTTGGTGTTTGGGTTTTGACTAATGGTATTACTTGCATTTTTAGTGGGTTGTATGGTCGATATAGTATGCATTGCATTTTTCTTTATTTTGTTGTTGTTTTGTTGTTTAAACATGATTACATATCATGACAGTATCAAAGTGTGATACTTGCTGACTGAAATATTGATATCATGAGTATGCGTGCACATATTTTGGTTTTGGGTTTCGACATTGCATGCATACATTTGTCTTTAATTTGTTTGTTTTTTGTTGTTGTTGCTGTTGAATCATATTTACAGGTACTTGATTCAGGTTATACAGGCGATCTACAGAGCAGTATATCTCATCCAGACTGTAGGCCTCCGCAAACAGAGGTCATAACGAGTTCCAGAACAAGAAATAGCATGTTGGAACACTGAGCTGGCTGACTTAATGACACTTAGTGTTGTAACAGTAGATGTTACTGACTTGTTATGGTGTATATTTTATCACATGTATGTGGAGTCTTTGCAGAGAAGACTATATTGATCAGAAGTTGTAATATTGACTATGACATATGTTGTCAAATATCGTTTTTGTGGGAAACATAAAGAATTTTGCTTTTTTCTTTGAGAGGGGATAGCTGTCAAGAGAGACAATGATAACTAGCCCGAGGATAACCCACGTAAATTCGTGGCCTCACAGGAGTTAGTATGAAGTGAATCGTCGGCCAGGCGTGTAGTGAGACCACCTGAGAAAATTGACCTGAACTGGTCGAGTGTAACAATGAAGGTTCGTGTCCTTAGAGGAAGGCACGGTAAACAGGGCGAGGTATGTTGACCTCAAATGAGTAGGGAGAATTCCTTAAGGTGTTTCTGTTTTGATGAGTTAAAGGTCCCGCAGGGACAGACTTGGGTGTATTTGACTGTAAAACGATGTAAAAGTGGTGGCTTGTGTTGTAAAAAGGACCAGCCACAGTGTTTTTCTTCTGCTTGTATTGATTGTGTATGTATTACAAAAAGTTTATATGTATCAAATCACATGTCTTTTTATGCATGTACGATGTGAGTGAAGTTGTAAACAGGTGTGGTGTTTACATTATGGATAGTGGAGACGAAAATTGTGTGGATGTGTTTTTTGTCAAGGCAGGTACAATTTGAGTGGAGTTGTAAACAGAAGTAGTGTTTACATTTTGGATAGTGGAGACGAAAATGGTGGTAATTTTCTTGATGAAAAAAATGACCATCCATGTTTCGGTCTGTAGTTTAGGGAGGTAATGTAACAGTTCCCGCCGGAGCAAGGAGTTTAGGATGCCTGAACATGTTAAAGCTTAAAGCTACCTGAATGCATGTCAAGGTCACTCACCGTCTCAGCAAAGGAGAACAGAGTTGGGTTAAGAAATGTGGACAGGTAGAAACTGACCACTGGCCTTCCGATTTTGGTAGGGGGAGATTAATTGACAGACGAAATTGGCAGCGGGGCTTGCTGCGAGAGAAATGAGTGACAGGTGTGCAAAGTGTTTCATTCCAATTGGGATTGAAGATGACCATCACCTGAGATCGATTGGTCAAGCTCTGGCCTTGCTTGAGGATATATAACTCGAGACATAGTTTAGCTCGAAGGCTGGAGAGAGAAAGGCTGGAGAGAGAGAGGCTGGAGAGAGAGAGGCTGTATGGAGGAGAGTGAGACTGAATGTAGATAGTATGTTTAACTCACCGATTTAGATAGAGGAGCGATTGATAGATGGTTGGAAGCAACAATATGCGCCTGACCTGGTCTCGGAAGATCTTTCGTTAACTCATGTCCTTCTTTAAAAATCGTTGTCCAGTTCTTCCCTATTGTCTTCGACACACTTTTGTCACCATACACTGCCTGCATTCTGTGATAAGGAATAAAAGCTGCTTGTCCTTGCAGTCGACCCGTACCGTATATTCTAGAATTGGTATTTTTACAAACAAATGCTGTTGATTGCCCACAATGAGTAAGTTTGCTTTTTGTGGGCCCTGAAAAGGGCGTGAAGAGGCGGGCTACAGTAGCTTTCCTCGCATCCTAGGCGTGCTGATGAAGGTTGACCTAGGTCGTCCAAGCTGTTATGAAATGCTTGGTTTCATCTACGTGATGCTCACTACTATGGGGATCGCGTCGATCCACATCTCGTTAGCCAGACTGCTTTTAAAACAGTCTGTTTCCAGGGAACGCTACATTAAAGAGATATATTGGTCTTGGTCAGTGTATTTTCCCTGACCCTGACTGACTCGAGGTCCTGGTCAGTATTTTGTGCCTGACCCTGTCACAACGCTTTGGTCAGTATGTTGTGCCTGACCCTGTCACGACGTCTTGGTCAGTATGATGTGCCTGACCGGACTTTCACTTCAGTTCCCAGCTTCCTCCATTCAATAAGATATACGCCATACCGAGGTTTTGAACGCACCAACATTGACACCGCTCGACCACTAACCCCTCTGTGAAAGTACAAAAAGTCAAAACATTATATTGATGCGCAATACAAACCGAAATACTGCTTGGGTTTTATCAGCGCCATAAAATGAATTTTCCTGACAACAACAATGCAAAATACTTCCTGGTCCATCCATCATCAACGTGTTGTGCTTTCTGTGTGTTTTTTCAGTGCTACTTCTCATTAATTTGAGTTTCAGTTCATGGTTTCAGATGTCCAGTTCAACTTGAACTGTCTCTAAGTGATAGAGTGCTTTGATAGAGTACCTCCTCAAAGATTATTTCAAAAGTTAAAATCACATGGAATAGGTGGGGAAGTTGCCAAATGGATTGAAAATTGGTTAACGGGAAAACGGCAGAGAGTGGGCATAAATAAGGAGAACTCTGAGTGGTGTGAAGTGAAAAGGGGAGGGCCACATGGCTCGGTTTGGGGACCAATCTTGATATACATAAACGATTTTGACATTGATATGGGATCCATGATTGCCCAAATGTGCTGATAACACAATACTATGCAGAAGTGTTTCATCTAAAGCAGGGGCATGTGCCCTTGTAGATGTACAGGTCGACTAAGAACTAAGAACAATCAGCGCCAGGACATGCAACTCGTGAGCTCTAACATTCTGCTCCTGTGAAGGCAAACATCACTTTACAAAAGCAACTTCTCGAGGCAGTCGATAGCTTTATACTACCTAGTCAGTCCCTCAGCAGAGAAGCGAATATCGATTCTGAGAGGTCAACACAATGATTGAAAAGGAGAGTTTGTGTTTGTAAGACTAAAGTGAATCTTTGGAACCGATAAGCCATCAGTGTATCCAACAAAGTAGAAGTATATCGTTTTGTAGTTCAAATTATTTGTTTGAATGTACATGGACATGTAAGAAAGCTAAATCGTTTCCCCGTTAGCTGCCATGGCAGGCCGCTCAGGGTCATATGACAGAATAAATGACTGAATTCTGAAATTCCTTCTGAGACTAACATTTTGAACATTTATACGCTTCAGCAGAAAGCCCAGATAAGATGGACGGAATATGTTGCTCGCATGGCCGATGAGCTTATCTCAAAGCAGCTACAATATGGTGAGCTCAGAACAGACAGATGCTTATTAGGATTACAGATGAAACGCTAAAGAGACTCTTTGAATGTCTGAGAACTTTCATCATGGATGTCAACTCTTGAGAGCTGGTTACACAGAATCGTTCCACCTGACACGTTAAAAGGAAAGTAAAGTAGCATTACTGCCGTAGGGGGTGAGGTGTTAGTGGTCTCACATTTTAAAGACTCGGCTATATGAGGGCGGTAGCCATCTCCTCTCCTTCGCTGCTTTTACTTCCAGGACTGAACCGGTACCCATTTAAGGCTGTGTCGACCCGCGGCCGTTGCGGTCTGAAAAATTATTTCCGCCTCAACTGGGGAATGAACCCAGGACCACTCAGATGCGAAGCCAGCTCGCTAACCACACACTACCTAAGACTCCCTGACGCGTTAGCTTCACCAAAAGTGCTCAGATCGCAGAGCGAAACTTAAAGTCAGAAGATGAGAGGAAATGATCGATCGAAGGAAAGCAGTACGCGTGACGATTTCCCAGGGAACTCCTCACAGGAATTCCCTGAGTGTGTCAGAATTGGTCACATAAGAGTTCACACTTTGCTGAGTAAAACTGATGCTATCCACATCTTCGCTTCCGATGGCAACTATTATATTTTAATTTTTTTAAATTTTTAAATATGTATTAATACATTAGCTATCAGTATTTAGACTTACATTTCTCATTGCATAATTACATTTAATATTACATTTTGTTCACTGTTAAAGTCAACCAATCCGATGTGTTACAATACATATATTGTCATTTTGGTAGCCAATAAAACGATTTGAACAATAAAATGGGGACAGACGCCTTGTCGTCCTTATCGTCTTGTCCAACTTCTAGATGCATTCTGACAGCATATTGTTGTCATTGTATACATGCATCATCATCATGTAGCATGTCCTTTATAGAACGTCTCTCCTATCACAGTCTGTCTGAAAGAAACGCTTTCCCTTGCCAAAACTCCAGCCTTCGCCACAGTCATACTCAGGCATTCCTGGATATCTTTGTGACATCGTCTTCTTGGTCTACCCCTTCCTCTTTTGCCTGGCACCATACCTTCCATCACTGTTCTCTCTCGAGTTGTGTCTCTTGATGTGACCAAAGTATGTGCATTTTCTAGCCAAAATGGAATTGATAAACCAGTTCTCTTCTATGCTCAACTCTTGCAGAATGTCTTTATTTGTCTTTTTCTCCGACCAGGGTATTCTGAGAATCTTTATGTAACATTTTTATTCGAAAGATTCGACTCTTTGTCTAGAAGTTTTGGTATATCGTCCATGATATGCTGCCACAGGAAAAACACAAGCTCTCCAAGACTTTTACTTTTCTCGTTTTGTTGGTGTTCTGTCTACCATAATTTCTTCAGCCTTTTCAATCTCTACATCGCCATGGCTAGTCTTCTTCTGATTTCTTTCGAACAGTCGCCATTTTTGTCAATTCTGGAGCCCAGATATTGACAATGCGTGACCTGATCTATTTCCTCACCACATATTGTAAATGTATGTTGACTTCGTGTTTCACTGATGATAATTATGTTTGTTGATTTGGTTGTATTATTAGTCATAGCAGTTAAGAATGACCGACTGTTAACAATTGTGACATATGTTCGAAGGAATATGTATATTGATCGAGATCCCATCCGAGATTTGGGAAACAATTTGTTAGAATCACGATGCTTGGAGACAGTCAGTTGGAGGGGGCATAGTGGTTGCTGACGCTCGTAGCGGTCTTCTGGCTGTAGAGAAAAGAAAATGCTGAAGAGATCAAGGTACAACCAGGCAAGCCAGCCTCCTCAGCATGGTTGTACGATCTGTGGCAGGGACTGTTACTCGCGGATCGGCCTTTACAGCCATAGCAGACAGTGTCGAAATACAGGAGACAGAGCTGGACAAAACTCACAGGGCGTCAAGCGCATGGTCTATAGAGACAGACGCCTTTGATGATGATGATGTTTGATTGATGGTCGATTGATTAATGAATGATGATTGCTTGATTGATGACGGATTGACGATTAATTGATTGATTGTTGGTTGATTAATTGATGATTGACGGACTAATGCTTACAAATTGATTGATTGATGATTGATAATTGATTGATTGATTTATTGAATTATTGGTTGAATAATTGATTATGGTGAGTTGATTGATGAATGATTAATAATTGATTGATAATTGATTGGTTAATTATATATTAATATCAAATTGTTAAAGTACTGGTAGACTTGTGCTGTGAGGAACGATATCAGCTTTGAAGGACCCCAGCCACTTTCTACACGCCCACACCACCTGACCTTCTAAACACGTAAGCTGGCCTTCTGTTCTCACATGTCTAGACCTACTGCATAGCTGTTTCTAGACCTACTGCATAGCTGTTTTCTCTAAGACCCATCTAGACAGAGAACTCTATTTCACAAAGCCAAACGCGAACTACAAAACATTCTTTTCGTATAGGAGATTCTGAGTTTAGTCAAATTAAAAGTCCTGGCGGATAGCAGTAGGCGACTCACAGGTGGGTGCTTGCCTCATGGTCAGTGACTCACAGGTGGGTGCTTGCATCATGGTCAGTGACTCACATGTGGGTGCTTGCTTCGTGGTCAGTGACTCATAGCCGGATGCTTGCATTCGGGTCAGTGACTCTTAGCTGGATGCTTGTATTCGGGTCAGTGACTCATAGCCGGATGCTTGCATTCGGGTCAGTGACTCATAGCTTGATGCTTGCATTCGGGTCAGTGACTCTTACCTGGCTGCTTACATCAGAGTCAATGACTCTTACCTGGCTGCTTATAGCAGGGTCAATGACTCTTACCTGCCTGCTTACATCAGAGTCTGCAGCCAAAAACTGAGCAAGACCTTGTTCCCGTCGAAAGTACCGGTTCTTGAAACAGACTACACCAATGCAGCCCGGCTAAGAGATTCAGGATCTGAGAGGGAAGCCAAACCTGGTCCCCAACATTCCGTGCTAAATTCGAATGTATCGGACTTAAGAGCGCCAAAATTGCACCTTCGCTGCAAACTACTACACAAAATCCTAACTTCCTTTTTGAGGGCAAAGACAGAAGAAGAAGAAGAATTTTCTCTTTCTTTACACGCTCTTGTCGACCCAGATGTAAATTAGTTGCTTTTATAGAAAGAAAGGCAGCAAGGAAGGGAAGTAGTCAGCTAGTCCACTTCATGAAAAGCTGTCCCATAGTAGCCTTTACCACTTCAACCCCGACACAAAAACGGCAGCTGCGGCGGCGCTGAAGGCGAACAAACAGTTGATAACAAAGACAAATAGCTTGAGTCGTGGTAGAACAAAAAGGCAGAACATTACCTTTTTGTAAAGGTCTACGAGACGTGTGCAGGTTAGATATGTTGTTGTTTTTTTGCGTTCGCCTTATTTATCTATTCCCCAAGACAGTGTGTGTTGCACTATGGTTTTTATTTTGCGCCTGTTGACCCAGTGAATCCGACTTCAGCATGCATTTTATGTAAGGGTCTGCTTCCTCCCGCATTTTCTAAGGGTTTGCTTCCCCGCGTTAACGGCCGGTGGTGTGATGGGAATCGAGCCCAGCACCTTTGGTTGTGAGCCTTGTCACTTAACCACTAGCCCACGCCGTTCGCTGCTGTTATTGTTAGATATGTTTTGACTTATTCGTTGTTTTTTAACTGTGTTATTCTGTGTCCCCCGGATGAAGATACAATTATGAAATAAAATACAGTATGGTCAAAGCAAAACCGGTCGTACAGACTTAAGGGAATCTTATGCAACAACATGTTGTCCCTGGAACTGAGAAAGAGATGCCTTGGATGCTACATGGAACCAGAACTGACATACGGCAGTGAATCGTGGACAAGCAAGCAACCGCGTAGATCTTTGGAAGAAACGGAGATGTGGTTTTACAGAAAAAAGCCGTGGTTTCCATGGACTGCCATGTCCGGAGAACAGAGAGCCTGGAGAAGCAGAAACATGTTCTGTTTGGCCAAGAACATCTGACTCAGATGCGGAGAATGGACGGGTACGTTGTTATGTTGTCTATAAGTCCGATCATTTGCGTCGAATAGCATCACATACTACCAGGACGACCTATAGGTGAACTGGGTAGGGTAGCTGCTGGAAAGGAACTATGCTCCAGTGGCTTCCACCCCACTGTGCGTACCTGGAAATGAGAGGGCAGGTAGGCTTGCAGGGAGGGGAGGAGAATGTGAACAAGAAGAGAACAGAAGGGATCAGAACCAACCAAGAGAGTTGTCCAGGCTGTCAGAAGAGAACAGAACCAACCAAAAGAGTTGTCCGGGCTGTCAGAAGAGAACAGAACCAACCAAGAGAGTTGTCCGGGCTGTCAGAAGAGAACAGAACCAACCCAGAGAGTTGTCCAGGCTGTCAGAAGAGAACAGAACCAACCAAGAGAGTTGTTCAGGCTGTCAGAAGAGAACAGAACCGACCAATAGAGTTGTCCAGGCTGTCAGAAGAGAACAGAACCGACCAATAGAGTTGTTCAGGCTGTCAGAAGAGAACAGAACCGACCAATAGAGTTGTCCAGGCTGTCAGAAGAGAACAGAACCGACAAAGAGAGTTGTTCAGGCTGTCAGAAGAGAACAGAACCGACCAATAGAGTTGTCCAGGCTGTCAGAAGAGAACAGAACCAACCCAGAGAGTTGTCCAGGCTGTCAGAAGAGAACCAACCAAGAGAGTTGTCCATGCTGTCAGAAGAGAACAGAACCAACCAAGAGAGTTGTCCAGGCTGTCAGAAGAGAACAGAACCAACCAAGAGAGTTGTCCAGGCTGTCAGAAGAGAACAGAACCAACCAAGCGAGTTGCCCAGGCTGTCAGAAGAGAACAGAACCAACCAAGAGAGTTGTCCAGGCTGTCAGAAGAGAACAGAACCAACCAAGAGAGTTGTCCAGGCTGTCAGAAGAGAACAGAACCAACCAAGAGAGTTGTCCAGGCTGTCAGAAGAGAACAGAACCAACCAAGCGAGTTGTTCAGGCTGTCAGAAGAGAACAGAACCAACCCAACTATGATTACCACAGCCTTGACCGGCAAGGGCAGACTATCATTCTTCGTCTCAGGACTGGGCACAATAGACTGAATAAACACATGTACAGGTTTCGTCTGTCTGCTTCGCGGCTGTACATGTGGGACAGGTGAACAGACTACCGAACATGTTTTGCTAGACTGTCCACTGTATGGTCAGTTTAAGGAGGATATACTGGCCAAATGATTCGACACTACAGTCAAAGCTGGATGGGGCTAAAGAACATCTGCAGTCTATGGTCGAGTTCTTCGCGGAAACTCGCCTGATGGTGTAAACATCTTTGATGTAATCACAAGAAGAGCAAACTCGCCTGATGGTGTAAACATCTTTGATGTAATCACAAGAAGAGCAAACTCGCCTGATGGTGTAAACATCTTTGACACGATCACAAGAAGAGCAAACTCGCCTGATGGTGTAAACATCTTTGATGTAATCACAAGAAGAGCAAACTCGGCTGATGGTGTAAACATCTTTGACACGATCACAAGAAGAGCAAACTCGCCTGATGGTGTAAACATCTTTGACACGATCACAAGAAGAGCAAACTCGCCTGATGGTGTAAACATCTTTGACACGATCACAAGAAGAGCAAACTCGCCTGATGGTGTAAACATCTTTGACACGATCACAAGAAGAGCAAACTCGCCTGATGGTGTAAACATCTTTGACACGATCACAAGAAGAGCAAACTCGCCTGATGGTGTAAACATCTTTGACACGATCACAAGAAGAGCAAACTCGCCTGATGGTGTAAACATCTTTGACACGATCACAAGAAGAAGAAGAAGACCATCCAGGTGGTACTCTGTGATAATACTTTGACCTTGTGGTGCGTATTCGTGATGCACAACCCCACGGGAGTCAAAGAAAAAGGTCAATATGACTTCGACATTGCGTCATTTCGTGATGAATGAAAACCTGACGAGCGCTCACTACACTCAACACTGAAAGGTTGACTGCCACAACTGGCGCAACATGCGTCGGAAAAAAACCATGTTTGCGCATGACCGTCACCTATACCTTCGTGCCAAAGGACAATACTAATGCCTCATTTGCTTCCGCGGAAATGAAATTGAGGTCAGATACTTTTTGAACACATCTCGTATACTGATCAATGAGCATGCTGGGCAATCAGGAAACGTTTGCCAATAACTTAGAAGTATCATTATAATCACCTTCAGAAAAAAACTGACGGCAAATACGTGCAGTTGATGTGCATTCTCAGCATCGATGGTCGACTGCAATGGATCTCAAACGTCTTTTGTCTTTTTTCTTGATTGAACAATCTCCCAGGCTTTTCCTTGTCCATCTTTTCATGTTGTCCTCTGACTTGTATCCTCGTTTATCTCTACCCCATATGGCAGAGGTTTTCAGCAAGATGGTATGCCTTTTTATGTCGAGAAAAGACACATAAGTAATGTCTCAGTGGTTGCACTAAGAAAAAATAAAACAATACCAAGGTAACAGCACAAAGACCTTCGTCAGGGGCAAGGAACATCCGAAAATAACTGACAAATTACATTTTTTGTAAACAAGACAAAATATTAAATGAGCGATTTATGTTCACCACCATAAACAGAATGTGCCAGGAAAGTGTGGGACACGGTATGCCAGTTCTGTAATAGAGTGTACTAAACCAGAAATTGTTAATATGAATGCATACACAGAAAAATGGGCGAAATATGAACAACTCAACCAAATAAACAAAACAAAAACCGTGCAAATTAAAAAAAATTAAAATATCACTCGCTTATCATAACTTTGGTCTACGTATGGTTTGTTTCTGTTTCTAAGAACCGACTTCACTGCACTCCGGACATACCAACAGGTGCTCAGTCTCTCTCATAAAATGGCGTACGGTATAGATGCTGATGGTCCCTGTAGCTCGCTGGTTGTACACTCTCCTGCTCCGTCCTCTCATGCGCCATACTCCGCTCGAACCTCGTTTAATATCGAAACTTTGCGGATTGCTGATTCATCTATTGCGGTGTCCTCGTCCAGCAGACGGTCATTGATTGATTTCAAAATGTTACTCCTACCCATCACTAACGTGCCCGTGATGGGAGCTTCTGAAGCCAAGATGTCAGCTCTTTCGTTGCCCTGTACCCCAGCATGACCTTGACAGTAGGTTCATGTCACTGCCTGGAGGTTTGAGGCTTCAACAGCTGCTATCCCCTCGCGCTTCAGCCATCCTTTCTGAACCTGATCGAAGTGCGCTTGCTCGTCACGATGACTGCGCCTGTTAAAGAGGTCTCAGATAGTCATCTTAACTCTGAGGTCCCTGTGTCCATCTCCATTCTCTGCCTGGAAGTCACTGACATACATGTAGGCATCACTCAACTCAACGTCGGCTTTATGTAAGATCTGTAATGGGACCAAAACATCACATCTATTTGATCCTGCTTTACTTCATCAATTCACTTTGCTCTATTCTTATAAAACATGATTGTGTTGTTTTCGTGTCTTGCCATGCGGAGCACGCTATTCTTCTATGTATTCATGTTCCAGAATAATTCATTCTCTTCTACAATCGTTTGTTCATTGTTCATGTTTCTAGTTCTACGCCATACTTTGAGGAGAGGAGACTACCGTTTGATCAAGCGAAACATAGTGATCGGACATGTTAGTCAGGGTCAGGCACAACATAGTGATGAGAAATGCTAGTCAGGGTCAGGCACAACATAGTAATCAGACATGTTAGTCAGGGTCAGGCAAAACATACAGATCAGACATGTTAGTCAGGGTCAGGCACAACATATTGATGAGAAATGCTAGTCAGGGTCAGGCACAACATAGTGATCAGACATGTCAGTCAGGGTCAGGCACAACATAGTGATGAGAAATGTTAGTCAGGGTCAGGCACAACATAGTGATCAGACATGTCAGTCAGGGTCAGGCACAACATAGTGATGAGAAATGCTAGTCAGGGTCAGGCACAACATAGTAATCAGACATGTTAGTCAGGGTCAGGCCACGTAGTTCTGCCTGGAAACAGGATGTAATATGGCTGTCTGAATAACGAGATGGGAGATCGATGTGATCCCCGTAGTAGTAAGCGACACACAGATAAAACCAAGCAAAGTACAAACTCATGGAGGACCCCGGTCCACCTTCATCAGCACGCTCCGGATGTGAGGACAGCTTCTGCAACCCGACAGTTAATGTCATTTTCATAGCGCACAAAAGCAAAAACATCCTCATTATGGGCATTCACCAACAACAAAACAACACTAACAACATCAGTAAGGCCATACAGTAGAGACAAGCACACAGAACTTGTGACTTGCCTGGATGTCAATAGCTAACTCATGATAGTGTGAACTCACATTCGACTATCCCTTTTCTCTTCCTCGTATCAATTTCTAATCTCCCAATATCCGTTCTATTTTCAAACTAGGATGTTGTTGTTATTGAATGATTACTCTTTTGTGTACTCTAAAAATGATGTTTAGTGGCGGGTTGTCGTAGTTTTCCTCACATCCCGATCGTGCTGATGAAGGCGGACCGGGGTCCTCTAGGCGGCTGAGCTATGATTGGCTTCATCTGTCTGTCGCTCACTTCTACGAGGATCACGTCCATCCTTCACCTCATTAGCCAGGTTGTCATGAAAGCAGCCCGGTTACAGGCAGGGCTGCGTGGACGCCGAGGTGGGGGTCTTGGCCAGTATATTTTGCCTGACCCTGACTAACATGTCTGATCAGTATATTTTTGCCTGACCCTGACTAACATGTCTGATCAGTATATTTTTGCCTGACCCTGACTAACATCTGATCAATATGTCTGATCTGTATGCTGTGCCTGACCCTGCCTAACATGTCTGATCAGTATGTTGTGCCTGACCCTGACTAACATGTCTGATCAATATATTGTGCCTGACCCTGACTAACATGTCTGATCTGTATGTTTTGCCTGACCTTGACTAACATGTCTGATCAGTATGTTGTTCCTGACCAGACGTTAGTTTCAAACTAGGAGAAGCTCATGCATGGTAGAGCAACCACATTAAGACAGGTAGCAAAAGAACCTCCGTATTTGCCGTCTAGAAGGGATATGCAAAAAATGAAACTTAACATTTCAAATGACTTAATTTTAAACCCTTGGATTCTCAATAACATCTTACAAAACGTTCAGTCAGGTATTTATAAACAGTATGACGCCGACATTCGTGGGAGGAGTTTCCCGCGTCACTGACGCCTCAAAATAGTGCAAGTTATCACATCACTAACCATCCACGCCGCGTTTTGAATCCGGAAACAGGTCAAAATAAAAGACCGGAAACTGGTCTTTCAAACACGCAGGTAGCACATACATAACTTAGGTTATTGTCGAAGAGGTCTGACGTAACGAGTTGACAATACATCAAAGGTTGACTACAAAGTCACCGCGTCAATAGAAAAGTAGCAGTTTTAAGTGGATGTTTCAGTCATGTAGTACATGTTTCATGGATCCCGGCATCCTGGCCCTCAATCGAGCAGGTAAACTTGTAGTTGATAGATTGTGGTCAAAGGTTGTTTCAATTTGTGCTAGCTATTTACCCCTGGGTTCCATGTTGGAGCAGGTAGCGAAGTAGTTAGTGCAATGGTGTCCCAGTCAAGCGATCAATATTTAGCGTTAACGTTTTTTGTCTATCCCAACCCGGCTCTTGTGATCGACCCAGCCACATTAGGGAACTCAGTGGTCTCTAGGTAAGGGTGTCTGCCTCGGATGCCAGAGGTTGCAGGTTAAAATCACGGTGGAGATCTGAATTTTTTTTTTTACGCGGATCTTCTGGTCAAAATTCTCCCTGATCCCTGCAGAGATCGGACTCCCGTGTTCAGTGTCGAGCACGTTAAAAATCCATTGGCAGTTATAAAGCAGTAGGCTTAGCGGCCACTAGCGGACAAAATTCAAAATCTAGCTAAAAATGATGTGTATATTTGCTCAGGTGGTTTGTTAAGAGCAAGGATGGGGCCTAACTGGCTGCGGGTCTACATAGCTCTAATGTTTGAGTCCATTACGGCGGACTCGCACATCGGTTAAACCACCCTCCAAGCAAACTTGTTATATGCAGACTCTGTAGGGTCTTCTAGATCAGAATAAAGACGTTAAGTAAAGTTACAAATTGAGTACCGGAATAACCTAGAAACAAAAGGCGGCCCGTTTGATAATGAACACGTCACACATTATGTGCCATTAGTCACCAAATAACTTAATCCATATTTTTCATACGCCTAATAGAGTGAAACCGGATCTTTACTTTCACTTGTAGCAGATATGGTACTATCGTCTTAATTCACCCCAAATAAAAAAAATGTATATTTTTAGCACCGAACTTGACGTAACGACATCACAGAATAATTCACTTTTTCACTGTGGGGGGTGTCAAATATTCTGCGAGAATAGACCATAATTTTCGCTTCTGCTTCCCCTCATTGCTGCTGTCCTAGTAATTAATTTCATGAATCCGCCAAAGTTTGTTCATGACAAGGAGAGTTGCAGCCATGGCATTATCCATGGTGGCAGACGATATAATAACACCACTGTTATCTAACCATATCTCTAATTCTAACCCTAATGCTACCCCCAATCACAACCCTAAACGTAGCCTTAGATCTAATCCTAACTCTAATGCAACCCCGAATCACAACTCTAAACGTAGCCTTAGATCTAATCCTAACCCTAATGCTACCCCCAATCACAACTCTAAACGTAGCCTTAGATCTAATCCTAACCCTAATGCTACCCCAATCACAACCCTAAACGTAGCCTTAGATCTAATCCTAACCCTAATGCTACCCCCAATCACAACTCTAAACGTAGCCTTAGATCTAATCCTAACCCTAATGGTACCCCCAATCACAACTCTAAACGTAGCCTTAGATCTAATCCTAACTCTAATGCTACCCCGAATCACAACCCTAAACGTAGCCTTAGATCTAATCCTAACCCTAATGCTACCCCCAATCACAACTCTAAACGTAGCCTTAGATCTAATCCTAACCCTAATGCTACCCCCAATCACAACTCTAAACGTAGCCTTAGATCTAATCCTAACCCTAATGCTACCCCCAATCACAACCCTAAACGTAGCCTTAGATCTAATCCTAACCCTAATGCTACCCCCGAATCACAACGCTAAACGTAGCCTTAGACCTAACCCTAGCCATAAGCCAAACACCAAACTTAGGCCTTTGTTCGAAGCCTAACGCTAAACCTGAACCTAGTCCTTGTCCTAAACCTAACTCTAATTCTAACCTTAATCCTAATCCTAACTCTAAACCTAGTCCTAGTCCTAAACCTAACCCTATTCCTAACTCTAATCCTAACCCTTATCCTAACCTTGATCCTAACCCTAATCCTAACCTTAATTCTAATCCTAACCCTAAGCTTAACCTTAATCCTAACCCTAACCTTAATCCTAACTCTAAACCTAACCCTAATTCTAACCTTCATCCTAACCCTAAACCTTACCATAACCCTAACCTTAATCCTAATCCTAACCCTATTCATAACTCTAAACATAGCCCTAATCCTAACCCTAAACCTAACCCTATTCCCAACCTTAATCCTAAACCTAACCCTCTTCCTAACTCTAAACTTAGCCCTAATCCTAACCCTAGCCCTAACCCTAGCCCTAACCCTAAACCTAACCCTCTTCCTAACTCTAAACTTA
>JAVGWX010000019.1:57688512-57808512 GCA_036924085.1 Ariolimax columbianus
TAGGCTCGAGCAGCTTATTACTCCGCTGCGTTGTGAGAAGTGCCACAGAGGGTGATTAACCGATGTGAGAGTCCATCTTAACAGACTCAAACACTAGAGCAAAGTAGACACGCATCCTGTTAGGCACCCACATCAAACACGTGAGGGCATCTTCTAAAAGCCCACTAGGTGAGTTTGGCTACCTGGCAAAGGGCTCTATTTGTTTGATTGAATACTAGGATGTCAGTATATCATCAATAAAAGGGCTATGGTTGTTAAGATGATACACGGATATCGCGTTGTGCCTTTTTGGGCCCCTAACATTGAGTTAATCAATTGGAGACAGAAATAAAACCCCTGCCACACTGGTCGCGTATGGGAAAATGCGACAAACAGCACGCCCTAAGCCCTCTTCGGTTTGAAAAATGGCTTAAAGACCAGATTTTTATGAATCAGGGCGTCTCCATGTGTGATCAGTCTCTTTAATTGGCGATAGTTCCGTCACAGAGCACGAACTGCGTAGGTCCTATCGAGGTACCGGAATTTTCTTCACCAAGTACCAATTTGCAGCTGGGTTGGCTTATAAGCAGCGGGCAAGGTCATGCCATGAACAATTTACAACCAGTCCGGTATGTTGAACTGAGCAGGACGTGACTCGAACCTGGTACATTGAGACTGTGAACCAAGCTTCCAAACCCTAGACCACCTCCATATGTTATGTTTGTATCATATTTAGGGGGCTTTGCACTCTTCCTTGACAATCTGTCATCTCCTTAGCTGCCAGGGATGCTGCACTGCCGTGGATTAGACCATCCATCATATCGTATATCAGCACAGTCCAACATGTCTGATACGGCGTTTCAATCCATGAACTTACCACTTGCTCTAAATATACTCGCAGTGTGAGACCCCTCCATTAAATTGAACACATGCCCATAACTTGTTGGGTCACTCTTGGATCCAGTATTGGGAACCACTGTAAAAGTGGATACAGCAAAGGTTGCGACTTTCTCCGCACCCCCCCCCCCCCCCCCCCCAAATTGGTCTGCGCAAGCCGGAAATGCGACCTCACATAGATTTACCACTTCCTGTTATTCCATAACAGCACGTGTTTTCCAGCCAGTTCCCGAACTCATTCAATGTGACCATTGACAAACGGTTGTTTCTGAAACCCGCAGACAGCACATCCGCTATGGCCCGTCGTAATAGGGCCTGTGTTATCAAACACAATCGTAGATTTCATATACAGTTGGTGCATGTCAGACACTGTTGTGTCTTGTACAATAAATGTTACAATCTATTTTTCATCGGTGGAGTGACCAATTTATTTCTTTGATGCCTTGCTCTCTATCTTTACATATGTTTTTGTTGTTGTGTGAACACAATGGGTAGATTGGCTCTTTTGTAGGCCCTGAAACAGGCGTTAAGTGATGATTTGTTGTAGCTTTCCTCACATCCAGAGAGTGCTGATGAAGGGATACTGGGGTCTTCCAGGCGGTCTCAGCACGTCATTTTTTGGGGACTGTTTGACATCTCGTTGTGATAGCTTAACGTATTTTACTGGTTAGAAGACTCTACAGAGGTTGTATACAACCAGTTTTTTGGAGAGTGGTTTAACAGGTGTGCGAGTACATCTTAATAGACTCAAACACTAGAGCTAAATAGACCCGCAGCCTGTTAGGCGACTCAATAGCTGCTCTTAACAAACCACATGAGGGAAGGTACAAATAACTTGGCTAAATTTTTTATGTGAATTTTGTCCGGGCAGCGGCTGTTAAGCCTACTCTTTTCATTTTCCAACTGCCAAGGAATTTTGAACGTGCCCACCACCGCACACGGGTGTCTGATCTCACTGCCCAGAAATCATGGAAATTTTTACCAGAAGATCGTCGTGAAAAAGATCTCGTGATTCGAGCCCGCGACCTCCGACTCTCGAGGCGGACACCTTACCTCGAGACCACTGAGTCGCCAACCTTGATCTCTATTCTCTTATCCAGACACATGGATGTGGATTAGCTGTCAGCAGTGGCTCGCTACCCCTGAAGCAAGTTGTCCACCCATCCACTGCGCTTTATCTTCGGCCCAGCAGACATACTGTTTCAGGCTCCTCTCTTGTCGACAAGCAGTTTATTTGGGTCGAAGAGTACAATGGTGGCACTTTGCTCCTCGCATGGAACCAACATATCACTTGTCAAGGACAGCTAACATGCTGTGATACATTCAAACCAGCAGCACAGTCGGCAGGGCGGGTCTCAGATTCTACTTTCATTTCCTGTTTCACTTGATCATACTAGTTGATAACATGAATTGGCGTGTTGCATTGTACTTTCACTCTGTCTCTCTCTGTCGCTTTCTGTTTTCTCTCTTTCTTTTTGTCTCTCTACCACGCACACACACCATCTTTCTCTCTCTCTCTGGCTCTCTTTCTCTTTGTTTCTCCCTCTCTTGTTGTCTCTCTACAACGCACAAACACCATCTTTCTCTCTTAATCTCTATCACACACAAACAAACGCTCGTTCTCTCTCTCTCTGTCTCTCAATTACACACACCACATACACAATATACTATCAAAACCTTTCTCTCACCATCTTCCTCTATGTCTCTCTCTCACACACACAAAATCTTTTTCTCATAATCTATCCCTATGTCTCCCACACACACACACACACACACACACACACGCACACGCACGCACACACACACACACACACACACACACACACACACACACCCCCACACCCACACACACACACACACGCACATGCACACACACACACACACACACACACACCCCCACACCCACACACACGCACACGCACACACACACACACACACACACCCCCCCACACACACACACACACACACACACACACACACACACACACACACACACACACACACTGCTAGTTTTGAAATGATTGCTTTCTTCTAGGAGAAAGTATGCTCCTCTCATCCCCCGTGACTGCCACGCTCTCTCTCTCTTTCTCTCTCTCTCTCTCTCTCTCTCTCTCTCTCTCTCTCTCTCTCCTCTGTTATTATCATGCGTACTTCTCCCTCACACTAATTCACTAAGTGGTACACACTGATGTTAGCCATCTGATCGATCCAAGTGCTCAATGCCCTGATACAGTCAATATTTAGTCATTCTCAATATAGGCGCCATAACTTTATTTTGGGAGGGTCGACAATTCAGCTCAATTAAAGCTGCAATAGATGCCACACAAAACATAGGATTACGTGCGGGTCTTATGTTTAGAATATTGTTGTGGTGTTTTGTAAATTGAATAGCAGTAGAAATCGCTGATGGAATTCACAACGGAAATAAAAGTTGTTTTAAAAAAAATAGGTGTTTGCGTCTTAATTCACCATAAACAGAGTGCTTAGATTCCATCGTACGTAACGGGAAATTTCATTTCGGGTTAAGGGGAGGACATATCGATATAATTGTATTTTAAATAAATAATTAAAGACTTAGATTAATGCGTACACTGGTCCGATCAATAGTCCCCTATGCTTGTGAGACATGGACAGTTACAGCTGACCTTCAACGAAGGATGCAAGCCTTGGATATGAGATGTTTCCGGAGACTTTTAAACGTCACGTTCAAAGATCGAGTTACAAATGAGGAAATACGAGATAGAATTACAACAGCAATAGGGCCTTTTGAAGACCTCTTGGCATCTGTCGAAAGAAAGAAACTCGCTTGGTGCGGTCACATATCGAGATCATATGGTCTTGAAAACACAATCCTCCACGGGAAGGTGCATGGCAGACGACAAAGAGGCCGCCCAAAAAGAGATGGGAGGACAACATAAAAGAATGGATCAATCTCCGACCAGAAGAGGCGCAGGCAGCGGCCGCTGACAGAGAAGGGTGGCGTGGGGTTGTGAGGATGTGTTGATGTGTGCCTCAACGACCTCACTGGTTACGGGATGACCTGACCTGATCTGACCTGACCTAAGATGAGGACAGACGTGAAGATAAGATGGTTATATTCAGTTGTGCGAAGGGCTAAGCTTTAGGGTGGATTAGGGTTATGGCTAGGGTTAGGAATAGTTATGGTTAGTGTTATGGCTAGGGTTATTGTTAGGGTTAGGATAGCGTTATGGTTAGGGTTGTAGTTTGGGTTATGGCTAGGGTTAGGGTTATGGCTAGGGTTATGGTTAGGGTTAGGAGAGAGTTATGGTTAGGGTTGTAGTTAGGGTTATGGTAGGGTTAGGGTTAGGGTTAGGATAGCGTTATGGTTAGGGTCATGGTTAGGGTTAGATAACATGGTTATTATTATATCGTCTGACAACATGAAAATGAAATGATGCTGTAGACATTGGATGCCACTGGAAGCGGAGGCAGAAATTCTCGTCTATTCTCGCGGAATGTTTGACACCCGCAACAGTTAAACCGTGTACTTTCTCTGACGTCACTACCTCAAATTTGGTGCTAAAAAAATTGACATTTTGTTTGTTTGGGGTGAATCAAAACGCAGGTACTAAAAACTATTCATAATTGACTACTTAATGGGCAGAACTGGAATATGGCTTGGATTGGCTTCGTTCGTTCTCAATCTCCCGCTACCAAACCCTGAAAAGGCTTAAGTAGCAAAATGTAGTCCAGAGAACGGAATGCGTTGCGTGTGTCTTAGTTTACATCTTGGCTGCGATATTTGCACCTTTCGATCCAACACATCCGACTTCAGCAAGCATTTCTTGAGTACCGGGTTAGCATTCCCTCTTCGATCCCTTACCCTTAGCCAGTCTGCCCTGCTGGAGCCTGTTATCCAGGATCACCGCGTGGAGGTGTAGAAGGGTCTTGGCAGCTCTGGTTCGCTGGCCCTGACGCTAGCAGTCAGCTATGGGTCGCTGACCCTGACGCTAGCAGTCAGCTCTGGGTCGCTGACCACTGCAGCTCATGCGCTGCCCAGCATCTTCATCCATAACTGGAGAATAATTATCTTTACTCCCCCCTTTCTCACCACCACCAGCCCTTCCCCTCCACTTCATCACCACCGGCCTTTAATCCCCCACTAGTTTAAGGACCACTGTCGTTAAGAGCCCAGCTGCAGAAGAAGAAACCCACTCTTCACATTGGAGAGCAGAAACGTGGACTATCGCAAATGATTTCAAACATAACTTTTTTGTTGGTCGAGAGGACCTCGTGGCCGAATGGTTTCGAGGCCTACCTGCCGACAAGGAGGGCAGTGGTTCGAATCCCAGGTATGGCACAAGTTGTTTTTCTGTTGGAGGTGAAATAAACAATCATAGCCAGCACACGACATGGTGACAGCAGTGGCGAAGCGGCTTGTAGTCCTTCAAAGCCCCTCGACTATACCCTAGCAATGGGAAAAATGTCGTATGACAGTTTTTTTATTTTTTTTATTTTTTGTAATTTTTTTTAATTTAAAAAAAAAATGTATTCATTTAATGGTCAAACTCTGCTCACATTGGAGTTACACGGTGACTGACTATGGCACTCCTGAATGCAGAATGTGGTCTACGCGGGCCTATCGTGGCATAACCGGCTTTGAGAGCCGTCGTCTCTTCTAATCTAACACCTGTGCCCCACTCTCCCGTTCCCTTTGCCCAAAATTATTTAGTAAACCCAAACTCTGCACGCCTGTTGCCTGTAGTAGCCTGTCTCGCGCGCGTGTAACACGTTAACTGGTCTCTCCACTCTCCGCCCTCGGAGGTCAAGGACAAAGTTGACATTATTAAACTTCTCTTCAAAAGACTTCCTGCTTCCTACAGCTCCCCACACATATAACACAAAACGACTCTTTGCGATCTTTTCTAAATATTTCTCACTTGTATGTGAACTAGAGCAACCAAATGGAGATACCTTGACCACACCTCGACAAAGTTGTGAATGGTTGTCGCTTGTGTGACCTAATAATGGACACGGAGAAAGCTGTTCGACTGGCTAAGTGCGCTGCTATAGTGATGGTCTCTTGGCTGATACATTCTGTGACGGCTGCTGGCAAAGGTGGGGCCCGTTTGATGTTGTTCATGATAATGATGTTGTTATTGAGGACGTATGTTGATATTAATGATAATTTATGCGCTGTTGTTGATAATATTAATGATTAATTAGCTGTTGTTGATTTTATTAATGATGGCCTATGCGCTATTGTTGGTGATGTTATTAATGAGGACGCATGTGTTGGTGGTGATGTTATTAATGAGGACGTATGTGTTGTTGGTGATGTTATTAATGAGGACGTATGTGTTGTGGGTGATGTTATTAATGAGGACGTATGTGTTGTGGGTGATGTTATTAATGAGGACGTATGTGTTGTGGGTGATGTTATTAATGAGGACGTATGTGTTGTTGGTGATGTGCTGTTATTATTTAAGAACGTATGTATTGCTTTTGAGGACACTTTGGTTATGTACGTTTAGTTCTTGTTGTTTCCAATGATGTTATTGATTGTTGTGTTGGTATATTTATTCTAATGTTGTTATTGATTGTGATGGTGTATTTGTTCTAATTCTTTCTTTCTCTTTCTTTTGTTTGCTTTAAAATATTGTCTATATCTGCAATGTTGTCTCTTGTATAAACTTCACTGTCTTTTGTAGTTCACATACAGGTCCATAAAGTTTCTCTTCCAGTGTTGTTTCTATGGGCCAGTGAGATTTTCTCAGTATATCATATTCGGGGATATTTTGTAGTATGTGCTCTGCTGTCTGGGGCGCCTGTCCGCATGTACACATGGCTGAGTTGCCAATCTTCATTTTTGTTTATATGTGGCTGCGGAGTCGGTTGTGTCCTGTTCTAAGGCGCAACACAACAGTTTGTTCTTGTCTGTTCATATTATGGTAATCGTCTGGTGTTACTGTTGGTGGCTTTCTGATTGATTTGATCATCCTTATCTTCTGTTGGTATGTAACTGGCACATCTGGTTGCTCGTCTGCAGCACCCTCCTTTGCCAGTCGATCTGCTCTCTCGTTTCCTGGTACTCCACAATGAGAAGGTATCCACTGCATGACAATCTTGCGCTGACTGCTCAGTTCAGACAGTAGAGCCTGTAGATCTGGCACTTTCTCAAATTTAAGTGCTTGGAGTGCTGATTGTGCATCTGTAAGAAATACTACAGGTTGTGAACTGACTTTGGTGTTCAACAGTTTCTCAGTTGCCACCTTGATTGCCTGTATTTCTGCATCATATGTATGACAGAATTTCCCAGTTGGTACTCTGACTGTATCCCTAATGTTGTTTGGGTATTCTATGTACACTCCCGCTCCACCATTCTTTACTGCATTCTGTGCTGACCTATCTGTGTATACTCTGATCCAGAGGTCTTGTGGGTATTCTTCATCCAGGAAATTGAGGATCACTATCCTACGTTGCACACTGTTCTGTTCATCCTTGTCTAATATTCCTTTCACTTTTGTTTGAATGCATACTGATAGTCCGTGCTCCTCTCTCCAAGGGGTTTGTTCTGGCACAGACTTTAGGGGGATGTCAACTTCAGGTAGATCCATAATTTGCCTGCGAAGTCGTTTCGCCTGATGCATAAAACTACTTCTTTTCAGTCTTCCCATTGCTAAGTTTTGAAATCTGTCTTTCATTGGATGGCTCGGCATGCAGAGGAACTTTTCTGCCTGTGTTAATACCTTTGTGTCTCTGCGCTCTCTTAGTGCTTGTATCCTTCCCATTTTCTCCATCTCCACAATAGGTGTTGATTTCATTGCTCCTGTAATGACCCTAAGGGCCTGATTTTGTACCTTATCCACCTCTTTTAGGGTGGTTTTTGCTGCGGGGCACCACGCTGCTGACCCATATTCCAGATGTGGCCGTGTACCTTGTTGGTAAACTTTGTTAAGTATTTTTCCACTAGCACCCCATGTGGTTCCACTGAATTTTCTCAGGATGGCTAACTTCCTTCTGGCTTTTTTGGCTGCCTTGTTGACGTGTTCCCTCCATGTCAACCTATCATCAAATGTAACTCCAAGATAGGTGGGTTGTTTATCTTCTTTGAGGTGTTCTCCATTTATCTTGATAACTCCAGCTTTTTGTTTTGGGGAGAGGGTGAAAAGCGTAGTGCTACATTTTTCTGTGTTAATGTTTACACACCATCTGTTTGTCCATGAGGTCAAGGCATCAATAGCTCTTTGCAGCATTCTGGTGGCCCCTGTTGCTTGCTCATTTGTACACCATATTACCAAGTCATCTGCATACATTGCAACTTTTGTTCCTTGTGGTAGCTCAGCAATCAAGTCATTGATGAAGACTATGAAAAGTGTAGGGGAAAGAACCCCTCCCTGAGGCACACCATGACGCAGTAGAATTTTCTTACTCTTGAGGACATCTAGTTGGACTCTGGCTCTTCTGTTATGTAAGTATGCTTTTATCCATTTGTACATCCTACCCATCACTCCATTATTTCTCAGTTTCTTTACAAGTCCCTCTTTCCAAACTTTATCAAAAGCTTTCCTTAAGTCTATCCATGCTGCTAATACAAATTTCTTGTCCTGGAATGTGTCCTCGATCTCTTGTGAGAGGTATGTTGCCTGGTCTTCAGTGGAGTTGCATTTCCTAAATCCTGCCTGATGTGGCACAAGAAGGTTTTGGCTCTCAAGATACCACTGCAGCCTTAGGTTGATAATACGTTCCATTGTTTTACATATGCAGCTTGTGAGGCTGATTGGTCTATAGCTGGATGCCATGGAACTGTCTTTCCCTGGTTTTGACAGGGGTATCATGATTGCTTCTCTCCAGGTCTGTGGGACTGTACCTGATGTCCAACAAATGTTGAAGATCTGAAGCAGCTTTGTTTTTGCTGCTGTTCCCAAGTTCTTGATCATTGGACACTCCGTCTGTTCCTGGCGACTTTCTCATTTTCAGTTTGGATATTGCAAACTCCAGTTCTTTGTATGTGATTGGTGTCTCCATAACTTCGGGTATGGCATCATCTCGCTCTGTATTTTGTCGTTCCTCGCGAACACTTTGTTGTTTCTCTCTGTCTACTTCAATGTTGCTATCTTTTGCCTAAGAGTCCGCAAAGTAATCAGCGGCTTGTTTGCCTGTGAGGATGTTTCCATCTTTGTTTAATGTAATCTTCGTGTTTCTCTGTGCACCCTCATCATTAAGTTGTTTTACCAACTTCCACAGTTTCCTGGTATCCTTTTGAAAGTTCAGAGACTCTGTTTTCTCCCTCCAACTTCTTCTTCTAGCCTGCAACTTTTCCCTTTGAAATTTGGCCTTAGCATGTTGATATTTTTGGTGGTGTTCTTGACATGGACTAATCTCTGCTTGCTTTCTAGATGTTTCTACCTCGTTTTGCAGTTGTTCTAATTCACTATTCCAGTATGGCCTATATTGTTTACGGGCCCCTCTAGGTATTGTTTCATGGGCAGCCTGTAGCATGCATCTGCTGAAATTATCGACTACCTTATTTATGTCTTCATCTGTTGTTAGATTTCTAGTCAGCACACTAGACCGATGCTGGTACATTGACCAGTCTGCCTTCCTGTAACTCCACCGAGGCAGGGTACTACTTTCCTTGACATATTCATTTTCAATAGTTAGAAATACTGGTCTGTGGTCACTACCTCCAAGTTGTTTCCAGAAAATGCGTGTAATGTTCCATTTCATGCATGGTGAGTGGAATGCCAAATCTGGTGTAGAAGTGGTGTGCCATGATCTCGAGTAGAAGGTCGGTGGGTCTGTTGGCTGGTTAATCAAAATAAGTCCATTGTCATCCTGCCAGTTTTCTAGCTCCTCGCCCCTCCTATCCATTTGATCATAGCCCCAGCTCTGTGAGTGGCTATTGAAGTCTCCACACACAATCAGTCTTTCCTTTTTTGGGACCGTGTCTAGCCCCATCTCTGCGAGTGGCTATTGAAGTCTCCACACACAATCAGTCTTTCCTTTTTTGGGACCGTGTCTAGCCCCAGCTCTGCGAGTGGCTATTGAAGTCTCCACACACAATCAGTCTTTCCTTTGTTGCAATCGTTCGTATCCAGTGCCAGTGGACGATAACTCGGACAGTAATAATTTAGCAGATGGAATTCTGTACTTTCTGTCTTGAGGTGCATCATCTGGTATTTTGCCCTCTCCATATATACTTCCTGCTGATAGGCATTGATGCTATTTCTCACAAGTGCCAGAATTCCACCCTTCTGCCTGTCTTGTCGGTCAGACCTATAGCACTGGTATCCTCTAATTTTGAAGGCTATATCTTTATTGAGATGCGTTTCTTGCAAGCAACATACATTTACTTGCTCTTCATATAGAATATTCTCAAGCTCTAATTTTTTACTATAACCATCTGTTTTGCTGTTGACGCCTTCAGCATTCCAGTGCATTATTTTAAGTGTTCTTTCCTTTGTTTTTGGTTTTGTTTGGCCAGTAGCTCAATTCTCGTGCCTCGTGACTCCACGAGGCATCCGAGAAGGACTTCCAGTAATAAAGTTTGGGCCCTTTCGAGACAGGGGACCCAGCACCGTACCTGCCTGGTTGTCCACCACAGGCCGAGCGCCATAACGTTTTGAAGATATAGGCATACTTTCATATTGCGTATTTGCGTGGCATACTGTTTGCTGTGGTGCGCCTTTTGGCTGGTTGCCTCCGTCTTCAGCACCTTAACGTTGCTTGGGCAGACTGTGGTCTTGCTCGAAAGGATGTGTGATGATGATGATATGAACTTATGGACCCATTTTTCAAGTATCCCTGAAGAGAGGCAGTCCAGTGTGTCTGTGTCCCAGGATCGTCACGTCCTGCCAGAAACGTAGCATATACATGTGAGTGGGGTATCTCCTTACTCCCCTTTAGTATTCTTGGCTCCTCTACAGTGATGGTATGCCTAGCATTCCCCACCACCTGGGAGGTTGTCACAAAGGGACAGAGGTGCAATGTCCGCTGGCCTGCATCTCTTCTACGTCCATTGGGATGACTGATAGAAGACAAAAGTAAAGAACGAGGCAAGAATGCATTTAACCCATGAAGTGGGGGTGGATTGGTTTAGCCCAGAGCGTGTACCACTCGTCGGTGGGTTCTGCAGCTCCACCTAAAGGGCTCAACCTGCTCCTCAGTCTCTTAGTCTGGCCCCTCTCCAATGACCTGTCCGGCTTGGGTGACCCTAACAGGAGTAAAACTCCCGCCTGCATAGCCCCCTGGATCACCGGGACACGCAAGCTCTCCAACCCCGTCAAGGTAGGCCTACATTTGGAGAGATTTGTTCTAATGTTGTTATTGATTGTGATGGTGTATTTGTTCTAATGTTGTTATTGATTGTGATGGTGTATTTGTTCTAATGTTGTTATTGATTGTGATGGTGTATTTGTTCTAATGTTGTTATTGATTGTGATGGTGTGTTTGTTCTAATGTTGTTATTGATTGTGATGGTGTGTTTGTTCTAATGTTGTTATTGCTTATTGATGGTGTATTTGTTCTAATGTTGTTATTGATTGTGATGGTGTATTTGTTGTTAATACTGTTATTGTTATTGATGGTGTATTTGTTGTTAATACTGTTATTGTTATTGATGGTGTATTTGTTGTTAATACTGTTATTGTTATTGATGGTGTGTTTGTTGTTAATACTGTTATTGTTATTTACGTTTGCTGTTGATGTTGATACACTAATTTGTAGTTGTTCTAGTCATCTCCTTTCTATTTGATTAGTTTTGCCTTCTCTCTCCAAATGTTGGACGAGGACACACTTACATCTTATGATGTGTATGTTTCTGTTACAATACCCTTCCATTGTAAAACTGCTATTGATATTAAAAACCTTCTTGAGTTTTACGATTTACTATAGTTCCGAAGCAATTTTCTACTAAACTGCATGTCAGATCCAAATTATTTTTCGTATGCAATCTTAGAATATCCATGACATGAAAATATTTTTTTCTTTAAACGTACACAGAGGTGCTGTTTTAAACATAAATGTTTTGACCTTCATATACGCTCAGTAAATACAAATTCCTGATTATCCCGTGCACCAGTTAGACACTTTGTCGAATGCGGAAAACAACAAACGTCATCCATGGGAAACTGTCTAATAGTTATAGGCGTATACGCCAGTGTTGGGATTAGGAGCCTTATCACACGACATGAGAGAAGCCAACATAATCACCCTTTACAAGAAAAAGGGAGACGGAGGAGACTGAAACAATTACAGGAGAATATCGCTCCTCAACACCATAGACAAAGTGTATGCTAGCATCATCCTGAGCATGTTGTGGAAGCTAGCCTAAAGGGTGAACCTGGAGTCTCAGTGCGGCTTTCACGCAGAAAGGTCCACCGTTGATATGGTCTTTTTACTGAGGCAATTGCAAGAGAAATGCAGAGAACAATACAGGCTTCTATTTCTTGCCTTCATCGACCTCACCAAGGCTTTCGACCTGGTAAACAGAGAGGGTCTTTTTAAAGTAGTTTCTAAGGTTCGCTGCCAACCCAAACTACTGGGCATGATTAGGTCTTTCATGGGGATATGAAAGGTACTGTGCTGCATGGCGGTCAGGAATCTGAGGCCTTCGACAGTAACAGCAAAGTCAAACAAGATTGTGTCCTGGCTCTCACTCTATTAGGCTTTTTCTTTACCATCGTGCTTGAGCACGTCTTTGAAACTGCCACAGGGGGGGGGGGGTGGGGGTCTTTCTGCACACTAGGTCAGATGGGAGACTATTTAATCTAACCAGACTGCGAGCACAAAGTAAGAGAAGGGAGACTGTCATTCGGGATATGCTCTTCACAGACGTTGCTGCCCTGGTGGCATTACAGATCCTCGGGAAAAAGTTGCCAAAATCGTGTGATCTTTGTGGACACTATCAGCGTACAAAAAAACAAAAGTGATGGCTCAGGGTGCAGATCCTTCAAGGATTTTTCTTAAATAATAAAAATCTGGAAGTAGTAAATCACTTTAACTACCTCGGATATATCATCACCGACAACCTTTCACTGGACGCGGAGCTGCAGACGCGATTAGGAATGGCCTCATCAGCACTTCCCAGGCTCTCACAGAGAGTCTGGAATAACATCATGCTGACCACCTCCTCACAGGTTGCTGTGTACAGATGCTGTGTGATTAGTACCCTGCTCTATGCCAGCGAAACATGGACTCTGTATATCTCTCATACAAATAGGCTAAATGCTTTTCAACTGCGCTGCCTGAGACTCATACTTGGAATTTCATGAAGAGACAGAGTGACTAACAGTGATGTATTGGACCGTGCAAACATTGCCAATTTAGTTACGATCATCCGCCAGCGCCGCTTTCGGTGGCTTGGTCACGTGTGCAGAAAAGGAGGATGGGCGAATATCAAAAGATATCCTATACGGAGAGCTGACCACGGGCAAACGTAAAATAGGCAGAACCTTCTTCAACTACAAAGATGTCTGCAAGCGTGACCTGAAAGCGTTGGATATGAATACCTGCAATTGGGAGGAACTTGCCAAAGGCAGACCCGGCTGGAGGCAGGGGAAGACAAGATGCAGACCCGGCTGGAGGCAGGGGAAGACAAGATGCAGACCCGGCTGGAGGCAGGGGAAGACAAGATGCAGACCCGGCCTGAGGCAGGGGAAGACAAAATGCAGACCCGGCTGGAGGCAGGCTTTGTGTGTTGGTCTTCAGGCAGGGGAAGACAAGATGCAGACCTGGCTGGAGGCAGACTTTATGTGTTGGTCTTCAGGCAGGGGAAGACAAGATGCAGACCTGGCTGGAGGCAGACTTTATGTGTTGGTCTTCAGGCAGGGGAAGACAAGATGCAGACCTGGCTGGAGGCAGACTTTATGTGTTGGTCTTCAGGCAGGGGAAGACAAGATGCAGACCTGGCTGGAGGCAGGCTTTATGTGTTGGTCTTCAGGCAGGGGAAGACAAGATGCGTGAAGATGCAGACGTGGCTGGAGGCAGGCTTTATGTGTTGGTCTTCAGGCAGGGGAAGACAAGATGCAGACCCGGCTGGAGGAAGACTTTGTGTGTTGGTCTTCAGGCAGGGGAAGACAAGATGCAGACCCGGCTGGAGGCAGACTTTGTGTGTTGGTCTTCAGGCAGGGGAAGACAAGATGCAGACCCGGCTGGAGGCAGGCTTTATGTGTTGGTCTTCAGGCAGGGGAAGACAATATGCGTGAAGATGCAGACTCCAGACGTGTGCGGCAAAAGCAAGGACAACCACTGACTGCCCCCTTCTCTCGCGGGAAGTCCATTTGTCTCTCGAGACTGGCAGGATGCCAATCAATACACATTGATAGTTTTGGGTGTGGTTATTGTGAAATATAATTGCTTTTTCAAAATTTACATGGATATCAATTTGAAAATGACTCTGAAGTGTACATTTATAACAATGCAGAAGGTTACCGTTTTACTATAACAGTTCTTCCACAGGGAATCTAAGATGGCTCATATATATATTGCGATATTCATGACCCAGAGAAACGAACGCAATTGGCGTATTGTCTGGATCGACCATCCTTTTACCGTTCGATTAGACATGACTCAGAGTGCACTCATATCAAGCAAAGAAGGAGATTGGACTGGACTCAGAGTGCACTTATATCAAGCAAAGAAGGAAACGGAAAATTGACAATTTCGACAGAGATGTCATAAAAAGGGAGATATTGAAACTGTTGACGAAAAATCAACTTGTTACTCTCCGGAAACTAAAATAAACATTCAAGCTTGTGTGGGCTAAAGTCAAAGGACGAGTTGCCGAATAGAACAAGACATTTAAAATGTCTGATGTTGAAGTACTGACACGTGAATACCTTTAAAAAAACAGACATTCAGTTCTGGAAGAATTGTGTTGAACATGTGCTCCGGGAAGAAGAACAGTACTGGCAACGAGATGGATTACAAATTGTCCAGCCAGTAACAATTATCAACCTCTTTGAATCGACAGATTCGGCGGATTAATATAATCTTTTGTGGACATACTGATTAGCAGACTTGGATGAATTAGAGTACGTTTATGAAAACAATTAGGTGTACATACAATGGCAACAAATACATTTCAACATTCAAATACGTTACACAACATAAAATTAGCTGCGCAGTTGATATAACCTTGGGGGTCTAAGGGTGACCGAAGGGCTGTACTAACTGTTGCGTATTGGTGCCATTTTATCATTGTAAAGGGCGGCACAAACAATCAAATGATCTATCAAGACGTTAAGGTGATACGTCAATGAACAAAATGCTGAAACATTCAACTGCGTACTGTAAAATCTTAAATGTAATTACATTTCTTTGCAATGGTCCTGAAAGATCAAAAGAATTCGTCAATGTGCAAATGTCTTAAAATCTATAGACTAAATAATATCAATATTTTAACGTCATGGATATTCTAAGGCTGCATGCGAACAATCATTTGGATGTGACATGCAGTTTAGTAGAAAATTGCTTCGGACCTTGTCTATGAATTAAAAGACGGACTATAGGAAATTTAGTAGACCTGATATTTCTACATGAGTTACGTACCTGGTGATCAACATTCTAGGTTACAAGAAAACAGGAAAATCACTTCTGTGAAAGTGTTTTATCCATGCTTTTTTGAAAGTTGTCATCTCGCTAATGAAAACCTTTATTTGACGTAAACAGTGTTAACGTCTGTTATTGTTCTTCTTAGCTTTCTCTTTCTTTAAATTATTTTTCTTCTTTCTCTACTTAACGTAACTTATTATCTTTATACTGGTTTAGAAGGCCGCATAGTCTGTATACAACCAGTTTCTCTTATATTCACTTGACCTAACAGTAATTAGTAACTAAGATTCATACTCTCCCCGTTTCTATACAATACATATGCTTAATCTGTAATGAGAAACGTCAAAAATGATAGAAATTATGACAAGTTCGTGCCAAAAACATTCGGTGGGAATGAGATACCAGAGCTCAGATAAGCAGATGACACATTTGTTCTCTCAAAGAGCGCCGCAGGACTAGAACGGATGATTATGTCGATAAAACAAGACAGTGAAGACCACAATCTATACCTGAAGATAAATCAAACCAAAATAATGAGCATATACAAGACAAAGACAAAACCTAAAGTTATTCTAGATCAACAAGAAATTGAGAAGGTAACAAGCTTTGAGTACCACGGCTCAATTATAAGCAACAATGAAAATTGCCTGAAGGAAGTCTGACGGAGAATGGCTATGTCAAATGCAGAGGTTGAATAAAATAAGAAGCTTATAGCAGAACTCAAATGAAATAACAGGGGATGGCGTGGCCTAGTGGTTAAGTGGCACGGCTCACAGCCGGAAGGTGCTTGGTTCGATCCCCATCACAGCACCGGCCGTTACCCCGGGGAAGCAAACCCTTAGAAAACGCAGGAGGAAGCAGACCCTTACATAAAATGCATGTTGAAGTCGGATGCACTGGGCCGACAGGTGCAAAATAAAAACCACAGTGCAACGTACATCGCCTTGGGGATAAAAGAAATAGGGCGAAAGCAACAACAAAAAATCAAAAATAAAATGACGAACATAAAAATCCTGCGAACTTGCATCTTTCCGGTGGAAACGGACGAATGTGAAACGTGTACCACCACACAAACTTAAAAGAAGGATTGAATCTTTTGAACTAAAATGCTACATAAGGCTGCTCAAAATACCATGGATAGCGAAAATGGAAAAAGGAGAAATCCTACAAGAACTGGGTATCGAGGAAAGTTGGTTAGTAAACATCTTGACCAGAAAACTAAAATATTTTGGCCACATCAAACGGCGTAATGGCCTGGAGAGAACGATACTGGAGGGTATGGTGTCTGGAGATCATGGCAAAGGCAGACCGAGGAGAAGGTAGACAAGATATTACGGAGGTCCTGGCGGTGAGAGCAGCAGAGGCGGGAGTTCTGGCTAGAGATCGAGTCTTTCAGATCGGCTGTTGTGAGAGCGACGTTCTGGCTAGAGATCGAGTCTTTCAGATCGGCTGTTGTGAGAGCGACGTTCTGGCTAGAGATCGAGTCTTTCAGATCGGCTGTTGTGAGAGCGACGTTCTGGCTAGAGATCGAGTCTTTCAGATCGGCTGTTGTGAGAGCGACGTTCTGGCTAGAGATCGAGTCTTTCAGATCGGCTGTTGTGAGAGCGACGTTCTGGCTAGAGATCGAGTCTTACAGATCGGCTGTTGTGAGAGCGACGTTCTGGTTAGAGATCGAGTCTTACAGATCGGCTGTTGTGAGAGCGACGTTCTGGCTAGAGATCGAGTCTTACAGATCGGCTGTTGTGAGAGCGACGTTCTGGCTAAAGATCGAGTCTTACAGATCGGCTGTTGTGAGAGCGACGTTCTGGCTAGAGATCGAGTCTTACAGATCGGCTGTTGTGAGAGCGACGTTCTGGCTAGAGATCGAGTCTTACAGATCGGCTGTTGTGAGAGCGACGTTCTGGCTAGAGATCGAGTCTTACAGATCGGCTGTTGTGAGAGCGACGTTCTGGCTAGAGATCGAGTCTTTCAGATCGGCTGTTGTGAGAGCGACGTTCTGGCTAGAGATCGAGTCTTACAGATCGGCTGTTGTGAGAGCGACGTTCTGGTTAGAGATCGAGTCTTACAGATCGGCTGTTGTGAGAGCGACGTTCTGGCTAGAGATCGAGTCTTACAGATCGGCTGTTGTGAGAGCGACGTTCTGGCTAAAGATCGAGTCTTACAGATCGGCTGTTGTGAGAGCGACGTTCTGGCTAGAGATCGAGTCTTACAGATCGGCTGTTGTAAGAGCGACGTTCTGGCTAGAGATCGAGTCTTACAGATCCGCTGTTGTGAGAGCGACGTTCTGGCTAGAGATCGAGTCTTACAGATCGGCTGTTGTGAGAGCGACGTTCTGGCTAGAGATCGAGTCTTACAGATCGGCTGTTGTGAGAGCGACGTTCTGGCTAGAGATCGAGTCTTACAGATCGGCTGTTGTGAGAGCGACGTTCTGGCTACAGATCGAGTTTTACAGATCGGCTGTTGTGAGAGCGACGTTCTGGCTAGAGATCGAGTCTTACAGATCGGCTGTTGTGAGAGCGACGTTCCGGCTAGAGATCGAGTCTTACAGATCGGCTGTTGTAAGAGCGACGTTCTGGCTAGAGATCGAGTCTTACAGATCGGCTGTTGTGAGAGCGACGTTCTGGCTAGAGATCGAGTCTTACAGATCGGCTGTTGTGAGAGCGACGTTCTGGCTAGAGATCGAGTCTTACAGATCGGCTGTTGTGAGAGCGACGTTCTGGCTAGAGATCGAGTCTTACAGATCGGCTGTTGTGAGAGCGACGTTCTGGCTAGAGATCGAGTCTTACAGATCGGCTGTTGTGAGAGCGACGTTCTGGCTAGAGATCGAGTCTTACAGATCGGCTGTTGTGAGAGCGACGTTCTGGCTAGAGATCGAGTCTTACAGATCGGCTGTTGTGAGAGCGACGTTCTGGCTAGAGATCGAGTCTTACAGATCGGCTGTTGTGAGAGCGACGTTCTGGCTAGAGATCGAGTCTTACAGATCGGCTGTTGTGAGAGCGACGTTCTGGCTAAAGATCGAGTCTTACAGATCGGCTGTTGTAAGAGCAATGTTCTGCAAAGGAAACGCTATATGATGATGAAGAACAACTATGAACATTCAATATATTCTTGAATGCATTAATTCACACATCCTCCACTATTTGCCGTGGCAATGCATTACAATCATTCACCAATCTCTGACAAAACAAATATTTATTAGTATCTAATCTGGACCTTTCTTTAATTCATTTGTGGCTGTGCCTTCTTGTTCATCTCGGCGGTTGTATTTTAACTTTACTACTACTACTACTACTACTACTATTACTACTACTGCTGCTACTACTACTAGTACTACTACTACTGCTACTACTACTACTACCCCTACTACTACCACCACTACTACTACCACTACTACTACCACCACTACTACTACCACTACTACTACTACTACCACCACTATTACGACCACTACTACTACTACTACAACCACCACTACTACTACCACTACTACTACCACTACTACTACTACCACCACTACAACTACTACTACTACTACCACCACCACTACTACGACCACTACTACCACTACTAGTACTATCACTACTACTACCACTACTACTACTACCACTACTAGTACCATCACTACTACTACCACTACTACTACTACTACTACCACTACTACTACTACTACTACCACCACCACTACTACTACCACCACTACTACTACCACTACTAGTACTATCACTACTACTACCACTACTACTACCACTACTACCACTACTACTACCACTACTACTACCACCAGTACTAAAACTACTACTATTACTACTACTACTACTACTACTATTACTACTACTTTGTATTATATAAAAGACATGTCCGTTATCTATTTACCGTTGTTGTTATGATTTATTAATTGTTTTATTTGTGTTTTTCATTGTACCTAACGAAGGCCATTTGGTCGTTTCGTAGTTTTTGTTTTTGTTTCTCATCTTGTGTGGTTCACAATCAATTTATTTATTGGGGGAGGGGGGAGGGGGGGGGGGGGGGGTGTGTGGGTGTTTATCTCTTTTATTTCTATAATTTATTTTCTTGTACCAAACAGGTAATTTCTACGAAGAAGCGAGCGATGAAGGCGTCCTTAACCTTCGCTGTAATGGCGACTGCTCTTCGGGTATTTCTCTGGCCGCCATTGTTATTTATAATGCCACATCACAGGCGCAATTGGTGGTTTGGAAAAGTGACAAATATCCCGTTGCTTTCAGAGAACCTTCATCCGACATGTCGGTATATGCAGAATTAGGTTTTCATGGGTGAGTTTTTCCAAGTGATTTTGTGTTTGTATTTAGCAATATTGTTTTATATGTCACTAAAATATATGTTTTAAATGTTACTAAAATATGTGTTTCAAATGCCACTACAATATGTTTAAATGTCACACAAATATATATCTGAACTGTCACTAAAATATGTGTTTTAGATGTCACTAAAATATATATTTTAAATGTCACTAAAATATGTGATTAATACTTCTTCTTCTGCGTTCGTTCTAAATCTCCCGCTACCAAACCCTGAAAGGGCTTAAGCAGCAGAATGTAGTCCAGAGAACGGAATGCGTGGTGTCGTAGTTTACAGCTTGACTGCGATATTTGCACCTTTCGGTCCAACACATCCGACTTCAGGATATGCACCTTGGATATTGTTCTGCATAGATCCTCTCTGGGTCTACCCCGTTTCCTTTTGCCGCTAGGTTTCCGCATAATCGCCTGCAGCGGAAGTCTATTATTGTTTATCCACCACAGCACATGCACGCCGAACGTCCAACGTTTCTTCCTGATGACGTAAAGTAAGTCGCGTGTCCTTTTACAGAACGTAGCTTCTTACAACCGCCACCTATTTGGCTGTTTCTCGGCAAGTGTGCAGTACGGTAAGTTGCCATTGCTTTCCGTACGTGGAGGAGCGTTCGACCGATAAAAAATCTCAGTGTCTGCCAAACTGGACACAAGTGGGAATCGAACCCGATACGTTGGGATTGTGAAAACCGAGCGAGTTTCACACCTAGGCCACGCAGCCTCCCTTTCCTGATGATATTAGAAACATAATTTTGGTTGGACTGAAATTGGCTTGGCTTGGCTTCGTTCCTTCTCAATATTCCGCTTCCAAACCGTGAAAGGGCTTAAGTAGCAGAATGTAGTCCAGAGAACGGAATGCGTTGTGTCGTAGTTTACAGCTTGACTGCGATATTTGCACCTTCTGGTCCAACACATCCGACTTCAGCAACCATTTTTTTAGTACCGGGTTAGCATTCCCTCTTCGATCCCTTCTCCTTAGCCAGCCTGCCCTGCTGCAGCCTGTTATCTAGGATCACCGCGTGGAGGTGTAGAAGGGTCTTGGCAGCTGTGGTTCGCTGGCCCTGACGCTAGCAGTCAGCTATGGGTCGCTGACCACTGCAGCTCATGCGCTGCTCAGCATCTTGATCCCTGGGGACTGTAATTGTATTTCCTCATTAGTCATGAATTCTTTCCAGCCAATGTCCAATAGACGTCTAAGGCATTTATTTTCTAATGCATGCAATCTATTTTAAATTGTCTTTGTCATAAGAATTTTGAGATTGAGACGTTTACTCGTGGACGTACATTTTCGAATATTAGTTTTTTGGTTGTACGTATTGAAGGCCAAGCCACAGCCTACTGTAGATACAGGCCTTCTGACACACGGAGAAATCCCTTCTAAACGTCACATGTCACGACTGACTAAATAACGGAACTTGCATGTGCCAACAATCAGTACAAATATAATTTTGTGTTCGGGAAAGAAAGATGGATATGCAGTTGCTTCAGGTCAGGATTCTGTGAAGGGATCACTCTCAATAATGAATTTGTTGTGTATTTGTGTGGAGCATGGATTGATTATAAGCTTTGGCACATTTTGAGTTCCGTTATTTAGTCCACGGTAGAATGTGACGTTTCAAGGGGTTTTCCCGGTGTGTCAGTCGGCCTATCTAAAGTAGGTCATGCTTTCCTTTGCTGCTTCCCCATTTTGTGTCATTTTACTACCTAGATAGGAGTAACATCCGAACTTGCTGAATAACTTGGCCATTGAGCTGAACATCGGTCCATGTGTGTGTGAGCTCCACACTTTTAGTTTTGGAGATATTTATCTCAAGCCCTGCCTATTTTGATGCAGAGTTAGTTCATCTTTTCCTGCCCTTCTTCTACATTAGAATTCAGGAATGTCAGATCAACATTACCACAGCACCAACATTACCACACCAACATTATCAAATCAACAACATTACCACAACAATATTACCACAACAACATTACCATATCAACAACATTACCACAACACTATTACCACACTATTACCACAACAACATTACTATATCATCAACATCACCACAACAACATCACCACAATAACATTGCCTGAACAACATTACCACATCAACAACATTACTACAAAAACATTACTACACAATTACCACAACAACATTACCACAACAACATTACTACAACAACAACATTACCACAACAACATTACCACATCCACAACATTACCACAATAACATTACCAAATGAACAACATTACCACAACAATACATCACAACAACGTTACCGCAACACCATCATTACCACAGCACCAACATACCAACACGACATTACTATTTCAACAACAATACCACTATCACATTTGTTTTGCTCACTTTGTTTGTCAGCACTTCTCTTCTCTCCATGTCACCACTTCTCCTCCCTCCATCTCAGTACTTCTCCTCCCTCCATCTCACCACTTCTCCTCCCTCCATGTCACCACTTCTCCTCCCTCCATCTCAGCACTTCTCCTCCCTCCATGTCACCACTTCTCCTCCCTCCATCTCAGCACTTCTCCTCCCTCCATGTGGTGTCTGCTTGTTTCAGAGAAGATGTCCAGTGCCACCTAAAGCTGCTGATATCTGGGGTCAAGGCCTTCACACGTCTCGTGTTAGGATGTAACGTGTCCAGCTTTGACGTCAAGGGATCGCTCTACGTGACGTCATCTGTACTCGTCATAGACAATCGGGGTAAGATAATAAGAACCCAGTATAAAGACATCATATATCAGCTTTTACACATTTTACTTACTTTCTTTCTTAGTTACTTACTTACTTACTTACTTACTTTCCGTGTCCAAACACCACGTCATATAGCGTTCATCCATTGTTCGGCGACTTGGATTGCCCTGTCGTTGGCCTTGAGCATGTCGCTCTCGTCACATGTACCCGGAAGGTTGTGACAAATCATCAGATGACCTTGTTGTTGTTGTTGCTTAGACTTTAGCTTCACCAGTTTCTACTGATGGAGGCGCGCCATTTTCCACCCCAGACCGTAGTCCACTGGGCGATATCAGGACACATAAGCCAGTGCTTGGATGCATGTGTGTATCTGTATGTACCTAACCTAGTGTGTCAGTGATGCATGTGTGTATCTGGATGTACCTAACCTAGTATTTCAGTGCTTGGATGCATGTGTGTATCTGTATGTACCTAACCTAGTGTGTCAGTTATTGGATGCATGTGTGTATCTGTATGTACCTAACCTAGTGTGTCAGTTCTTGGATGCATGTACGTATCTGTATGTACCTAACCTAGTGTTTCAGTGCTTGGATGCATGTGTGTATCTGTATGTACCTGACCTAGTGTGTCAGTTCTTGGATGCATGTGTGTATCTGTATGTACCTAACCTAGTGTCAGTTCTTGGATGCATGTGCGTATCTGTATGTACCTAACCTAGTGTTTCAGTGCTTGGATGCATGTGTGTATCTGTATGTACCTAACCTAGTGTGTCAGTTCTTGGATGCATGTGCGTATCTGTATGTACCTAACCTAGTGTGTCAGTGATGCATGTGTGTATCTGTATGTACCTAACCTAGTGTGTCAGTTCTTGGATGCATGTGCGTATCTGTATGTACCTAACCTAGTGTGTCAGTGATGCATGTGTGTATCTGTATGTACCTAACCTAGTGTTTCAGTGCTTGGATGCATGTGTGTATCTGTATGTACCTAACCTAGTGTGTCAGTGATGCATGTGTGTATCTGTATGTACCTAACCTAGTGGTTCAGTGCTTGGATGCATGTGTGTATCTATATGTACCTAACCTAGTGTGTCAGTGATGCATGTGTGTATCTGTATGTACCTAACCTAGTGTGTCAGGGATGCATGTGTGTATCTGTATGTACCTAACTTAGTGTGTCAGTGATGCAAATGTGTATCTGTATGTACCTAACCTAGTGTTTCAGTGCTTGGATGCATATGTGTATCTGTATGTACCTAACCTAATGTTTCAGTGCTTGGATGCATGTGTGTATCTGTATGTACCTAACCTAGTGTTTCAGTGCTTGGATGCATGTGTGTATCTGTATGTACCTAACTTAGTGTGTCAGTGATGCATGTGCCAATCCGTATGTACCTAACCTAGTGTTTCAGTGCTTGGATGCATGTGTGTATCTGTATGTACCTAACTTAGTGTGTCAGTGATGCATGTGCCAATCCGTATGTACCTAACCTAGTGTTTCAGTGCTTAGATGCATGTGTATATCCGTATGTACCTAACCTAGTGTGTCAGTGATGCATGTGCCAATCCGTATGTACCTAACCTAGTGTGTCAGTGATGCATGTGCCAATCCGTATGTACCTAACCTAGTGTGTCAGTGATGCATGTGCCAATCCGTATGTACCTAACCTAGTGTGTCAGTGATGCATGTGCCAATCCGTATGTACCTAACCTAGTGTGTCAGTGATGCATGTGCCAATCCGTATGTACCTAACCTAGTGTTTCAATGAAGCAAAAGTGTTTCATGTCATTTGTTGGTCCTCTCGTTGATCCTTCCTGTCATTATTAGGTGGTTTCCAATTTTATTTTTTCTCGATTTTATTTCCTTACTCTTGTTTGTTTGTTTTTTCTTTAATTTTTGGTTCTCTGTCCGATTTTGGAGGCTCTGTCTTATATTCGATTTCCAGGGATTGGGGTGCCAAAAAGTGGGAATTGGTATATTTATTTTTATGTCCACAGCCCACACGTCTTTTTTTTTTCTTTTCTTCACAAAATGGATAGGGACCTTTTTTTTTATCCTTCATTTTTTTCAAATCATCATCAGGGAACGGCGTGGCCTAGTGGTTAAGTGACACGGCTCACCACTCGAATGTGCTGGGTTCGATCCCCATCACAGCATCCGCCGTTACCCCGGGGAAGCAAACCATTAGAAAATGCAGGAGGAGGCAGACCCTTACATAAAATGCATGCTGAAGTCGGATGCACTAGGCCGACAGGCGCAAAATTAAAACCACAGTGCAACGCACACCGACTTGGGGATTAGAGAAAATAAGGCGAACGCAAAAAAAAAAAAATATTTTTATTTAATCATCATAAAATTGCAAAAAATAGTGAGGATGCAAAGAGATGATATATAGAACGTTGGATCTTGTACCGCGCCCCAGTAACATATACAGCAGTCCGAGAGACCCTATCTTTTCATGTTCCTCCTACATCGTGACTCGCCAGTTCGAAGTCTATTTCCTGGCTTCCAAAGTGAGTAGGGTAAGGGATGTCCAGGGGCAGGTTTCTCCTGAAGTTCGAGCTCTGGGTCCGGTATTATTTGGTGCCCTAATTCAGTGAGACGACTTTCAGTGATTGACTGTTTGGGCTTTGTTGATTTAAGTACAGTAGTGTCTCGCTCATACGTCGGGCTAGCGACAGGAACCATACCGGAGACCTGATTATGCCCTTAATTCTTTCTCTTTGGGAACATAGATGTCAGAGTTGATCTTAGAATACCGCTATAGATGTCAGAGTTGATTTTAGAATATCGCTGTACCTGAACATAGATGTCAGAGTTGATTTTAGAATATCGCTGTACCTGAACATAGATGTCAGAGTTGATTTTATAATATCGCTATACCTGAACATAGATGTCAGAGTTGATTTTAGAATATCGCCGTACCTGAACATAGATGTCAGAGTTGAGTTTAGAATATCACTGTACCTGAACATAGATGTCAGCGTTGATTTTAGAATACCGCTGTACCTGAACATATATGTCAGAGTTGATTTTAGGATACCACTGTACCTGAACATAGATGTCAGAGTTGATTTTAGAATACTGCTGTACCTGAACATAGATGTCAGAGTTGATTTTAGAATATCGCTGTACCTGAACATAGATGTCAGAGTTGATTTTAGAATATCGCTATAGATGTCAGAGTTGATTTTAGAATACTGCTGTACCGGTACATCGATGTCAGAATTGATTTGAGAATACCGCTGTACCGGTACATCGATGTGGGCGTTGTTCTGGATGTGGTTGCCAATAATTAATTTAAAAAATACACGATACATTCGATCCATCTTGCAGTATTGTTCGTATCTTCTTCGTTTTTGGGGAAAGTATTGTTGATGAGTAAAGTGTTTCAATTTGTGTTGAAGATGATCATCGTCTGCCATTTGCTTCTTTAGATGATTGACAGAGTACTTTCTTATTGTTTGCAATCAAAGGTAGTCTCTGTCTCAAAAAGGGATCACTTGTCCACCTTAAAATACTAAGAAATATCGTTTGGGTACTTGCGTGTTAATTTACCCTAAACAGAGTTCTTTTGGTTCCATTGTTCGTATTTAACAGCTGATGACTGTAACGGGACATTCCATTTCGGGTTAAGGGGAAGTCAGGTCCATATAATTTAATGTAAATAAATAAGAGATTACTTTGATAAAGATAGCATTTTAGAAAAGAGGCTAACACTAACATTACCATACCTAACCATACTCTGTCTAAAACTTACCTAACCTAACCTAACTCTAATTCTAATCCTAACCCTAGCCTAATCCAAACCGTAACCTAACCGTAATCCTAATCCTAAACCTAGTCTAATCCTAACCCTATCCTACCCTACCCTAATCCTAACATGACCTAACCTGACGCAACCTGACCTGACCTAACCTAACCTGACCTAACCTAACCTAACTTGACCTGACCTAACCTAACCTAACCTGACCTGCCCTAACCTGACATAACCTAACATAACCTAACCTGACCTAACCTGACCTGCCCTAACCGAACCTGACCTAACCTAACCTGACCTGACCTAACCGAACCTAACCTAACCTAACCTAACCCGACTTAACCTAATCTGACCTAATCTAACCTGACCTAACCTAACCTAACCTGACCTCACCTAACCTGACCTAACCTAACCCGACTTAACCTAACCTAACCTAACCTGACTTAACCTAACCTAACCTAACCTGACTTAACCTAACCTAACCTAACATAACCTAACCTGACTTAACCTAACCTAACCTAACCTAACCTGACTTAACCTAACCTAACCTAACCTGACTTAACCTAACCTAACCTAACCTGACTTAACCTAACCTAACCTAACCTGACTTAACCTAACCTAACCTAACCTGACTTAACCTAACCTAACCTAACCTGACTTAACCTAACCTAACCTAACCTAACTTAACCTGACTTAACCTAACCTAACCTAACATAACCTAACCTAACTTAACCTAACCTAACCTAACCTAACATAACCTAACCTGACTTAACCTAACCTTAACCCAAGAAATGAATTGCTAAGACAGCAGAAACAAACAGAAGAAATTATCATCTTTTCTCGAAGAATGTTTGACACCCCCTAACAGTTAAAAAATGGACTTTTCGTTGTGGTCGTTACCTCAAATCAGGTGCTAAGAATATATATTTTCATTGTTTGTGGTGAATTAAGTCACAAGTAGCATCGTTTGTAAGCTCAGCTTTTATTCTAGAAGATTGTTCAAAATTAGGATATACTCGAAATTATTGTTATAGCATTCTGTTGAGTGCGCGCGTGTTCTCGAAAAACGCCACAACAGCGGAGTAGTAATATTCAGTTGGCGGTCCGTTTTAGCGAAGAGCCGTACAGCGAGGAAGTGATGTATGTAAGTCACTAGTTTATTCGTCTATCATATATGGATCATTGGTCAACAATCCTTTTTGCAACCTGGCTCAATAATCAACGAATGTGTGGTGGTATGTGCGAATGAGAGACGTGCAGTAGTTGGAGAGTCTTCTACACAACAAGTGTTTGGTTACATTGTTACTAACATTAAAAGACAAGATCTCTTGTGTGGCAGTGTTCAACAGTCTCATATCACACGCACAGAGCGTATCAGGAAACAAAAGTGGAACGAAGGGAAACAACTCAAAATATAAAAAAACTTCACACACATTAGGTTGACTCCATTTTAGAAGTTATCAATTATCTTTGCGCTCCAAGCACACTGACTAATAGGTCCAAATTAGTGACACACACGCGGAACCATACACTAGCCAATTGGTCCAAATTACAGATACACACGTAGGCTGGTGGGCAAGTGACACGGCTCACAACCCGAAGGTGCTGGGTTCGATTCCCATCACACCACCCGCCGTTACCCCGGGGAAGCAAACCGTTAGAAAATGCAGGAAGAAGCAGACCGTCATATAAATGCTTGCTGAAGTCGGAGGCACTAAACCGACAGGCGCAAAGTAAAAACCACAGTGTAACGCACACCGCCTTTGGGTTTAAAGAAATAAGGCCAACCCAAAAAAAAAACTAAAAATAAAGGATAAATTCATTTCGTGACAGACACATCTAATCTACAGTAAAGTTTTTTTTATGGTCGCTGGTGTTGAGAGGTCAGATACTTGTCCCCCAAATCGATGACCAGAAACGGTTGCCTTTCGAATCCCATAAGTATCATAGTGACCCCTGGTGTCACGAGAGGTGGGGCTATAGTGCCTACATCCTGAGTTGCCTCCAGTCGTCTTGACTAATGTCTTGCCACTGCTCAAAGGTAGCTTGGGACCAGAGAGTGAGGTTGATGACCAGCGAAGTCCTCTATCGCAAAATCCAAATACAGCGCAAGCTACATCATAAAGGCAAAACTGTCTGTAACGGGCAACTAATAATAATAATAATAAAATAATAATAAAACAGTGAAGTTCTTTCATTTGTGAAAGTTTAAATTTGTGAATAAAGATGTGGAAATTAGTGCTTTATCGAATTGTGAAATATCACATTTTCTTAGTATAAAATTAAGACTTTTACCGAGAAATGTCCTTGTTTTAATATTCACGTGTTTAATACTTGTATGTATAGCAGTATGTGATTCTAGGCGATGACACAGACATACACATATGTTTCTCAGAACCTCGGACTGGAACTCATGTCATCTCCACCACCATCCTTGTGACCCTTATTGTCGTCATTATCGTCTTGTTTCTGCTGGTCATCTTCTTCTTCTCCGTCTGTGTACGGGGTGAGTATTTCAGCGATATGTACATGTGTTTGTGTATGTGTTGTACAAGTGTGTACATGTTGTAGAGTGTGTACGTGTTGTGGAAGTGTGTACGTGTTGTACAAGTGTGTACATATTGTAGAGTGTGTACGTGTTGCGTACGTGTTGTGGAAGTGTGTACGTGTTGTACAAGTATGTACATGTTGTAGAGTGTGTACATGTTGTGGAAGTGTGTACGTGTTGTACAAGTGTGCACATGTTGTAGAGTGTGTACGTGTTGTGGAAGTGTGTAAATGATGTACAAGTGTGTACAGGTTGTAGAGTGTGTACATGTTGTGGAAGTGTGTACGTGTTGTACAAGTGTGTATGTATTGTACAAGTGTGTACATGTTGTAGAGTGTGTACGTGTTGTGGAAGTGTGTACGTGTTGTACAAGTGTGTACATGTTGTAGAGTGTGTACGTGTTGTGGAAGTGTGTACGTGTTGTACAAGTGTGTACATGTTGTAGAGTGTGTACGTGTTGTGGAAGTGTGTATGTGTTGTACAAGTGTGTACTGGTTGTACAAGTGTGTTCATGTTGTAGAATCTGTACGTGTTGTGGAAGTGTGTATGTGTTGTACAAGTGTGTACGTGTTGTACAAGTGTGTACGTGTTGTAGAGTGTGTACGTGTTGTAGAGTGTGTACATGTTGTACAAGTGTACGTGTTGTGGAAGTGTGTACGTGTTGTGGAAGTGTGTAGGTGTTATAGAAGTGTGTATGTGTTGTACAAGTGTGTACGTTTTGTACAAGTGTGTATGTGTTGTACAAGTGTGTACGTGTTATAGAAGTGGGTACGTGTTATAGAAGTGTGTACATGTTGTACAAGTTTGTACGTGTTATAGAAGTGTGTACATGTTATAGAAGTGTGTATGTGTTATAGAAGTGTGTACGTGTTGTAGAGTGTGTACGTGTTGTAGAAGTCTGTACATGTTGTACAAGTGTGTACGTGTTGTACAAGTGTGTATGTGTTGTAGAGTTGTAGTTAACTCAAAAAGTGTCATAACTCGAAACACTGACCTTTCTCTGGGCCAGACATCCCAAAATGTCTGCCTGCACTAAATCGAGAGATGTAGTAGTCAGACAGATCGCTAACGTGAAACCGTTGACATAACTAGACAGACAACAAACGTGAAACCGTTGGACATAACTAGACAGACAACAAACGTGAAACCGTTGGACAGAACTAGACAGACAACAAACGTGAAACCGTTGGACAGAACTAGGCAGACAACAAACGTGAAACCGTTGGACAGAACTAGACAGACAACAAACGTGAAACCGTTGGACAGAACTAGACAGACAACAAACGTGAAACCGTTGGACAGAACTAGACAGACAACAAACGTGAGACCGTTGGACAGAACTATACAGACAACAAACGTGAAACCGTTGGACAGAACTAGACAGACAACAATGAAAGACGGCCTAAGAAGGTGGTGGCATCTATTAGTACAGACATTCATTAAGTAAGCCGGTGGATAGACATACAAGACAGTCTCTGTTCTGGAATCCACACGGCAAGAGAAGAAGGTATAGACTAAAACACACATAGAGAAAAGAGCTCGAGGTGAACATAAAGGAAACTAGTAAGATGTGGACAGAATAGGAACGATGGCATAGGACAGGAGAACTTGGTATAAAATTGTTGAAGATATGTACTCCATGGGAGATGAGAGGCTTTGATTGATTGATTGATTTAAACATTTTAATAGGTGTACTGTGCTGTGATGCGTTCATAAATTCAACACAGACTCATTCATAAAAACGAATAAAGATTGAACACAGACTCACTCATAACAATAAACGAAGATTGAACACAGACTCCCTCATAAAAATGAACAAAGATTGAATACTAAATACAATACAATACGTAATTCATCGTTCAAAATGTAAAATGTAGAATACAAGAACTATGGATACTATTTTGCAAGAGTCGTAAAAGCGGAACATCGCAAGTCGAAATGTCATAAATCGAGAGTTTCATTTACGTAAAATAAGAGAAAGCTAATAATAAATGTGATTAAATTGGCTCAGTTCATTTCAGATAACTTTTCATCTGCCATTTTTTACTTTTCATCCTGCTCTCTCTCTCTCTCTCTCTCTCTCTCTCTATATATATATATATATATATATATATATATATATATATATATATATATATATCTTCTCCCTCTCTCTTTCTTATTGTATCTTATCCATCCATCTCTTTCTATCTGTCTGTCTGCTTGCCTGTCTGTCTGCCTGCCTGCCCGTCATATCTTCCCTTACCACATATCACCTTTGTGAAACATTACCTTTAACAACATGTGACCTGTTTTGACATATCACACTTTACGACATATCACACTTTACAACATATCAAACTTTACAACATTGATTTACCTGACATATTTTGAGCTTCGTAACAAACTGGCCTACTGCTGTCGATGTTCCCTAGGATGGTGCTACAACAGAAAGAAAGCTATATACCAGGCACCATCACAATCTGAAATAAACTACAACAACATCCCCTACGGAGACGGTGCGTCAGTCCAGAGCTTTCCCAAGTCTCCTTCCAAACTGAGCGTCAGGGCAGATTCGGACTATAAGTCCCCAAACACAAACAGCTCGTTCCGAAGAATGACATCAATAGGCGACAGCAGCATGACAGTTCACAGGGCAGGACAGCTACCACCACCTCCACCTCCACCTAAGGTCTACTGGAGGGATAAAAGTGAGTTCCATCCAATATCTCAACGTTTTTCCTTCTCTGCTCTCTCTTGTAATTTCCCAGTGTATTATACAAGCACTTCATAAACGGGCGAATGAGATTCTGCGATCAGCGACCCATGGCTAACAGCTAGAGCCAGCTATGGCTCTATCTCTATGATAGCCATGGCTATCAGTTAGGTCAGCTAGCGCCAGGGCCAGCGACTCATGGCTAAAAGCTAGCGCCAGGGCCAGCGATCCATGGCTAAAAGTTAGGGCCAGCGACCCATGGCTATCAGCTAGGACCAGCGACCCATGGCTATCAGCTAGGACCAGCGACCCATGGCTAACAGCTAGCGCCAGGGCCAGCAACCCATGGCTAGCAGCTAACGTCAGGGCCAGCGACCCATGGCTAACAGCTAGCACCAGGGCCAGTGACCCATGACTAACAGCTAGCACCAGGACCAGCGACCCATGGCTAACAGCTAATGCCAGGGTCAGTGACCCATAGCTAACAGCTATCGCCAGGGCCAGCGACCCATGGCTAACAGCTAACGCCAGAGTTTGCAAACCACAGCTGCCAAGACTCTTCTACACCTCCATACGGTGATCCTGGATAACAGGATAACCCGGCACTCAAAAATACCTGCTGAAGTCAGATGTGTCGGACTGAAAGGTGCACATATCGCAGTCAAGCTGTAAACTACAAAACAAAGCATTCCGTTCTCCGGACAACAGCCTGCTACTTGTAAAGACCTTTTTAGGGCTTGGTAGCGGGAGATTGGAAACGAACAAAGAAGAAGAAGATACTTCGTAAACTCAAACACACATACACACACACACACACACAAACACTAATAGGAGGGAGTCAGTAAATAAATCACAAATTGCTGTTTCAAATGAGATACGAACTTGCGAACCTGTAATGACATTCACTTACATTCTCTCTTCATGTATGACAAATAACAAGAATAGCACCACTGCCCCACAGAGAGCCTGTCGTAAGAGACGACTAACTGTGTGACATGGCATAACACCGGCCATGGTTAGGTGGTTCGTTAAGAGCAACATAGATGGTGCCTAACAGGCTGCGGGTCTACTTTGCTCTAGTGTTTGAGTCTATTAAGATGAACTTGCGCATCAGTTAACCACCCTTCGCTGCACTTATCCCAACGCAGCGGAGTAATAAACTGCTCGAGCCTGGCCCACTAAGCAGGAAATCATCCTTCCGGTTGCATCAAGCTCATTCCAAAGCTGGGACCTGCGCAGGGACATCTGTCCCTGCATAAGTACAGGTCGACTAAGAATTAAGAACAGTATCTCTTATTTCTCAACATAATCTCCACTAACATTGATACACTTAGCCCATCTCTTTATCAGTGCACCAAAACCTGCAGCGTAGAAGTCTTTGGTTGACTGTCTCAGCCACCAAAACTTGCAGCATAGAGTCATTGGTTGACTGTCTCAGCCACCAAAACTTGCAGCGTAGAAGTCTTTGGTTGACTGTCTCAGCCACCAAAACTTGCAGCATAGAGTCTTTGGTTGACTGTCTCAGCCACCAAAACTTGCAGCATAGAGTCATTGGTTGACTGTCTCAGTCACCAAAACTTGCAGCATAGAGTCATTGGTTGACTGTCTCAGCCAACAAAACCTGCAGCATAGAGTCATTGGTTGACTGTCTCAGCCACCAAAACTTGCAGCATAGAGTCTTTGGTTGACTGTCTCAGCCACCAAAACTTGCAGCATAGAGTCTTTGGTTGACTGTCTCAGCCACCAAAACTTGCAGCGTAGAAGTCATTGGTTGACTGTCTCAGCCACCAAAACTTGCAGCATAGAGTCATTGGTTGACTGTCTCAGTCACCAAAACTTGCAGCATAGAGTCATTGGTTGACTGTCTCAGTCACCAAAACTTGCAGCATAGAGTCATTGGTTGACTGTCTCAGCCAACAAAACCTGCAGCATAGAAGTCATTGGTTGACTGTCTCAGCCACCAAAACCTGCAGCATAGAAGTCTTTGGTTGACTGTCTCAGCCAACAAAACCTGCAACGTAGAAGTCTTTGGTTGACTGTCTCAGCCACATTTACACTTCGCATTTAACTTCTTGATTGTAAGCAAAATGTCTCATGCCATGGTTGGATTATGATGTAGGCTAAACCATGCAAACATACTATTGCAGGTCCTGCACTGTCTATCGCTTCTGACCTACCATCTCAATTCATCATCTTCCTCCACCGCACAGATGACCCTCTTGCAATCTGAAAAGAACGACCAGGTCGGATCTCATCAGCAGTTTTGTAGTGTCCTATAGCGAATGTATTACCCCAGTTATTCACTGCGTTGCATGACAAATATTTCCTTATGAATGAGCAGAGACGCCATTGTACTCGCAGCATCTAGCATCTGCTACCTACCGTAAACACAAAGCTGGATGTTGATGCCTCCTAATGACAGCTTTAGAAACTACCAACTACATTTTTCATTTATTCTATAGTTTGTGACGTACTTATTGACTGTATCTAAATATGTTAAATGTCCACATCGAAGAAGGGTAGAAGAAGAGCAACTAAACAACTGTGAGGCGTATTCAAATGAAAACAGACCAAACTGCAACAAGTGAACATATGCACGATGCACAAGACTCATGGTTTCCTCAGCAGACCATTGAAAACATGAAAACATGACGGGTGTGATACGGAATCCGTCCAGAGTAGATCAGCGAGCGGTGATTCAGTTTCTAACACCTGAAGGATGTCGACCAGTTGACATTCATCGTAGAATCCAGGCAGTCCACGTGTACGTGGACAAAAGTGTGTTGTCAAAGACAACAGTGAAGAACTGGAGAACGATGTTTAGAAACGGACGTAAGTTAACACAACAATATGCGCCTGACCTGGTTTCGGAAGATCTTTCGTTAACTCACATCCTTCTTTAAACATCGTTGTCCAGTTCGTCACTGTTGTCTTTGTCACACTTTTGTCACCATACACTGCCTGCATTCTGCGATGAATGTCAACTGGTCGACATCCCCCAGCTGTTAGAAACCGAATTATCTCTCGCTGATCAACTCTGGACGGATTCCGTATCACACCCGCCATGTTTTCAATGGTCTGCTGAGGAAACTATGAGTTGGAAGATAATGAAATTTTGCAAACTTGATGGTTGGTATGGGCTGTATACACCAGAAGTGACATCTTCATGCGCATCGTACATATGTTCACTTGTTGCAGTTTAGTCCGGTTTCATTTGAACACGCCTCGTAATTAACATACATGAACACTTCCACATGTACATAACACGCTCAAGCTAATGTGTCCATGTTCTCATATCCCTCTACAGAGCACAACCAGCCAGCATATTCTTGTAGCCCATCCATCAGGGAATACTCTCAGCCCCAGGATGCGATTGAGCCAGATTTCAGCGAAGACGGTGATGTCACTTCCAGTAACTGCGACCATCACCAAGGTTACGGTTATGCTTCAGGACAGAAAACCAGCAAAGCGAATCCATCTTTCTACTCTAGTGTGCCTGTTTGTTCTGTTGATGTTTAGATAAGGAATCCCCAGCATGCAGGCAACGAGACCTCGGCAGGCCTTGTCATGTGTCCCATAAAGTCGGACAAATGTGGGACAAATGATACTAAAGTTTGACTAGTATGGTGTCATATATTCTCAAGAGCCTTTTCAATATTTAGCTGGTCACAAAAATAAAAATCTCTGCCACCTAAGAATAATAGGACGAAGGAAAGAAATAGAGGTTGATATACAAGGTAGTAAAATTAATATGGCACAATACAAAACCTAAATATGCCAAAGAACACATTGAGAAAAATGGCGAACACACATCAGGAACGAAGCTGACGTGCGAAGAAGAACCTAACCAATAACATTTACATGCATGTGAAGCATCTAGCGTCCAATCAGAAAACAGTTTTTAGTATCTTAATATATTAAACAACGGCTGAAATACACCATCTTCAGGCCATTCATGATTGCCTAGTTTTCATGAAAGTAGATAATGTTTCAGGATGAAATGAATCCTATCAGGATTGTTGAACAGATAAATCGTATGGATATTTATAAGTTCAAGGTAGCCTTTAGTATGGGTGCTGATATTCGAGTTTTACTTACCATAAAGATGAAGAAATCTAACTTGACTTGATGTGACTATTGGGCCATTAACTTGACTTCATGTGACCATTGGGCCATTAACTTGACCTCTTGTGACCATTGGGCCATTAACGACCTAATGCCACCATTGGACCATTAACTTGACCTCATGCAACCATTGGTCCATTAACTTGATCTAATACGACCATGTATCCAATAACTTGACCATATGCAACCCTTGGTCTATTAACGTGACTTCACTTGACCCATGATTCATTAACTTAACTTACTGCTGCCTTTGGTTAACTAGCTTGACTGCATTTGATCCTTGAACCGTCATTCGACTTCAAGTAGTTTGCCACCCATTACTTTGACTATTTCCGTTCTTAGTCCAATTCATTAACTTGAATTCATGTGGCCATATGTTCATTAACTTGACTTAGTTAGGCCCATGATTTAGTAACTTGACTTTGTGTATTCCTAAGTTCATAAACTGTCCTAAGTTCAGACCTTGGTTCAGTAACTTGACTTCATGTAGCCTTAAGTTCATTAACTGGACTTAGTTCAGCCCTTGGTTCAGTAACTTGACTTCATGTAGCCTTAAGTTCATTAACTGGACTTAGTTCAGCCCTTGGTTCAGTAACTTGACTTCATGTAGCCTTAAGTTCATTAACTGGACTTAGTTCATCCCTTGGTTCAGTAACTTGCCTTTGTGTGGCCCTTAGTACATTAACTTGACAATATGTGGCCCTTTGCTGATGAACTCTACTGGATTCTATCATTATAGAGTTTCCTTCATTGTTGAAGTCGGCCCGTGATACTTACAGGGTCCAGGATATAACGGACCAATCCATCATGTGTGCGTTCTTCTATTTGAAGTGTCCTTTTGATATGTTGTGCTTGCCTTATATTTGTGCTTGTCGATATTATTGTACGCTGTGTGTTCATTTTTGATTGAGGTGGTGTTTTGTTAGATACTGTACTGTTATCCTGGTGTGTTAGAGAAATTTAGAACAATCAAATAACGCTGTCATTGTTAACTGTAATATCCTTAACAGCATTTTCTCTTAGCTGCTATTTTTTTAAACTGTATTTTGTTATTCACTTTTCTTTTCTTCTTCATTCTTGTTATACTTTTCTTTATCTTCTTCTTTTATGTTATCGTCTTTGGGTACCGTCAACCAGTGTATGGGTCTTTGGGTACCGTCAACCAATGTATGGGTCTTTGGGTAACATCAACTAATGTATGGGTCTTTGGGTACCATCAACGAATGTATGGGTCTTTGGGTACCATCAACGAATGTAAGGGTCTTTGGGTACCATCAACCAATGTATGGGTCTTTGGGTATCATCGGACGTCAACCTTTATTTTTAGAAAAAAAGCAGCGGTCATCCTGAGGCTATCGACACTGCCATAGAGCTTGTCTAGTGTTGCCACTAGTGATGGCCACATCTGCTTTCTCTGATCCTCGTATGTCGGGCAGTTTTGCAGCAGATGTTCAGCGGTCATTTTCCTGGTACCACACGAGCATTCGTCAGTGCCACCTATCTTCAATTTGTTGAATAGGTGGTACCTCAGTATATTAGATCAGGTTCTATTTCCATAACGAAGTTCTGCTATAATTGATCTTCAATGTGCTCTCTATCTTGCTTGGTGGTGTTATCTGGCCATCTTTTCGATGTTCATCTTTTGACGTTGTCCACCCTCTAACAACGTGTTCTTCTTGTATCTTTTTCTTCTACATTTCTTTCCAATTCTGTTCTGTTCTCCGACTTCACTGCAATCTGGGCATACCAATAGGTGCTAGCTCTATCAGTACATGGTGGAGGATGGGGACGATAGTGATGGTTCCTGCAGGTTGTTGAAGGTACACACTTTTGCGCTGTCTTCTCTTGCGCCCCAGTCCGCTCGAACCTCGTTCTATATCGAAGCTCTGCAGTCTGTGGATTGTTGATTCATCTATTGTGGGGTCATCGTCTAATGGGCGGCCATTGAATGACTTTCAAATGTTACTCTTATCCATATCTAGTGTACCCGTAATTGTGCATGTGCAGCCAGGATGTCCGCTCTTTCTACGCCCTGAACACCAGAATGACCAGGACAGTAGATCCACACCAGCTCCTCCAGGTTTGAGGCCACTACAGCTGCCATCCACTCATGCCTTAGCCAGCCCTTCTATACCTTCATAAGTTAGGATCGTTAGTCTGACAAGATGACTGCCCCCGTAAAGAGGTCCCAGATAACCATTTCAGAACTGCAGTCACTGCCTCTATCTCCATTCTGGTGCTGCAGGTTACTGTTCTGTATGCCCTGCTCTGCTCAGCAACAACCTGACCTCCCACTCTAACCGAGAAACCCCAACCAGATCTGGCTGCCTAGCCCCGATCCACCAGTATATATGTACCAACCATAAGTAAAATGGTATAATTTATCAGCTGTTAACCCCGAGATCTGCCCTGCCGTTGCACCACTCTCTGTATTCCCTGCCTAAAGTTATCATTCCCTGGCAATGGTTATCATTCCCTGCCTGGAGTTATCATTCCCTACCTGGAGTTATCATTCCCTGACTAGAGGTATCATTCCCTGCCTATGGTTATCATGCTGTGCCTAGAGTTATCATTCCTTGCTGAGAGTTATCATTCCCTGTCTAGAGTTATCTTTCCCTGCCTGGAGTTATCATTCCCTACTGAGAGTTATCATTCCCTGGCTAGAGTTATCATTCCCTGGCTAGAGTTATCATTCCCTGTCTAGAGTTATCTTTCCCTGCCTGGAGTTATTTTTCCCTGCCTAGAGGTATCATTCCCAACCATGAAATGCATAATGCTTGGAGTAACAAGAATGGTAAGAATCAGACACAAAGATATTATGAGACAATTAGGTACAACACCTCATCAAGAGACAAAAGACCAAATGGTTCAGCCACGTCACCCAAGTCACACCAGATAGTATCCCTTAGACAACAATGCTATACAGATACAATGGATACAAAGCCAAGGGACGTCCAGGCAAAATATGATATAGTTGTCCATCACAAGTGATGAAGACCACTCTCTTTGTTCAGCCGTGTGGACAGTCGTATCACTTGCTGTGTCCGCTGAAATGGGTGACTTGCGCGGAGATTTGGATTAAAGTGAGGAAGAAACTGCGCCTTTTGTCAACCTGACTCACAGAGCCTAAGCTACCTTTTGCCAGTGGCAAGACATTCATCGAGACGACTGGAGATAGCAGAGTTTGCCTCAAGGTTACCACCGAAGCCATTCCGTAATTTATGTAACCCGCAGGGTAGAAAGGTGGGAGGGCTCCCGGAAGGCATCTAACGCAGTTTGTCGTGCCTTTTTGATAACCACAAGAGGTCGTATGGACAACACTCAGCGTGTGAGTGACTCTGGCATCCCTCCCCAGCTGTATTCAGCTCATCATAGTAGCATCTAAAATTCCCACACGCCATATTCGTGAAGGTGAACCGGCAGAACTAACCCGTGAAATACGACACAGGTATAAGCGTAGTGCCATTCAGCCGGCGTCCAGACCAGGATAAACGGATGGAAGAAATCACAAAAAAAGAACAAAATAACAAGTCCAGACGGAAAACAACTCCACGTATCCATGAACACAAGTGTAAGTCGTCGATTAGTGTGAATTCCAGGCAAATCCGTGGTCTGGCGGCATCCATAATGATCCAAAACAGTAGAGAAATGTAGACTCGCAGCCAGTTATGGCGCCATCTTTGCCAGATATATGAACAGCAGAAATAACTAGCAGTGAATCTCCAAGTGCACGAAGCACATACTAGGACCCTGTTGAGCATCTTCTTCATAATCTAACGCTGAAAGGCGCAAGTAGGAGAAAGCGAAAAAAAAAGATCCAACAGCTCTTTACCTTCCACCCAGTGACAGTTTTGTGTAATGTGTCTTTACGTCAGGTTTTTTTTGTCTGATGTTTAAATATGTTTATCTTATTTTGATGTACTGATGAATATATTTTTTGTTAAAATGTGATGATGAATTAATATAAAATGAAGAATATCGAGCAAGAGAACGAGAGAGAAATGATGTTTATTTTAAGCGTTTGTTCAAGCAATTTTCATTATCATGCATATTTTAAAATATATACATCATTTTACTATACCTTTGGAATTTTGTTCTGTGAATGTTAATTTAATTACATGTTTGAATGTATTGTGTGTCAATCATAGCTGCACGGTACCTAAAGTGTCCAGCATCTGACCAATATCTAACCCCAAATGAGTTGAATCTAACCTCAAATGTGGTCAGTCCAACCCCAAATGTTTTAAATCCAGCTCCAAATATGTTTAATCTGACCAAAAACGCGTTCAATCCGGTCCGAAATGTTTTCAATCCGACTGTCCCATGTGTTCAATCCAGTCAGACAATCACATAAACATTTACAAACAAAAACAACCACTGCAGCTACATGAATTCTGCCAGGGTTTCGAGAATGTCAGAGGAGGGCACTTAATGTGATTGGCATTATTGGTACACGTCACTCTGTTGTCGAGAGAGGGGTAGTGTGGCGAAGCTAACAACTCAAACTTACCGTGCTCGATTTCTTGAAACAGCAAACCATATCCCCATGGGAACTAAATACATTTGTAAAACAAAGGCTTAGTCGGATGCACTGGTTATTTGGGTGCAAAATGCAATGCAACACACGTCACCTCTGGAAACTTTTTAAAACACAAACAAATTTTTATTAAAATGGACAAATGTTTCAAAACTGTCGTTGATTATACCTTTGACAATCTTGAGCATGCATCAAGAGAAATGTGCAACATATTGATATGTTTTGTTAAATGTTCAACCGTTTTATTCCTGCATTGAGCGTGACATCGTAGACAACGGATGACAGAAATATGAGCAGTGTCAGGTAGGGAGACAACACGCTGGACAACGGATGACAAAACTATGAGCAGTGTCAGGTAGGAAGACAACACGCTTGACAACGGATGACAAAACTATGAGCAGTGTCGGGAGACAACACGCTGGACAATGGATGACAAAACTATGTGCAGTCGCAGCTTGGGAGAAACTTCATGATCCATTGATTGATTTTTCCTGTTGATCCAGATATTTAAAAAATAGCTCCAGAATTTGCACTTTACCTGTATCCTTTCCATTTTAAAGGAAGAATGTATTTACTGAATTGCAGTGGCATGTTGGAGGCAGTGGTTTCACATGAGGAGGTTGTTCGACAATCGCTCAAACCTACACAGACAACTACAATATTTTGTATAAGGGGAAGTAATTCATGTGTACTTTTCAATCCTGTGTTTTTATTCTGTTGTTTCCCTTTGTTTAAAAAAGTATTTTGAATATCTTCTTGGCAACTGATAAAAGATGGAAACTCAATTGGTACTGTCACATATCGAGATCAAACAGTCTTGCAAATATGATCCTCCACGGAAAGGTACAAGGCAGACGATGAAGAGGCCGTCCTAAAAAGAAGTGGGAGGACAACATAAAAGAATGGACCAATCTCTGACCAGAAGAAGCACAACCAGCGACCGCTGACAGAGAAGGATGGCGTTGGGTTGTGAGGATGTCATCATGTGTGCCCCTACGACCTCACCGGTTACGGGATACCCTGACCTGATCTGACTGATATCCTTTACGCACAGCTTCAGCATGTGCGAGCAGTGGTAAAAGTGCTCGCTTCTAGTGGCAACGATACGTGGTTCAAATCCCACTGTCGTTGTATTGATGTGAACCAGCTGCTGATGGCCGCCAGGCTAACATTCAGGGCAGCGAGAAATGGAACGGCCACCCACCTCATAAAAAGCTAAGTCCTACAATGAAGTCCATATCACTTCATCACTGAAGGCAATGTCCCCTAAGGGATATGATAACCTTAACATCCACTTATTTGTTATCAATCACATTTCCAGTTTGGCTGAGCCTGTCCATCACTAAGGTCTACGAGCGACATAATTCACGAGAATTATACGTCATGCACGCGTACAAGACAAACGCCCAAATAAAGTCAGTGTGATCTGTGAATAATCAAACTATCGCACCCTGCAAAAGAGGACTGCAGTCTACTAAGTCGTAAATTGGTACCTGATTTCAGTAAGGATATGCAAAACGTCGAGAAACTGTACATGCTTATTGGAATTATGGTATTCAAACAGCCAGGTAGCCGAAGGTGTTTGTACTATGTTCTTATTATGATTTTACGAAAAGAGACAGCCCCTCTATCGTGCAAAGACACAACACATCAGTCACCTGTTTGTCTGCACACTCGATTGTAAGTAGATACAACAGCTTTTAAACCCACACAGCAGACGCAGAGTGTATGACTAAGTGAAGAGTTCATAGCCCGCCACACATCCATTTACAGAACAAATTCGTAACAGGACGTGGACAGTCTTCCCAGCCACGTGTTTCAATTGTCCATCATTTTCTCACTGTCTAAATTGTTTTCCTGTGGTTGTATGTTGTTCAATCCTTATGTGTCTCACACCAGGTAAAAACTGTGCTTGTATGCTGTTCAAACCTTTCTTGTCTCCCACAAAGTAAAAACTGTGCTTGTATGTTATTCAAACATTTCTTGTCTCCCACCAGGTAAAAACTGTGCTTGTATGCTGTTCAAACATTTCTTGTCTCCTACAAGGTAAAAACTGTGCTTGTATGTTATTCAAACATTTCTTGTCTCCCACAAGGTAAAAAAAGAAAAGTTTTTTTTGCTTATGTGTAGGATGTCATATTTACCACAGTGGCCATCGACAGACAGCTTGAAGAAAACGTGGAGAAGTGACATAAAGGCCGCTACAGGAACAATGGAGAGAAGCTGAACAAAACTGGAGAAAATAGCACAGTACAAGTCTGCTTGGAGAGTGTTGGTTGATGGTCTTTGTGTTCCAATGTGGTAAGGGTGACGTGAGAGTGTTGGTTGGTGGTCGTTGTGTCCCAATGTGGTAAGGGTGACGTGAGAGTGTTGGTTGATGGTCGTTGTGTCCCAATGTGGTAAGGGTGACGTGAGAGTGTTGGTTGATGGTCGTTGTGTTCCAATGTGGTAAGGGTGACGTGAGAGTGTTGGTTGATGGTCTATGTACCCCAATGTGGTAAGGGTGACGTGAGAGGGTTGGTTGATGGTCTATGTACCCCAATGTGGTACGGGTGAAGTGAGAGGGTTGGTTAATGGCCTATGCACCTCAAGGTACCACCGTGGAAAAAAAAAAGAACAGATAGCTTTAATCTCAGATCAAACTGATTCGGTTCCTGATCCGTTCTTTATAACTTATATGATTGTGAAAAATGGACATTTAATAAAAATGGACATTTAATAAAAATGGACATTTAATAAAAATGGACATTTAATACTGAATTAGAGAGTGAGGTCCAGTCCATGGAGATTAGATTATTCCGATTCTTGAAATAACAAATATGAATCTCATCATAAGTATCATCATATAAAGTGAAGTCCATATCGAGTCCAACTGTCCGGGGCAAAAACACGCAAACTCTTATGATACGGACATGTGGCGACTGGAGATTGATACTCAGAGGCGCAGTTTATGGCAAGTCAATGGGTCGTTCTGAGACACGCTGAATAGGTCATGTTCTGAGACACGCTGAGTAGGTCATGTTCTGAGACACGCTGCATTGGTCATGTTCTGAGACACGCTGAATAGGTCATGTTCTGAGACACGCTGAATAGGTCATGTTCTGAGACACGCTGAATAGGTCATGTTCTGAGACACGCTGAATAGGTCATGTTCTGAGACACGCTGAATAGGTCATGTTCTGAGACACGCTGAATAGGTCATGTTCTGAGACACGCTGAATAGGTCATGTTCAGAAACTAACAGGACAAACCTTGAAAAGTAACGAAACACTGGCGGTGGACAGCCTGAGGTGGAGTTAGTAGACTCATGAAGTAGTGAGACATGACAGCCTTTCGATCTGTAAAGTTATGAAAAATACGAGACAAACATAGAAATACCAGAGAATGCTAGAAATACCAGAGAAAGATAGAAATACGAGAGAAAGGAAAAACGAGAAATATATAAATACCAAACAAAGATAGGAAATGCAAGACAAAGATAGAAATACCAGACAAAGGTAGGAAATGAAAGAGAAAGATATAAATACAAGAGAAAAGTAGGTGTAGCTGACGAAATGACTGCGGAACTGGCTTGCAGAGCAAATAAAATGACTGATAAACTGATAAAATGACTGATAAACTGATAAAATGACTGTAGAACTAGTAAAATGATTGTGGGGCTGATAAAATGACTGAGGAACTGATACAATGACTGTAGAACTGATAATATGGCTTGGCTTGGCTTCGTTCATTCTCAATCTCCCGCTACCAAACACTGAAAGGGCTTAAGTAGCAGAATGTAGTCCAGAGAACGGAATCCGTTGTGTCGTAGTTTACAGCTTGACTGCGATATTTGCACCTTTCGGTCCAACACATCCGACTTCAGCAAGCATTTTTTGAGTACCGGGTTAGTATTGCCTCTTCGATACCTTCTCCTTAGCCAGTCTGCCCTGCTGCAGCCTGTTATCCAGGATCACAACGTGGAGGTGTAGAAGGGTCTTGGCAGCTTTGGTTTGCTGGCCCTGATGCTAGCAGTCAGCTATGGGTCGCTGACCACTGCAGCTCATGCGCTGCTCAGCATCTTGATCCCGAACTGATAATATGACTGTGGGGAACTGATTAAATGACTGCGGAACTGATAAAATGACTGTAGAACTGATAAAATGACTGAGGAGCTGATTAAATGACTTCAGAACTGATTAAATGACTGTAGAGCTGATAAAATGATCGTAGAACTGATAATATGACTGTTGAACTGATTAAATGACTGTAGAACTGATAAAATGACTGTGGAACTGATAACAATTATTGTGGAACTGACAAAATGGCTGTGGAACATTTGCTTTAAAAATATCACAACGACAAAAAACAGAGAAAGCACAAACGACCAGCCGTATTGCTGGACCAGCTCTATGAAGGCATCTCTGGTGTGTGGCAGGTGTCCTGTCGAATCGCTAAGACTGCGAGACACGGAACGTATTTAAGTATCTTTACTTTCTGTATATACTTTCAAACTTAAGGCTCCAACGAAGAAGGACTAGATAGTTCAGACTGGTCATTACCTTCGTGGCATAAGATATTCCAGTTGATGATAGTGTACAAGTGTGCATCTCATTTCTACTGATGTGTGTTCGTTCGTCCATCACAAGTGATGAAGACCACTTTCTTTGTCCAGCCGTGTGGATAGTCTTTTCTCTTGCTTTGACCATGATGTTCGTCTATCACAAATGATTTTTTATTTTTTTTTGCGTTCGCCTTATTTCTCAAATCCCTAAGGCGAGTGTGCGTTGCACTGTGGTTTTTTTATTTTGCGCTGTCGGTCCAGTGCATCCGGATTCAGCATGAATTTTATGTAAGGGTCTGCTTCCTCCCGCATTTTCTAAGATTTGCTTCTCCGGGGTAACGGCCGGTGCTGTAATGGAACCCAGCACCTACTGGTTGTGAGCGATGTCACTTAACCACTAGCCCACGCGGCCCCCCCCCCCCCCCCCCCATCACAAGTGATGAAGACCACTCTCTTTGTCCAGCCGTGGGGTCAGTCTTTTCTCTTGCTGTGTCCGCTGAAATGGGTGACTTGCGCGGTGATTTGGATTAAAGTGAGGAAGAAACTGCGCCTTTTGTCAACCTCATTCTCTGGTCCTGAGCTACCGTTAACCAGTAGCAAGATATTTATCGAGACGACTAGAGATAGCATATGATGCAGATTTTTACTCAGGGTTTTTCCCCGAAGCCTTTCACGTAAAAAGGTATCCCACAAGGCAGCGGAGGGGAGATCTAACGTTGTGTGTCGTGCCTTTTCCATAACCTCAAGTGGTCGTAAAGACATCACTCGGCGTCCTAACAATATTTCTATCGATAATTTCCAAGTGAGCGCTCCATCTTCTGCTCGCTGCGTTTCTGTGCGTTCCTGAGTCTGTGACGTCAGAATAGGTCAAGACGTTTCAAACTTCGTCGTTGTCCGCATCGTAAGCGGACAGAACATATTGAATGCCACTTCCTCATCGATGTGTATGTGGGAGCTTACAGCACAGGCAGCCGAACACATCCTGGAAGACTGTTACATGCTTGGCCAATTATGTGCTGAGGACTGGCCCCCGAGACGAACCTTCACATAAAACTGTTTGGGAACCTTTAAAAGCGCTTAACTACAGTAACTTCTTTCAGAGAACTGGTCTTCCCTTGAGAACCTAATTTTTTTTTTAAATGTGGCGAACAGGAACACTGGAGTATGTTGTTGTTGTTGCTGAATGCTCATAATGAGTAGGCTACTCTTTTATGCGCCGTGAAAAAAAGTTAAGTGGCGGGTTGCAGGAGCTTTCCTCACATCTCGAGCGTGCTGATGAAGGTGGATCGCGGTCGGTTATGCTATGCTTGGCTTCATCTGCGTGTCACTCACTACTACGGGGATCATGTCCATCCCTCAACTCGTTAGCCGAGCTGCCATCAAAACAGCCTGTTTCCAGAGAGGGCTACTAGGAGGCCGAGATGAGGGTCTTGGACAGCCTGGCCCTGACTAACATGTCTGACCAGTATGTTGTGTCTGACCCTGACTAACATGTCTGATCAGTATATTGTACCTGACCCTGACTAACATGTCTGATCAGTATATTTTGCCAGACCCTGACTAACAGGTCTGATCAGTATATTGTACCTGACCCTGATTAACATGTCTGATCAGTATGTTGTGTCTGACCCTGACTAACATGTCTGATCAGTAGGTTGTGTCTGACCCTGACTAACATGTCTGATCAGTATATTTTGCCAGACCCTGACTAACATGTCTGATCAGTATATTGTACCTGACCCTGACTAACATGTCTGATCAGTATGTTGTGTCTGACCCTGACTAACATGTCTGATCAGTATGTTGTGTCTGACCCTGACTAACATGTCTGATGAGTATATTGTGCCTGACCCTGACTAACATGTCTGATGAGTATATTATGCCTGACCCTGACTAACATGTCTGATGAGTATATTTTGCCTGATCCTGACTAACATGTCTGATCAGGATATTTTACCTGACCCTGACTAACATGTCTGATCAGTATATTGTACCTGACCCTGACTAACATGTCTGATCAGTATGTTGTGTCTGACCCTGACTAACATGTCTGATCAGTATATTGTACCTGACCCTGACTAACATGTCTGATCAGTATGTTGTGTCTGACCCTGACTAACATGTCTGATCAGGATATTTTGCCTGACCCTAACTAACATGTCTGACCAGCATATTTTGCCTGACCCTGACTAATATGTCTGATCAGTATATTGTGTCTGACCCTGACTAACATATCTGATCAGTATATTTTGCCTGACCCTAACTAACATGTCTGATCAGTGTATGTTGCCTGACCAGACGTTAACCGTCCTCTCCAACACTGGAGTAAAAATTATCTTATGTTGTGCTTCGCCATTGTACATTCCGGGGTTTCAACTTTTAGGCTATGATTATTATGATTATTATGATTATTATGATTATTTTGATTATTATGATTATTATGAATGTCTCAATTATTGTTCACGATGGTAGATACCATCAAAATCACGTGGATGGTAAATCTAGTCTCACGAATAATCAACTCTTATCTCCCTCATAAACTTGATAGCATGTCTCATTCTATTCTCATCAACGTACAGATTAAGTTTCATATCATCAAGTCTATCTACCCTTTAAACTTGATGGTATGTCTCATGCTACTCTTGTCATCCCCCAAAAAAGTCCTGTACACCTCATACCATCCCCCAACATAGTCCTCTACACCTCATACCATCCCCCAACATAGTCCTCTACACCTCATACCATCCCCCAACATAGTCCTCTACACCTCATACCCTCCCCCAACATAGTCCTCTACACCTCATACCCTCCCCCAACAAAGTCCTCTACACCTCATACCCTCCCCCAACATAGTCCTCTACACCTCATACCCTCCCCCAACATAGTCCTCTACACCTCACGATAGAAGAGGTACGTAAGATCCCCCAGCATATTTGGAGGCACCATACTGTCACTACGCTCCTTCTGTGGACTCAAGAGACCTTTAGAACATGTTCTTCCGTATTATTGTCCTCCTCTGAGGCGACAAATTTCTCTGTATCAGATTTTGTCATGCATTCAACAGATGACATTTCTCTGTATCAGATTTTGTCATGCATTCAACAGATGACATTTCTCTGTATCCGATTTTGTCATGTATTCAACAGATGACATTTCTCTGTATCAGATTTTGTAATGCATTCAACAGATGACATTTCTCTGTATCAGATTTTGTCATGTATTCAACAGATGACATTTCTCTGTATCAGATTTTGTCATGTATTCAACAGATGACATTTCTCTGTATCAGATTTTGTCATGTATTCAACAGATGACATTTCTCTGTATCAGATTTTGTCATGTATTCAACAGATGACATTTCTCTGTATCAGATTTTGTCATGTATTCAACATATGACATTTCTCTGTATCAGATTTTGTCATGTATTCAACAGATGACATTTCTCTGTATCAGATTTTGTCATGTATTCAACAGATGACATTTCTCTGTATCAGATTTTGTCATGCATTCAACAGATGACATTTCTCTGTATCAGATTTTGTCATGCATTCAACAGATGACATTTCTCTGTATCAGATTTTGTCATGCATTCAACAGATGACATTTCTCTGTATCAGATTTTGTCATGCATTCAACAGATGGCATTTCTCTGTATCAGATTTTGTCATGCATTCAACAGATGACATTTCTCTGTATCAGATTTTGTAATGTATTCAACAGATGACATTTCTCTGTATCAGATTTTGTCATGCATTCAACAGATGACATTTCTCTGTATCAGATTTTGTAATGTATTCAACAGATGACATTTCTCTGTATCAGATTTTTTCATGTATTCAACAGATGACATTTCTCTGTATCAGATTTTGTCATGCATTCAACAGATGACATTTCTCTGTATCAGATTTTTTCATGCATTCTACAGATGACATTTTTCTGTATCAGATTTTGTAATGTATTCAACAGATGACATTTCTCTGTATCAGATTTTGTAATGTAATCAACAGATGACATTTCTCTGTATCAGATTTTGTCATGCATTCTACAGATAGATGACATGACTTTCTGCAGTCTTATTCCCGGTATCAATATTTCTAGCTGACCTCATTTTGGCCACGAGTAATATGCTTATGGTAGATTGGAATGTATGTTATATGTTCTCTTTGTTCTTGATTGTCATCATTGCCTTCATTTCCCATATGTAGCCTCATCTGCGGTTAGGGTTCAGATTTCCTCCTGTTTGACTAGACCATCAGCTGACTGCTAGCGTCAAGGTCAGCGAACCAGAGCTGCCAAGACCCTTCTACACCTCCACGCGGTGATCCTGGATAACAGGCTGCAGCAGGGCAGAATGGCTAAGGAGAAGGGATCGAAGAGGGAATGCTAACCTGGTACTCAAAAAATGCTTGCTGAAGTAGGATGTGTTTGACCGAAACGTGCAAATATCGCAGTCAAGCTGTAAATTACTACACAACGCATTCCGTTCTCTGGACTACATTCTGCTACTTAAGCCACTTTCACGGTTTGGTAGCGGGAGATGGAGAACGAACGAAGCCAAGCCAAACCAGTTATCAATCAATCAATCAATCAATCAACCAATAATCCGATAAGCTCCAAAGGAGTGATAGTTTGGAAACAGCAACACACAAAACCATCCATGATCCTCCATCCATGATCCACCATCCATGATCCTCCATCCTTTGCCACGAGAACGGTTTGGAAACGTCATGTTCCATTATTAGATATCAATCCATGACTTTCTCTGTCCTCCTTGCCTCCTTCCACTTTCAACTGGTCCCTGCAATGTTTTCTTTGAGATGAAGTGTCCTCTCACATTCCCGAACATGGACGTTTTTGACATTTCACTGACAGATGTGGGTTCTGTTGGTCTTCTATGGAAGTTTTTGACATTTCACTGTCAGATGTGGGTCCTGCTGGTCTTCTATGGAAGTTTTTGACATTTCACTGTCAGATGTGGGTCCTGCTGGTCTTCTATGGAAGTTTTTGACATTTCACTGACAGAAGTGGGTTCTGCTGGTCTTCTATGTAAGTTTTTGACATTTCATGGTCAGAAGTTGGTTCTGCTGTCCTTCTAAGGAAGTTTTTGACATTTCACTGTCAGAAGTGAGTACTGCTGGTCTTCTATGGAAGTTTTTGACATTTCACTGTCAGATGTGGGTACTGCTGGCCTTCTATGGAAGTTATCAAAGTTTCACTGACAGTAGTGGGTTCTGCTGGTCTTCTATTGAAGTTATCAAAGTTTCACTGACAGTAGTACATTTAAGTTTTTTGTCTCCTACATAATCATGTGTTTTATGTTCTTTATAAAATTGGAAAACATTAGCAATTATATTGTTGTTGTTATTGTTGTTGTTGTTGAATGCCCACAATGAGTACGATTACTCTTTTGTGCGCCCTGACATCGACGTCAAGTGGAGGGTTACAGTAACTCTCTTCACATCCCGAGCGGGCTGATGAAGGTGGACTGGGGTCTTCCAGACGATTGTGTTATGTTTGACTTCATCTTCGTGTCGCTCACTACTACGGTGATCACGTCAATCCTCCACCTGGTTATCATGGCTGCCATAAAAACAGCCCAGTATATTTTACCAGACCCCGACTAACAATGTTTTGCCAGACCAGAGGTTAGTCGCCTCTTCCCAAGATTCATATTCAAATCCACGTATCCGTCATTCAATATCAGCATTTAGTGTAAGCTTTCACATCCGTACAACAGAATCGACAGCACTATTCCACGTTGACTTTCACTACAGTGCCGATGCTGATTTCCCAGATCGAATTCAGTCAGATTATGAACCTCTCTCATCTCCTTGTACCTTACAGTGGACATAAACCCACACACATACACCCACCCTGCTGAACTCACAACTTGTCTCCGTTAGAGACTTTAATCTCAAGCTGTCTTTGTGTATGTCCGATGATAGCTGGCATGGTGGATGAAATTCAGGTTGATTCGTTTCTGCAGCAAAGTAATCGAGTTCGATCCCTGTTTTTGACACGCACCAGTCAACCCAGTTATAGATGGATACTTGGGTTACTATTATTCAAGTATGTATCAAAGTAGGAAACAGCTCATCCCTATCTCATAAAAACCTGAAGACTAGTACAAAGAAGTCTTTATCACTTCATCCCCGATTACAGCGTCCTCTTCTTTATCTGATTGGGAACCTTACGCGCTGAACGGACGAGTTGTTCCTACACGACACGTACACACATAGGATCGCATACTCACGCATACATTTCATAGCATCAACAAACATCTTCCAACTTAACACAGCAATCAATGTGTAACAAATCTAGACACACACACACACACATTCATAAACACACTCTGACACGAACACATAAACACACACAACATCGAACACACAAACAATAATCTCAAGGCCAGGCCTTCCCGCGAAAAGCAGGCTTACCAAAACGCGCGCGATGACGACAGCCGCGTCAGCTGTAATCATATCAACCAACCAGAAGCCAGGATTGCTAGCTCCACCCCCTTGGAGGTCAAGCAGCCATCTTGAATCGACCTCACGCGCCCTTATGCAAATGTGCCCGGTGTCTACGTCATTGTCTATGTCACAATGACCTCAGCCAGCGATGACTAGCCTCTCGTCCCGCCCCCTCCTCACCACCCCATCCTCAGAAACAAGGCTCGTGTCCGATACCCCATCCAACAAACTCTGTGTTTCCTCGTTAAGGCATCGAGACAAAGTCTAGACCAGGCGTGGGATGCCTTGTTTGTAACGCGGGTCACACAAGAGTACAAATTGTTCCGGGCCACACCACAAAATTAATGCAGTATTTACGTATATACTAGCATAGCAATAATTACATTGTATCAATTTGTATGTAATTCATACATTTTATCATTTTAAAATAGACTTTCTATAAATATTTATAAATTATTTAGTTACATCAATAATGTGAACATATATCACACACGGAAAGTATTTTTAATAAATATTCTGCATTGACTGCGGGTTGTACAAAACTTTGCAGTGGGCCATATTTAGAATGCGGACCTAAAACTGCCCATGTGTGGTTCAAGACATAGCTTATGCTAAGGGCATGCAGATTCCACAACAAGCCGCAGATACGCCTGTCTGAAAACTGTGAATATTGTGTACAGTGTATATGTACTGTTGGCCGTCTCAATATTCCCGCCATTTTGCAACGCCTGCACTTTCTGTGCCCTTGTCGAAAGGAACACGTGAGTATTTTCAGTATTACACCCAATGATGGACTTTCTCTTCTTCTTCTTCTTCTTCTTCTTCTTCTTCTTCTTCTTCTGCTACTTATCATATTTTTTGGGGGGTAAGATGCTGTGACGCATTTTTCTGTTAGAAGAGCATATAGGCTTTCCTCCATGCACCTTTATGCTTCAATATGAAACTACTATGCACCTGGTCATTTTACAGGATGTTGTGTAATGATGATTTTAATGATGATAGCGGTGATGATTGTACCAATGGGGAAGGCACTCTTAATGATGAAGCGCCTGCTATCAAGGGAAAGAGAAGAATAAATCAGGTATGCAATAGAAACACAACAGAGGAATAGATTCAAACAAACACAGATGGCACATGAAAGAATATTGCATCTCCCCCACGCCGTCTTGAGTCATGCGTTGTCAGATCAGACAACTAATCACTGTTTTTGTTCTTTCTGTATTATCTGTTAACTGTTTCCCTGCCGATGGATTTTCATTTTTCAGAGAATAAACACTGGTTTAAGTTCATATTTGATGTTTTCTAAATGTGATTTTCCACATTTACATGATTTTATGAAGATTTTTGTTGTTATATATCAAAAGACATAACAACATTAATATTGAAAACCGCAATGACAAGACAAGGACAGGACACACGTGCCGAGAAACGCTGCAACATTACTGGGAGACTGCCATGGACTGGCTAATTCATCAGAACAAAAAAGATTGAGGACGTTGATGATTGAGTGTAGCCGACCTTGGATGTGGATTGACTTATAGATCTGATCTGATCTGTAAACCTTGGATGTGGATTGACTTATAGATCTGATCTGATCAGACAACCTTGGATGTGGATTGACTTATTGATCTGATCTGATCAGCCAACCTTGGATGTGGATTGACTTATAGATCTGATCTGATCAGCCAACCTTGGATGGGGATTGATTTACTGATCTGATCTGATCAGCCAACCTTGGATGTGGATTGACTTATTGATCTAATCTGATCAGCCAACCTTGGATGTGGATTGGCTAATGGATCTTATCTGATCAGCCCACCTTGTATGTTAGAGTTGTACCTGGTCTGATCTGAATACGGAATCAGGTAAAAACATGTAATAAAACCAAGTTTGTGACTTCTATTGCTACAACTATCAAGTGTAAACATGCCAACTTGAACTCTGACCTCCGTGTCGTTCACATACTCAAAATTACAGGCAGAAGTTAAGTTAAGATACATAATGTTACAATACAACATAATGTTACAGTACAATATAATGTTAAGATAAGAGACATCACGTTAAGACATCATATATAATTCTATGAAATGAGCTATAATTCTTATAACAAGATGGTATAACATGTTATGATGTTCTAACATTATAACATGTCATAAATTTTAGATATACTGTTAAAATATGTGATATAATGTTAAAATTTCAGATATTATGTTAAATAATCAAACATGATAATTAGATATAATGTATATTCTGATATACTGTTATAATATGACATATAATTACAAATTATGTTCATTAATCAAATATAACGTTAAATTAATAGATATAATGTTAAATAATCAGATATAATTTTAAATATTCTGATAAAATGTCAAAATATCATATATAAACTTAACAAATCAGGCATAATGTTAAAATATCATACATAAACTTGACAAATCAGGCATAATGTTAAATATCATATATAAACTCAACATATCAGGCATAATGTTAAAATATCAGATATAAGGTTAAAATATCACAGATAATCTTAGCATATTAGATATGAATAAGTACAGATAATCTCTCTGGAAGTTTGTTCAGGAACTAGCACGTGCCCCTGAAGTGCACTAGAGTAATTTTGTGGAAGTAGAATGAAGATATGAAATATAGAGTTCTGCACGCAGGTCATCTTTGTCAGCCTTTTGATATAAGAACTGGTAGAGGTCATCTTTGTCAGCCTTTTGATATAAGAACTGGTAGAGGTCATCTTTGTCAGCCTTTTGATATAAGAACTGGTAGAGGTCATCTTTGTCAGCCTTTTGATATAAGAACTGGTAGAGGTCATCTTTGTCAGCCTTTTGATATAAGAACTGGTAGAGGTCATCTTTGTCAGCCTTTTGATATAAGAACTAGTAGAGGTCATCTTTGTCAGCCTTTTGATATAAGAACTGGTAGAGGTCATCTTTGTCAGCCTTTTGATATAAGAACTGGTAGAGGTCATCTTTGTCAGCCTTTTGATATAAGAACTGGTAGAGGTCATCTTTGTCAGCCTTTTGATATAAGAACTGGTAGAGGTCATCTTTGTCAGCCTTTTGATATAAGAACTGGTATAGGGCAGGGAGGTCATCTTTGTCAGCCTTTTGATATAAGAACTGGTATAGGGCAGGGAGGTCATCTTTGTCAGCCTTTTGATATAAGAACTGGTATAGGGCAGGGAGGTCATCTTTGTCAGCCTTTTGATATAAGAACTGGTATAGGGCAGGGAGGTCATCTTTGTCAGCCTTTTGATATAAGAACTGGTATAGGGCAGGGAGGTCATCTTTGTCAGCCTTTTGATATAAGAACTGGTATAGGGCAGGGAGGTCATCTTTGTCAGCCTTTTGATATAAGAACTGGTATAGGGCAGGGAGGTCATCTTTGTCAGCCTTTTGATATAAGAACTGGTATAGGGCAGGGAGGTCATCTTTGTCAGCCTTTTGATATAAGAACTGGTATAGGGCAGGGAGGTCATCTTTGTCAGCCTTTTGATATAAGAACTGGTATAGGGCAGGGAGGTCATCTTTGTCAGCCTTTTGATATAAGAACTGGTATAGGGCAGGGAGGTCATCTTTGTCAGCCTTTTGATATAAGAACTGGTATAGGGCAGGGAGGTCATCTTTGTCAGCCTTTTGATATAAGAACTGGTATAGGGCAGGGAGGTCATCTTTGTCAGCCTTTTGATATAAGAACTGGTATAGGGCAGGGAGGTCATCTTTCTCAGCCTTTTGATATAAGAACTGGTATAGGGCAGGGAGGTCATCTTTGTCAGCCTTTTGATATAAGAACTGGTATAGGGCAGGGAGGTCATCTTTGTCAGCCTTTTGATATAAGAACTGGTATAGGGCAGGGAGGTCATCTTTGTCAGCCTTTTGATATAAGAACTGGTATAGGGCAGGGAGGTCATCTTTCTCAGCCTTTTGATATAAGAACTGGTATAGGGCAGGGAGGTCATCTTTGTCAGCCTTTTGATATAAGAACTGGTATAGGGCAGGGAGGTCATCTTTGTCAGCCTTTTGATATAAGAACTGGTATAGGGCAGGGAGGTCATCTTTGTCAGCCTTTTGATATAAGAACTGGTATAGGCCAGGGATTTCTCTTATCTCCATTATACTTTGAGTTGGCTATTGACTACATTATGAAGGCAACAGCATCAAGTGAGTAAGCAAGTCCAGGTAGCAGTGAAAAAGGCAAATGCAATGTTAGGTATGATAAAAAGAAATATTAAATATAAGAGCAAGGAAGTGAAAATCAAACTGTGTAAAGCATTAGACCTAGATTGGAGTACTGTGTACAGGCGTGGAGTCCTTATCGTGTAGGGGATATAAACATGCAGGAAAGAATAGATAAAAGATCGACAAAGCTGATAGTGGGATTCCAGATTTTATATGTCATGTGGAAAAACATTGAAAAACCGGCCTACAGTATCTAGAAAAAAGACGAATTCGAGGTGACTTAATACATGTTTATAAGATAATCAAAGGAAAGGATAAATTGGACTATAACAAGTTTAAAAAAATACAAACACCCACAAGAACAAGAGGACATACGCTACATATTAACTAGAGAAAGGTCCAGAGTAGGTATAAGAAAATATTTTTTTAGTCAGAGAGTGGTAAATACTTGGAATTAATTGCCACTGGAAGTAGTGCAGGCAGGCACAGTTAATACATTTAAGAGAAGAAGATGCGCATAGCTTTTAAATCAAGGAAATGTGAAGGAAACTGGTTGTATACAGACTCTGCGGAGTCTTCTAAACCAGTATAAAGACGTTAAGGTAAGTTCAGTTAAGTTAATTTGAGTTAAGTTAAGTTGACCAAAAACAATTTAATTCAGATGAATTTGACAAAAACGACTTTGCGATCTGGACTTTGTCAATGACTTGCCGCCTTTGTTTCGTATCAGGTGCAGAATAAAATAAGTCTATATGATGAGATCTCACAGAAGTTGGGACTGAGAATATACGGAGAAGAAAACCTTAGATCATAACTTAACTTAACAACGTTTTTATACTGATTTAGAAGACTCATCAAAGTCTGTAGACAACCAGTCACATTTGTATTACTCTGCTTTAAAAGTTATGCACGTCCAATCTATTCTTAAATGCATTAACTGTCTCTGCCTCCACCACCTCCTGAGGTAATGCATTCCAAGAACTCACCACTCTCTGACTAAAAATATTTCCTAATACACTATCTGGACCTTTCTTTAGTTAATTTGTAGCTGTGTCCTCTTTATCTTGTGGATGGTTGAATTTTGAAAAAAACTTGTTATAGTCTAATTCAACTTTAACTGTGATTATCTTAAGTCACTTGGAATTCTTCTCTTTTCTAGACACTGTAGGTCGGTTTTTCTGGGTCTTTCCTCGTAACTATAATCATGAAAATAATTGATACTGAACACTATAATATACAGTAATAAATTATACTAACCAGGATAATATACACAAATAAATTATACTGACCATGATAATATACATAAATAAATTTTACTAACCAGGATAATATACATAAATAAATTTTACTAACCAGGATAATATACATATATAAATTATACTAACCATGATAATATACATAAATAAATTATACTAACCATGATAATATACATATATAAATTATACTAACCAGGATAATATACACAAATAAATTATACTAACCATGATAATATACATATATAAATTATACTAACCAGGATAATATATATAAATAAATTATACTAACCAGGATAATATACATAAATAAATTATACTAACCATGATAATATACATAAATAAATTATACTAACCATGATAATATACATATATAAATTATACTAACCAGGATAATATACATAAATAAATTATACTAACCATGATAATATACATAAATAAATTATACTAACCATGATAATATACATATATAAATTATACTAACCAGGATAATATACACAAATAAATTATACTAACCATGATAATATACATATATAAATTATACTAACCAGGATAATATACATAAATAAATTATACTAACCAGGATAATATACATATATAAATTATACTAACCAGGATAATATACATAAATAAATTATACTAACCAGGATAATATACACAAATAAATTATACTAACCATGATAATATACATATATAAATTATACTAACCAGGATAATATACATAAATAAATTATACTAACCAGGATAATATACACAAATAAATTATATTAACCAGAATAATATACATAAATAAATCGCATATGACATTACAATATGTACAGGTAAACTTAGAGCTTCTTAAATGCTGAAGCGTTCGAAGAACGGTAGATTGTTGCAGAAATTGCTTCCGAGCACGACACATGATGATGATGTATATACATATTCCTCAAATACTGACAATACGTTTGAGAGAGGTTTAGTTATCTTAAACTCTCAAGTTTTGTCACCATCTACCGGTTTACTAAATATAGAATAGTGGGTATTTTTGGTTGAACTTGGATCGATTTTTGGGCATTGTCTTTAAATATATTATTTTATTATAGTAAATATTATTTTTTTTAATTTTGTTTTTCAAATTTATATGGCAATGGCAAATACATTGTTCTGTGAATTTATTAGTGTATCTTTCAGTTTGTGTAAAGTACATTGTTCTATAAATCGTCTTAGTGCATCTTTATATAAAGTAAAATACATTGTTCTGTGAATTTATTAGTGTATCTTTCAGTTTGTGTAAAGTACATTGTTCTATAAATCGTCTTAGTGCATCTTTATATAAAGTAAAATACATTGTTCTATCAATTTGTCTTAATGTATCTTTCAGTTTATATAAAATATATTGTTATATAAATTGTCTTAATGTATCTTTCGGTTTATATAAAATACATTGTTCTATAAATTGTTTTAATGTATCTTTCGGTTTATATAAAATACATTGTTCTATAAATTGTCTTAATGTATCTTTCAGTTTATATAAAATACATTGTTCTATAAATTGTCTAAGTACATCTTTATATAAATTAAAATACATTGTTCTATAAATTGTATTAATGTATCTTTCAGTTTATATAAAATACATTGTTCTATAAATTGTCTTAGCACATCTTTATATAAATTAAAATACATTGTCCTATACATTGTCTTAATGTATCTTTCAGTTTATATAAAATACATTGTTCTATAAATTGTCTTAGCACATCTTTATATAAATTAAAATACATTGTCCTATACATTGTCTTAATGCATCTTTCAGTTTAAATAAAATACATTGTTCTATACATTATCCAAATGCATCTTTCAGTTTAAATAAAATACATTGTTCTATACATTATCTAAATGCATCATTATATATATTCAAATACATTGTTCCAAGTATTTTCTGAGTTTATCTCTACATTTATGTAAACTATATTGATGTAAGTATTTTCTGAGTTTATCTCTACATTTATGTAAACTATATTGATGTAAGTATTTTCTGAGTTTATCTCTATATTTATGTAAACTATATTGATGTAAGTATTTTCTGAGTTTATCTCTACATTTATGTAAACTATATTGATGTAAGTATTTTCTGAGTTTATCTCTACATTTATGTAAACTATATTGATGTAAGTATTTTCTGAGTTTATCTTTTCAATTTATGTCAAATCCATTCAATGTATTCGTAAATGTATCTGTTCATTTCAAATAGAAACCAAACATTGTATGTGAACTTATTCAATCACTTCCTTAAATTACATATTTCTTTCTTGTGTATTTCATCTTAATTTAACTTAACTTCTTTATACTGGTCTAGAAGGCTCTACAGAGTCTGTATACAACCAGTTTATTCCAATCCACCGATACTATTTTTGAATGCGTTAACTGACCCTGCCTCCACCACATCATGTGGTAATGCATTTCACGTATTTACTATTCTTTGACAAAAAAAATATTTCCTAATATCTAATCTGGACCTTCTTTAGTTAATTTGTAGTTATGCCCTCTTGTTCTTTTAGCTGGTTGAACTTTGAAAAACTTGATATAATCTAATTTATCCTCTCCATTGACCAATTTATAAACCTGTATTAAGTCACCTCAAATTCTTCTATGTCCTAGACACAGCAGACACGTTTTTGTAAGTCTCTCCTCATAAATATAATTCTGGAACCCTGCGATCATTTTTCTAGCCCGTCTTTGTATCCTTTCTATCGTTGTTGTGTGTATCCACTCTATGATAAGGACTTCATACCTGAACCTATGATAAGGACTTCATACCTGAACCTATGATAAGGACTTCATACCTGAACCTATGATAAGGACTTCATACCTGAACACAGTACTCCAATTTAGACCTTACCAATAATTTATTGAGCTTAACTATCACTTCCTTACTTCGACGTGTAATGTTTATTTGAATAATACCCATCATTGCATTAGCCTTTTTCACAGCCACCTGGACTTGTCCCTGCACGTTTCATTTATGATCTATTATAACCCCTATTACAGATCCTTGCTATTTTTAAACTTTTCAAGTTATAATGTCTGTGTTTGTTTTGTTTATCTGCAAAGTCCTGAAGTGTCGCTACAGTATGTGTATCTTTGTAACCATTTTCTGCTGTTGCTGCTTGTAAATGTAATTACCTTATTCTTTTGTCTTATTCCCCTACCTGTGGAGTTAAGCGACGTGGTGAGATTCAATTGTCTTTCTTGAGCCAAGTTTGTTCCTTGTGTTGTTTAAGTCCGTGTTGTTGGCAGAAATTCGTTGTGTAATTTATCCATCCTCGAACCTCGTAGCCAGACTGTCGTGATTTAACTGAACTTAACGTTGTTACACTGGTTTAGAAGACTGTAGAGTCTGTAAACAATCAGTTTCATTTAAATGTTCTTGCTCTAAACGCTATGGGAATCCAATCTATTCTTAAATGCATTAATTGTCCCTACCTCCACTACTTCATGTGGCAATGCATTCCAAGCATTCACCACTCTCTGGCTAAAAAAAAAATATTTCCTAATATCTGATCTGGACCTTTCTTTAGTTAATTTGTAGCCATGCCCTGTTGTTCTTCTTATAGGTGTTTGTATTATCAAAAAACTTGTTATAGTCTAATTAATCCGTTCCGTTGATTATCGTATGAACCTGTATTAAGTCACCTCGAATTATCTCTTTACTAGTAAGTTGCATGTCCTTTTACAGAACGTAGCTTCTTACAACCGCCACCTATTTGGCTGTTATAAGTTTCTTGGCAAGTGTGCAGTACGGTAGGTTACCATTACTTTCCGTACGTGGAGGAGCATTCGCCTGAGAAAAAAACCCAGTGTCTGCCAAACTGGACACAAGTGGGAACCGAACCGGGAACGTTGAGATTGTGAAAACCAAGCGAGTTTCACCCATACCCCACGCAGTCTCTATATCCACTTTACTAGACAATGTATTCAGGTTTGTCATAGACTTTTCTCATACATATAATTGTGTCGTTGTAGTGGGTCAACTAGCATTCTCATGAGATCTGTCACTCGGTCATCCTGGAACCTAGTCGCCAGACGTTAGTGTCTAGTGAGTCAGCTAGCATTCTCACGATCCAATCTGTCACTCGGTCATCCTCTAACCTCGTGGCCAGACGTTAGTGTCTAGTGGGTCAGCTAGCATTCTCACGAGCCAATCTGTCACTCGGTCATCCTGGAACTTAGTCGCCAGACGTTAGTGTCTAGTGAGTCAGCTAGCATTCTCACGAGCCAATCTGTCACTCGGTCATCCTGGAACGTAGTCACCAGACGTTAGTGTCTAGTAGTTCAGCTAGCATTCTCACGAGCCAATCTGTCACTCGGTCATCCTGGAACCTAGTCGCCAGACGTTAGTGTCTAGTAGGTCAGCTAGCATTCTCACGAGCCAATCTGTCACTCGGTCATCCTGGAACCTAGTCGCCAGACGTTAGTGTCTAGTGGGTCAGCTAGCATTCTCACGAGCCAATCTGTCACTCGGTCATCCTGGAACTTAGTCGCCAGACGTTAGTGTCTAGTGGGTCAGCTAGCATTCTCACGAGCCAATCTGTCACTCGGTCATCCTGGAACTTAGTCGCCAGACGTTAGTGTCTAGTGAGTCAGCTAGCATTCTCACGAGCCAATCTGTCACTCGGTCATCCTGGAACGTAGTCACCAGACGTTAGTGTCTAGTAGTTCAGCTAGCATTCTCACGAGCCAATCTGTCACTCGGTCATCCTGGAACTTAGTCGCCAGACGTTAGTGTCTAGTGAGTCAGCTAGCATTCTCACGAGCCAATCTGTCACTCGGTCATCCTGGAACGTAGTCACCAGACGTAAGTGTCTAGTAGTTCAGCTAGCATTCTCACGAGCCAATCTGTCACTCGGTCATCCTGGAACCTAGTCGCCAGACGTTAGTGTCTAGTAGGTCAGCTAGCATTCTCACGAGCCAATCTGTCACTCGGTCATCCTAGAACCTCGTGGCCAGACCTTCGTGTCTAGTGGGTCAGCTAGCATTCTCCTGAGATCACCGAACCATCTTCACTTCTGTCTTAAAATGTATTCACCACAAGAACTAGTTTCATACTTGATCCTTCCAGGTCACATCCATGACATTTCAATCCACACGTATTTTCCTCTCCTGAATCTTTGACAAGTAAAAGGTTTGCCATTGGTAGCACAGGCTGCCGAAAACGGATGTGGACCGAAAGGTTCAAATAACGCAGTCAAGCTGTAAACTAGCGACACAACGCATTCCGCTCTCTGGAATACATCCTGCTACTTATAAAGTCCTGTTCAGGGATTGGTAGCGGGAGATTGAGACCGAACGAAGAAGAAGAAGAAGAAGGTAGGGCAGCGATAGTATAAATACACTGTTTGTCATTAGCTTTTGAATACCTGTGTATGAAATGTAAGGTGTCTCTTTTCGGTTGCTTTGCTGCTTGTCCCATACAGGCGCTCACTCAGTACACGAGAGATTACAAAAGTTACTTCTACATTTTTGAATTAGCCATATTCTGGTAATTATTTCATCAACCATATTCTGGTAATTATTCCATTATCCATATTCTGGTAATTATTCCATTATCCATATTCTGGTAATTATTTCCTTAACCATATTCTGGTAATTATTTGATTAGCCATATTCTGGTAATTATTTGATTAGCCATATTCTGGTAATTTGTTCCTTAGCAATATTTTGGTAATTATTTCATTTGCCAAATTATGGTAATTATTTCATTAGCCATATTGTGGTAATTATTTCAATACTCATATTCTGATAGTTATAATATTAGCATATTCTGGTAATTATTTCATTAAACATATTTTGGCAATTATAACATTATATTTTGGTAATTATTCCATTGACCATATTCAGGTAATTACTCCATTAACCATATTATGGTAATTATTCCATTGACCATATTCAGGTAATTATTCCATTAACCATATTCAGGTAATTATTCCATTAACCATATTCAGGTAATTACTCCATTAACCATATTCAGGTAATTACTCCATTAACCATATTCAGGTAATTATTCCATAAACCATATTCAGGTAATTATTCCATTAACCATATTCAGGTAATTATTTCTTTAGCCATATTCAGATTGTATTGGAGGGAATAATATTTAAGGATTATAGAAGAAAACATGTTGGAGCTGAGGGTGTCACGGACTGAAATAGAGTATATCGGTCAAGGTAAAGTCACATAGCAGACGCTGTTGTCGGGGATGGAGTGTTCATTGAAGTAGGTCTCCGCTTTTTATGAAGCTGATCAGTCAATTCCCTTCCATCCATAACAGTAAGTCAGACATTCATATACAGTTGGGTCAATTGAAGCGTATCAATATCGAACCCAGTACTTTTGGTATGAGAAGCGAGAGCTGTAATAAAAACATATGTTGTACAAGTAACTACTCGTATATAAAATGTATATATAAATGGAAAAAGAACTTGAATTATTGGAAGAAAACAACTTCAGAAATAGTTGCTCTCTGCAGGTGGGAAGCAAAGATATACGTATGGGGTTATACATCAAATATGTACATACAAGAGATTATAGCGAAGTGTGCGTAAAATGTGGACACATGTACATGTGAAAGAGGGAGTACTTCAACTGAAAATGGACGTTCGGAAAGTAACGGTCGCTCTCAAAAAGATCTTTCAGGACATCATATAAACTGTCAGATCTTTCAGGACATCATATAAACTGTCAGGTCTTTCAGGACATCACAGAAACTCTCAGATCTGAGATCACTTTTAATAAAAAATTTATGAAACAGATCTTTCAGGACATCACATAAACTGTCAGATCTTTCAGGACATCACATAAACTGTCAGATCTGAGATCACTTTTAATAAACAATTTATGAAACAGATCTTTCAGGACATCGCAGAAATTGTAACATCTAATATCACTTTTAATGAAGAATTTATTAAACAGATCTTTCAGGATATCACAGAAACTGTTAGATCTGAGATAACTTTCAATAAATAGTTTATAAAAATTATCGTTGGTAAATTATGCTTTTATCACCAAATTTCTAAATTTGTTTATATAATATTGTCACATAATTTATTTATATAAATTTGTCACATAATTTATTTATATACATTTGTCACAACATTTATTTATGCAATGTTGTCACATAATTTGCTTAGATAAATTTGTCACATAATTTGCTTAGATAAATTTGTCACATAATTTATTTATACAATGTGGTCACATAATTTGTTTATATAATGTTGTCACATAATTTGTTTATGTAATGTTGTCACATAATTTATTTACATAATTTTGTCACATAATTTATTTATATAATGTTCTCACACAATTTGTTTATATTAATTTGTCACATAAGTTGTTTATATAATGTTGTCACACAATTTGTTTATATAATATTATCCCAATTAAACGCATTATTTTTTTGTCACTATTAATATTTAAACAATAATGATCACACCAGCTTACGGGGGAGGCAAAAAACTAAGCAAACCCATTGTAGATTGTTTTTTATATTTCAAATTGAACACAGCTTTAGTGCTATACTGCATGCAAGATATTAAGTTTCAACTGTTTCAGCAATTTGTACTCACAACAAAGGCTAATATTCATAAATTCGCTGTTCGTGTGTATACATTGAGTTATCAGTATACACAGGATGCATTGTATAGAACTAATACTCAATCTCAAGTTAGGTACTTACTTAGTCGCTCCTCTTCTACCGTGAGGTGTATAGGTTTTTTGCCAGAGAGAACACACCACTGCTCTATCCGCCGTCTTTTTCCTGGCCTCTCTTCAATCCAGCCCTGGATGGCTTAGGGACTTTCGTATGTTGTCTTCCCAACGTACTTTGGGACGTCCTGGGGATCTGCGTCATTGACTTTGTATCTCCCATGACCGCTTTGGTATCCGATCTTCCTCCATTCCACAGACATGGCCAAACCACTGTAGCTGGGACTGCTCCACTCGTGTCTGCAGGGGTTGAACTGAGAGATTGCTACGTATTGTCTGGTTACGGATCTTGACCTACCTACTATCAGGCGCGTCAGCAGGGTTGCGGATTGCTGCGCGTCAGCAGGGTTGCGGATTGCTGCGCGTCAGCAGGGTTGCGGATTGCTGCGCGTCAGCAGGGTTGCGGATTGCTGCGTGTCAGCAGGGTTGCGGATTGCTGCGTGTCAGCAGGGTTGCGGATTGCTGCGCGTCAGCAGAGTTACGGATTGCTGAAAGGCTTCCTAATTTGGAGGTTAGCTGCGAATAAATAAGCAGCCGTGGAAAAAAACGGGTCGGCAGACATGGATGCAAAGACACAACAGGCGAATCACCTGTTTGTCTTCAAAGAAAACGATTATAAGTCAAATTAAGTTAGGTAAAGGATTACATTATGCAAGCTTGTGTATTGTCAACGTCATGTACAGCGGACATCCGCAGGAAAAGGTGGAGTCAAGGTGAGCGAACATTGACACGCTAATGGTATTTTTTTTTGAAAATTTGTATTAATTTTAATTTTTTTTTGCGTTCGCCTTATTTCTCTATTCCCCAAGGCGGTATGCGTTGCACTGTGGTTTTTTAAAAATTGTGCGCCTGTCGGCCCAATGCATCCGACTTCAGCATGCATTTTATGTAAGGGTCTGCTTCCTCCTGCATTTTCTAAGGGTTTGCTTCCCCGGTGTAACGGCCGGTGCTGTGATGGGGATCGAACCCAGCACCTACGGATTGTGAGCCATGTCACTTATCCACTAGCCCACGCCGCCCCCTGGTATGTATTTAAAATGCCAGAATTGTATGTACGCCTGTATGCTCTGTAATGCAGTGGTTTTCATGTTCAACCTAATATTGTGTTTGATGCCGGATAACTACAGGTTGTTAGAATGTGTCCGCTCTTTTATCGTGGCAATATCCCATTTTACCAATAGTTAACTTATTATATCCATTCTTTAAAAAAATACATCATGCAAGCTGTTATACGCTTGACCAATTGCGAACTGAGCACTGGCCCACAGATGCGAACTGAGCACTGGCCGACAGATGCGAACTGAGCACTGGCCGACAGATTCGAACTGAGCACTGGCCCACAGATGCGAACTGAGCACTGGCCCACAGATGCGAACTGAGCACTGCCCCACAGATGCTAACTTTCACACAAACCTCTTAGAAGCTTCGAATATCTCTTCATCACAGCAGCCTTTTCCAGAGAACTGTTGGTCAGTACGTTTCACCTGGTGTAAGGTGTGGATGTTGGTCAGTATGTTTCACCTGGCGTGAGGTAGGGATGTTGGTCAGTATGTTTCACCTGGCGTAAGCTGTGGATGTTGGTCAGTATGTTTCACCTGGTGTGAGGTGTGGATGTTGGTCAGTATGTTTCACCTGGCGCGAGGTAGGGATGTTGGTCAGTATGTTTCACCTGGCGCGAGGTAGGGATGTTGGTCAGTATATTTCACCTGGCGTGAGGTGTGGATGTTGGTCAGTATGTTTCACCTGGCGCGAGGTAGGGATGTTGGTCAGTATGTTTCACCTGGCGTAAGGTGTGGATGTTGGTCAGTATGTTTCACCTGGCGTGAGGTGTGGATGTTGGTCAGTATGTTTCACCTGGCGTAAGGTGTGGATGTTGGTCAGTATGTTTCAACTGGCGTGAGGTAGGGATGTTGATCAGTAAGTTTCACCTGGCGTGAGGTAGGGATGTTGGTCAGTATATTTCACCTGGCGTGAGGTGTGGATGTTGGTCAGTATGTTTCACCTGGCGTAAGGTGTGGATGTTGGTCAGTATATTTCACCTGGCGTGAGGTGTGGATGTTGGTCAGTATGTTTCACCTGGCGTAAGGTGGATGTTGGTCAGTATGTTTTACCTGGCGTGAGGTGTGGATGCTGATCAATATGTTTCAGCTGGCGAGAGACAGACATGTTGGTCAGTATGTTTCATCTGGCGAGAGACAGACATGTTGATCAGTATGTCTCACCTGGCCAGAGCCAGACATGTTGGTCAGTATGTCTCACCTGAAACGTAATAACTGTAACATGCTCATGGAAATTGAAGGGGTAAAGGCTAAGGCAAACAGAGAAAACCCAATAAAAGTGACCTTCGTTCTAATAATTACCACTATGTGTTCATTGGTGCTGTTGTGATGTCTTAATCGTTTCCATTTATGTTGTTTCTTGTCCCTATTGAAAGTGATTTGGCTGTAACGCAGTTAACTTTTATGTTTATGTAGAACGGAGTATCTGATCATCAGACGTGTATTTCAATTTTACGTGTTATAAATAAATTGTAAAGATGGTCTCTGACAATTTGAAATTCATTGCGTGCACTCTTCTTCTTGTTCTTCTTCTTCGTCTGTTCTCAATCTCCCACTACCAAGCCATGAAAAGGACTTTCCAAGTAGCAGGATGTTATCTAGTGTCATAGTTTACAGCTTGACTGCGATATTTGTACTTTTCCGTCCGACACATCCGACTTCAGCAAGCATTTTGAGTACTGGGTTAGTCTTCGGTCTTTGATCCCTTTTCCTCAGCCAGTCTACCCTGTTGTAGCCGGTTATCGAAGATCGCCACATGGAGGTGTAGAAGGGTCCTGTGAGATCTGGTTTACTGACCCTGACGCTAGCAGTCAGCTATGGGTCGCTGGCCCTGACGCTAGCAGTCAGCTATTGGTCGCTGGCCCTGACGCTAGCAGTCAGCTATTGGTCGCTGGCCCTGACGCTAGCAGTCAGCTATTGGTCGCTGGCCCTGACGCTAGCCGTCAGCTATTGGTCGCTGACCCTGGCGCTAGCAGTCAGCTATTGGTCGCTGGCCCTGACGCTAGCAGTCAGCTATTAGTCGCTGGTCCTGACGCTAGCAGTCAGCTATGGGACGCTGGTCCTGACGCTAGCAGTGAGCTCTGGTTTGCTAGCCTTGTCGCCAGAAAGTCAGCTCTGGTTTACTGGTCCTGACGCTAGCAGTCAGCTCTGGCTTGCTAGCCCTGTCGCCAAAAGTCAGCTCTGGTTTACTGACCCTGACGCTAGCAGTCAGCTCTGGTTTGCTAGCCCTGTCGCCAAAAGTCAGCTCTGGTTTACTGACCCTGACGCTAGTAGTCAGCTCTGGTTTGCTAGCCCTGTCACCAAAAGTCAGCTCTTTTTTACTGACCCTGACACTAGCAGTTAGCTCTGGTTTGCTAGCCCTGTCGCCAAAAAGTCAGATCTGGTCTACTGAACCTGACGCTAGCTGTCAGCTCTGGGTCGCTGACCGCCGCAGCTCATTCGCTGCTCAGCATCTTGATCCCGTTGCATTCACTTTATATCAATAGGCCATATCGTGAAGTTGATAACATAAGACGATACATCATAGGGAGAAGACGAAGCTGTGTTGACGGTTTGGTTAGCATACAATGATACGAATCTTCATCAGAGCAATATTTGCTGTTTTGTCAAGATGTAGGCAATAAATGTACGGTCAAGTAAATGACTCATAAATTGAAACGGAGAAATGTCAAGTATTATGTAGACATTGCCTTGACGTTTTGATGTAGATAGGTTGCCTTGACGTTTTGATGTACATAGGTTGCCTTGACGTTTTGATGTACATAGGTTGCCATGACTTTATGGTGTAGATAGGTTGCCTTAACGTTATGGGGTAGATAGGTTGCCTTGACGTTTTGTTGTAGACAGGTTGCCTTGACGTTTTGGTGTAAATAGGTTGCCTTGACGTTTTGATGTACATAGGTTGCCTCGACTTTATTGTGTAGATATGTTGTCGTGACGTTATGATGTAGAAACACTTTCTTGACGTTATAATGTTGAAATAACACTTTCTTGACGTTATAATGTTGAAATAACACTTTCTTGACGTTATGATGTTGAAATAACACTTTCTTGACGTTATGATGTTGAAATAACACTTTCTTGACGTTATGATGTTGAAACACTTTTTTGACGTTATGATATTGAAATAACACTTTCTTGACGTTATGATGTTGAAACACTTTCTTGACGTTATGATGTTGAAACACTTTCTTGACGTTATGATGTTGAAATAACACTTTCTTGACGTTATGGTGTTGAAACAACACTTTCTTGACGTTATGGTGTTGAAATAACACTTTCTTGACGTTATGATGTTGAAATAACACTTTCTTGTCGTTATGATGTTGAAATAACACTTTCTTGTCGTTATGATGTTGAAATAACACTTTCTTGTCGTTATGATGTTGAAATAACACTTTCTTGTCGTTATGATGTTGAAATAACACTTTCTTGTGGTTATGATGTTGAAATAACACTTTCTTGACATTATGATTTAAAAACGTTGCCTTGACGTTTTGGTGTATAACCATTTATATATTTGTGTAAACTTTGCATCATACTTTTTTGTACAATGATTAAAACATTATATGTACACATATACATCAATGATACTTATCCACATACATTAGCTGCACAGTGGCCTGGCATGGAAGCCACCACCTAGTCCCTAACACTGTCATTATGTTCTTCTTCACTCGTTCACTTATTTCATGTTTATAAAGATCCGGCATTTCATGAAATTCTCAGAACAATGAGTCCTTTCACGAGGCACGCTTAACCTGGGATGTTTTGAAACACGTCGGAGATAACAAGAATATAGCAGCATCTCCCTCTCCGTGGGTGGGCTTAGATCAACTTATCCTGTCGAAAAAAGTGTTTTACCATGGAAACAATGAACTCTATGTATGTGTAATGTGTGTGTCGGTGGAGAAGGAGAGGGCCTGCAGGTGGAGGTGGAGGGGAGGTGGAGGTGGAGGGGCTGCCGCGAAGCAAGGGGGTTCGCAAGAGTATTCACCACACAGATTCATGTTAGTTACCATGAGAACAATTTTTAACGGCCGAATTAAAGAAGATTGTGTTGCTAGTTTAACTAAGTATGGTGCAACCTCAACAACTGCCTGCAGGGATGAAGTGGTAGAGTTGTATGTTGTGGTAGGTTTCAACTACGTTTGTGGTGGAGTGACCAGTTGCTTTCCTCGTTGTGGTTTTATTCCGTACCTTTATGTATAGTACCCAATTTTACAGGTTGGTAGACTGGGTCGTGTTGAGTCCAGTGATTGAACCTAGAATGTTTGAGGTGAGAAACCAGTCTCTAGCTACAAGGACAATCAAATTCTGGAAATATCAGATGAGCTGGGGTGGCCAGCCACGAAAAGATGACTGCTAGCGTCATGGCCAGCGACCCAAAGATGACTGCTAGCGTCATGACCAGCGACCCAAAGATGACTGCTAGCGTCATGGTCAGCGACCCTAACTAACTGCTAGCGTCATGGTCAGCGACCCTAACTAACTGCTAGCGTCATGGTCAGCGACCCAAAGATGACTGTTAGCGTCATGGTCAGCGACCCTAACTAACTGCTAGCGTCATGGTCAGCGACCCAAAGATGACTGCTAGCGTCATGGTCAGCGACCCTAACTAACTGCTAGCGTCATGGCCAGTGACCCAAAGAGGACTCTAGCGTCATGGTCAGCGACCCAAAGATGACTGCTAGCGTCATGGTCAGCGACCCAAAGATGACTGCTAGCGTCATTGCCAGCGACCCTAACTGACTGCTAGCGTCATGGCCAGCGAACCAAAGATGACTGCTAGCGTCATGGCCAGCGAACCAAAGATGACTGCTAGCGTCATGGCCAGCGAACCAAAGATGACTGCTAGCGTCATGACCAGCGACCCAAAGATGACTGCTAGCGTCATGGCCAGCGAACCAGCTCTGCCAAGACCTTTATACATCTCCAAGTAGCAATGCTGGATAACAGACTGCAGCAGAACAGATTAGCTAAGGAGAAGAAATCTAGGAGGGACGGCTAACCCCGTACCCAAAAAATGACTGGTGAAGTCGAATGTATGGGACCAGAAGGTGCAAATATCGCAGTCAGGCTGTCAACTACGACACGACGCATTTCGTTCTCCGGACAGTATCCTACTACTTGTAAAGCCTTTGTCAGGGCTTGGTAGCGAGAGATTAAGAACGGATGATGGAGAAGACAAAGAAGAAGAAGAAGAAGAAGAAGAAAAAGAAGAAAAAGAAGAAGAAGAAGAAAAAGAAGAAGAAGAAAAAGAAGAAGAAGAAGAAGAAGAAGAAATACAAGAAAGTGTAACCATTTTTGGTTAATTGAGCACAATCATTTAAGTCTACTGACGTTTCTAACTAAATTCGTTTTAATCAGGTGCTAGACAAACGAAGACTGCACATAAACAGCGAACTACCACCACAACTATCACCACCAGCGCAACCACTACTACCACCACCACTACCCCCACTACCACCCCACCACCATCACTTCCACATCCACCAATACGACCACAACCCCCACTACTACTACCACCACCTCTACCCCCACCATCACTCCCACAACCACCACTACGACCACAACCACTACCACTACAACCATCACCACTACAACCATCACCAATATTATTAAGTCCTTTTCGAGCTTGTGTCAGGCAGGAGAGATTGAGTCAGGCAGGCGAGCTTGAGTCAGGCAGGCGAGCTTGAGTCAGACAGGCGATGTTGAGTCCGGCAGGGGATGTTGAGTCAGGCAGGCGAGCTTGAGTCAGGCAGGCGATGTTGAGTCAGGCAGGCGAGCTTGAGTCAGGCAGGCGATGTTGAGTCAGGCAGGCGAGCTTGAGTCAGGCAGGCGAGCTTGAGTCAGACAGGCGAGCTTGAGTCAGGCAGGCGAGTCAGGAAAACGAGCTCGTGGTGGCCAAATAAAACATTACAAGGATACTCTGAAGCCTCGCTGAGGAACTGCGACATTGACCCTGATAGTTGGCAGAACTTGCCTGCTGATCGCTCTGCCTGGCGTGGTGAAGTCTCATCTCGTGCAGCACATATGGAGCAGATGAGATCAAGGAAGTTGCACGGAAACGAGTGACACAAGGTGCAGGAGAAGCGACACGAGAGGCATGAGATGAGTTGCCTCGGCGTGACGGGCGCTTTCGGTTCGAATTGGCTTGATCAGCCATCTACCAAACCACTCTAGGATTGACAGATGACTTTGTGGTCCTCTTCGGAAACGATGGACAGACAACAACTCAGTACAGGGACGGGAGTTAAAGTCTTCTGATCATGTCACGCCACTGTCCTCTGTTAGTCAGTCCGGAGACTGGTGTTCAAGTTTTCTGATCATGTCACACCACTGTCCTCTGTTAGTCAGTCCGGAGACTGGTGTTCAAGTTTTCTGATCATGTCACACCACTGTCCTCTGTTAGTCGGTTCAGAGACTGGTGTTCAAGTGTTCTGATCATGTCACACCACTGTCCTCTGTTAGTCGGTTCAGAGACTGGTGTTAAAGTCTTCTGATCATGTCACACCACTGTTCTCTGTTAGTACAGAGACGGAGGTTAAAGTCTTCTGATCATGTCACGCCACTGTTCTCTGTTAGTACAGAGACGGGGTTAAAGTCTTCTGATCATGTCACACCACTGTCCTCTGTTAATCAGTCCAGAGACTGGTGTTCAAGTCCTCTGATCATGTCACGCCACTGTCCTCTGTTAGTCAGTCCAGAGACTGGTGTTCAAGTCCTCTGATCATGTCACACCACTGTCCTCTGTTAATCAGTCCAGAGACTGGTGTTCAAGTCCTCTGATCATGTCACGCCACTGTCCTCTGTTAATCAGTCCAGAGACTGGTGTTCAAGTCCTCTGATCATGTCACGCCACTGTCCTCTGTTAGTCAGTCTGGAGACTGGTGTTCAAGGCCTCTGATCATGTCACGCCACTGTCCTCTGTTAATCAGTCCAGAGACTGGTGTTCAAGGCCTCTGATCATGTACTCCACTCTCTCCTGGACAGATATCATCAGCTCTCTGATGTCCCGTCACGCACTGTTCAAGCCCATTACTTATTTCCCCTTGCAATCTGACTGCCTGTTACTCCAAGTCTCAATTTATTGCTAACGTTAGAAAATTTTACCTTTTTCGAATATTTTCCATTAGTTGTCTATGTGCCCCTGCATCTCTAAGCACGTACTGTAAAACGTCTAAATGTTAACAGTATCTTATGAATCGTATGGCATTCTCAAGATAATTGAATCTAATGTTACCACAAGCTACTCCAGATATATCCCTGGCGCTGTGAACGGATTATAATGGTTGGTCTGTACGATACTTATCAGTCTGATAATACTGTTATCATTGTTGTGTTCACTTATAAAGAAGCTTCTAGCTAGTATTAGTGTTGAGGACCGTGTAGTCGAAGTTGTGTGTGAGTGTGTGTGTGTGGAATGTTTCGTGAGAAATATTTTGTTGTCTCCCCTTTATCAGTACAGCAAGCAAGGAATGGTTGTGAGCAGAGAAGGTCCGATTGGATATCGTGCGTCACTGCTATAGATGACGGAATTCGACCACTGCATTTACATGCATGTAAAAGGAGACTAAAGAGAGTTGTGTATGCGCATAGCAACCTCATCATTAAAAAATAGGATTACGAAAACCATAAATGCAACGTGTTTTGGTTGAGTCTGTCTAAAGGATGCCAACTATAGTTGCGATGTTTTGCTCCGACTGGAGTAAAAACAAGATACACGAGAGTGAAAGAAAATACTGGGAAATTTAATAAATGATTGAAATTGAGAGAGAAAAATATATAAACACACACACATGCACATGCACACTACACAACTACACGCACCCTCTATCGGTAGCAAATCGGTAAATTGGTAAAGGCATGACTGATTAATAAATAACTAAATGAGATACGGACTTTACAACCGTTTTCTATTGCACTTATACTGTCCCTTATTTCTCCACACAATTTCCAGCAGAATCTGTACACTTCCCCCATCGCTTGATCAGTACCAGGGCAGGTCTATTTGGTCCATTTTGTGTTCGTTAGTCAGTTGTCTGAGTACCTGCCGTAGCACTTTCCTGAAGTTTAAAGGATCGTGCAATATGATGTAGGCTAAACCACATGAACGCCATATTGCAGATGCTACACCGTCTATCGTTACTCGATTGTCAGCTTGAATCATCTCCACCACTAGTCGCACAGATACTGTTATTGTAATCTCAAGATGACGACCAGGTCTGGCTTCATTAACAATGTGTGAGCATCCTTGAGAAAATGTATCGACCCGGTTATGCAGCGCTTTACGCGGCAAATACTTCTCACCATTAACAGGGGCCATTACATTATGAATATTCGCTGCAGAAAGTCACTTTGCCCATAAATAAAAGTAGCAACAGTCCACTGTTCTTCGATTGTTCACTCTGTGAGCACATATGATATTTTACAACTCGTCTGTGCACGTGCATGTGACACCTAGCGTCGGTCACCTATACTAATCACATAACTGGATGTTTCTGCTACCTAATTACACATTTTAGAAACTACAAACTACATTTTTCAATTGTCCTTATCAGTTTGTGACATACTTAAAGACGTGTTCTCATGTGTGTGTATAAATATATAATAATAATAATTATTATTTTTATTATAGTAAGGTTCAAAAATATTTCTTTATCGTGGTTGGTTGTTAAACTCCCGCTACCACAGAATGTCGACCACACGAAGGGATAGGTATAAGGGCACGTGGCCTCAAACGGCACAGTCATGTGTCCGGATTTAATAAGCTAACCAACGAAATGCTCAATGCAAATGTTCCAGAGACGAGACAGAAGGGAAGATCTAAGATACACTGAATAAATAATGCTAATATATGGAGCCAACTTTGAGTGAGATTCACGAGCACACACAAACACTGGCGATGGAGAAACAGAAGTGACACGAAGAGCTTCTTTAACTTCTTCAATCCGTGATCGATCACTGAGATCAGTAATCTTATCAGGAAAAGAGAACTAGAGAAACGATTAGAATCCACGAGCGTACTCCAAAAATCTCAAACAGAATAGACTTCATGAGCGTACTCCAAAAATCTCAAACAGAATAGACTTCATGAGCGTACTCCAAAAATCTCAAACAGGATAGACTCCATGAGCGTACTCCAAAAATCTCAAACAGGATAGACTCCATGAGCGTACTCCAAAAATCTCAAACCTCAAACAGGATAGACTCCATGAGCGTACTCCAAGCCATCTCAAGCCTCAAACAGGATAGACTCCATGAGCGTACTCCAAGCCATCTCAAGTCTCAAACAGGATAGACTCCATGAGCGTACTCCAAGCCATCTCAAGCCTCAAACAGGATAGACTCCATGAGCGTACTTCACAAATGTCAAGCCTCAAACAGGATAGACTCCATGAGCGTACTTAAAAAATGTCAAGCCTCAAACAGGAAAGACTCCATGAGCGTACTTCAAAAATTTCAAGCCTCAAACAGGATAGACTCCATGAGCGTACTTCAAAAATTTTAAGCCTCAAACCGGATAGACTCCATGAGCGTACTCCAAAAATCTCCAGCCTCAAACAGGATAGACTTCATGAGCGTATTTCAAAAATTTCAAGCCTCAAATAGGAAAAACTCCATGAGCGTACTCCAAGCCATCTCCAGCCTCAAATAGGATAGACTTCATGAGCGTACTCCAGGCCATCTCCAGCCCCAAATAGGATAGACTTCATGAGCGTACTCCAAGCCATCTCAAGCCCCAAATAGGATATACTCCATGAGCGTACTCCAAGCCATCTCCAGCGCCAAATAGGATAGACTTCATGAGCGTACTCCAAGAATCTCCAGCCTCAAACAGCATAGACTCCATGAGCGTACTCAAAAAATGTCAAGCCTCAAACAGGATAGAGTTCATGAGCGTACTCCAAGCCATCTCTAGCCTCAAACAGGATAGACTCCATGAACGAACTCCAAAAATCTCCAGCCTCAAACATGATAGACTCCATGAGCGTACTCCAAGCCATCGCCAGCCTCAAACAGGTTGGACTCCACGAGCGTACTCCAAGCCATCTCCAGCCTCAAACAGGATAGACTCCATGAGCGTACTCCAAGCCATCTCCAGCCTCAAACAGGATAGACTCCATGAGCGTACTCCAAGCCATCTCCAGCCTCAAACAGGATAGACTTCATGAGCGTAATCCAAGAATCTCAAGTCCCAAACAGGATAGACTATCACTCGAAATAAAATATATTATCCGGTTGCTGTCAAAGAAAAAAACAGATTTAGTCCTTCAGTGGATTCCGGCCCGTTGTGGGATCCTTGGACACGAGAAGGCAGATGAACTTGCAAAAATTGGAAGTAGCGGTACGCAGACTCGTTATTAAAGTTCTACACAGAAGCAAATACACTCAATAAACGATCTATGAAGACAGAATGCAGAGAACAGTATAAAGAAAACAAGTCGAACCATGACATCATAGACAAACTTGGCAGAGATGAGCAGACAAAGATCTTCAGACTCAGAACGGGACATTATAGACAAGGTCCACCTCCACAGAATGGGTCTTAGAGACACTACCACGTGCGATTGTGGAGCACCCAAGCAAACACCAGAACATATTCTGCAGGACTGTTGCACTTATTCAGACTAAAGGGAATAATAATAATAATTCTCTTAAGGAATATATTGAAAAGAGTTGGAGAGAGTGTACACCCCTGTCTCACACCAACTGATGTGCGAAACCAGTCCCCGCGCCTCCGATTAACACGAACTGCATTGGAGGCCTTGTCATACAGGTGTTCAAGGACCTTTACAATATTTCCGTTGATTGTATACATTCTCATGGTTGCCTATAGCGCTTTATGCCATACTCTATCAAACGCCTTCTTAAAATAAAAAAACATGATACAGTTTTTGCTGCTGTTCTAGATATTTCTCGCTTAGCAGCCTTAAATTAAATATCTGTTCTGTAGTGCTTCTTCCCTGTCTGAACCCTGCCTGCTCCTCGGCAATGATGTTCTCTGCTTGGGGTTTCAATCGGTCGAGGATTAATCTAAGCATGACCTTGCTAGGGTGGCTGATGAGGCTTATTGTTCTGTAATTTTGGCACAGCTTTAGGTTTCCAAACTTATGTAACGGTATAACTATTGATTTCGTCCATAAGTCGTCCAGTTTCCTGTCGCCCACATTTTGTTGCAGATGTGTGTCAGGCCTTCCACCACTACCTCTCCACCTGCCTGTAAGAACTCTGCTGGTATATTGTCCACACCGGCCGCCTTCCCTCTTCTCAATGTCTTTACCGCTGCAGCTACCTCTTCCTTCGTTATCCTCTATATTTGTTGGTGTTGGAGGAATTGTTTTCGCAGGTTCGTTCTGTCCTTCATAGTTTTATAACTCGGAACAGTACTCTGTCCATCGTGCCATATATTTATATAGACCGGAGTTGAGAGTGATGGAGAGATATAACAAGAGCTATACAGAAAGGGAGAGATTTAGAGATAGAGGTAGGTGAAGGATGTGGGGTTGTAAAAAGGGGGGGGGGCGGAACGAGGGTAAGAGAGACGAAGGGAATGTATCAAAGGCTCCAGTGACAAGAATGACTTCCTTGGACTTTCTAATAGTTCTAATGGTTCTTACTGATGCACGTGTCCATCTTAATAGACTCAAACACTAGAACTAGGTGCCACCTATAGCTGCTCTAAACAAACCACCTGGTCAAAGGTACAAATAACTTGGGTAGATTTTATTATTAGAATTTTGTCCGGGCAGCGGCTGTTAAGCCTACTCTTTTCAATTTCCAACTGCCAAGGAATTTTTAGCGTGCTCGGCACAGGACACGGGTGTCCGATCTCACTACCCAGAGATCAGAGCAATTGTTACCAGAAGATCTACGTTTAAAAAAGAAAACCCACTCTGCACCATGATTCGAACACGTGACACCCGGCACCCGATATGGAGACATTATCTCGAGACCACTGAGTCCCCCATCCGAGGCGGACACCTTATCTCGAGACCACTGAGTCCCCCATCCGAGGCGGACACCTTATCTCGAGACCACTGAGTCCCCCATCCGAGGCGGACACCTTATCTCGAGACCACTGAATCCCCCCTCCAAGGCGGACACCTTCTCTCGAGACCACTGAGTTAGTCTCCTTTGCCCATGTGATGAGGGTCAACATGATGATAGTGGTGATGAAAATGAAAACCATTAATTAATTATATCATGTTAGACAGGGGATAAAGATGCTCAGCAGCGCATGAGCTGCAGTGGTCAGCGACCCATAGCTGACTGCTAGCGTCAGGGCCAGCGAACCAGAGCTGACAAGACCCTTCTACACCTCCACGCGGTGATCCTGGATAACAGGCTGCAGCAGGATAGTCTGGCTAAGGAGAAGGGATCGAAGAGGGAATGCTAACCCGGTACTGAAAAGTGCTTGCTGAAGTCGGATGTGTTGGACCGAAAGGTGCAAATATCGCAGTCAAGCTGTAAACTACGACACAACGCAATCCGTTCTTTGGACTACATTCTGCTTCTTAAGCCCTTTCAGTGTTTGGTAGTGGGAGATTGAGAATGAACGAAGCCAAGCCAAACCCATCTTAGACAGTATCAAATGTGGCATACCTGTTCTCGAACCAACACTGAAAGATCACCTGTTTGAGGCTCTACGGTTTGCGGTTGAACGTATGATTGCCCGCAGACGTCTGCTAGCAACGGCGGACCGCAACATCTGCAAGCGACCACAAACCGCAAAATATGCAAGCTACCGCAAGATATGCTTGAAGCCGTAAAATGTACATACCACCTCAAAATTTGGCGGCAGGGTGAAGTGAGAATGGACCCTCTCCATTCTCCGTCTGAAGCGCGAACCCAAGACGGGTCGTCGACGACCCAGGTTGGCAGCTCACACAAAACAGGTATGTAATGCCGCTTGCTTGGCAATACCCAATCCACGCCTCCAAGTGTGACGCCTTTGCTTTTATTCTTCCACCTTTTCAGGCACTGTCTATAGCGACCATCCTGGGCACAGGAAAGAGGGAACGGGAAAAAAGGCCGACTGAAATAGTTGGGGAGAAAGGGGGTCTGGTAAAGGTAGAGAGGTAGAGCGAACCTGAAGTAGGTCAGTGTGTCTAGGGGTCATGAAACAGAGACAGAGCATCTGTGAAAACCGTGGGAACTGATCTGAGCCTGGCTGGAGACAGGTCTGCGTGTTCGTACGTCATATATATGTGTGTGTGTGCGCGTGCGTGTGAGTGTGTGTGTGCGCGCGCGCGCTTGTGTGTGTGTTAGTGGGGTGTGAATGTCTGTACATGTGAGAAGTTTGTATGCTAGTATATATATGTGTGTCTTTGCTTGAGATATGCATGCGTTAGTATGAGAGGTGCGTGTGAGTGTGATGCATGTCTGTCTATGTGTTAGTATGAGATAATTATGTATATGTGTGTTGGTATGAACGGCATGTGTGAGTATGAGGTGTGTGTGTCAGTATTAGAGATGGGTGTTAGTATGAGGTGTGTGTGTGTGTGTGTGTTAGTATGAGAGGTATGCGTGTGATAGTATGAGAGATATGTGTGTTAGCACGAGAGGTATGTGTATGTGTTAGTATGAGAGGTGTGTGTGGGTTAGTATGAGAGTTTTGTGTGTTAGTATGAGGTGTGTGTATGTTAGTATGAGAGGTGTGTGTGTGTGTTAGTATGAGGTGTGTGTGTGTGTTAGTATGAGGTGTGTGTTAGTATGCGGTGTGTGTATGTTAGTATGAGAGGTGTGTGTGTGTTAGTATGAGAGGTGTGTGTTAGTTTGAAAGGCGTGTGTGTTAGTATGAATTATGTATGTGTTAGTATGACAGGTGTGTTTGTGTGTTAGTATGAGAGGTATGTGTGTGTTAATAGGAGAGGTGTGTGTGTTAGTATGAGGGGTGTGTGTATGTTAGTATGAGAGGTGTGTGTGTGTTTGTTAGTAGGAGAGGTGTGTATGTTAGTATGAGAGGTGTGTGTGTGTGTTAGTATATTACTGTACATGTTGTCAGTTTTCTCTCTAGTGTTTTGTATAAGGGCCGTGTTTAGTGGCAGAGACCTGGTATTGTTGTTGATTTCGTTGAATGCCCACAATTACTGGCTACCCTTTTGTGTCCCCTTGAAAAGGTCGTTAACTGGCAGGTTGCAGTAGCATTCGTCACATTACAATCGTGTTGATGAAGGTGGATGGTGGTCCTCCAGGCGGTTATGCCATGCCTGGCTTCATCTGCGCCTCGCTCAATACTACGGGGATCACGTCGATCCCCCAACTCGTTAGTTAGGCTGCCATGAAAACAATCCGTTTCTAGGAAGGGCTACGAGGAAACCAAGGTGAGGGTCTTGGCCAGTATATTTTTCCTGACCAGATATTAGTTCCCTATGACAAGTGAAGCCTCCTATAAGGTACCCCTTATACCTGAGACGTAAACTGGTCGCCTCTCAAATGGCCCCCTTTACCTGAGAGGTAAAGCGATCGCCTCTCAAAGGGCCCCTTAAAACTAACTTAACGTCTTTATACTGCTTTAGAAGACTCTGCAGTCTGTATACAACCAGCTTCAGTTACATTACCTTAGAGGTAATGTGCTCGTCTCTCTAGGGGCTCCTTTATCTGAGGGCTAAGGCGACTACTCAATAAACCAACGAATGAAAGGACAAAGTGGAGGGAGTTGGAATTCCGGAAATTTCAATCCAACTTTGGTCTCCAGAAATGTGAGATCGGTGACTAGTCGTACAGGACAATAATCTGGAGCGTCCATCTACAATAATTCCCTGTCGTTGTGTGGCTGCAGCCAAGGTAATATTCGGGCGTGCTGTCTCTCATCATTTGCAAAGCTGCATACATTACAATGGTCTTATGTGATGAGGTTGCTAACACAATGCACAACCCTCTTTATTTCGCTTTTGCAACATGCTTTGAACATTAAAGCTGCCCTATTTGTTCTAACCTATGCATTATCTATCATCTATGTTCTTTGCGCGCCAAATACCGCGCATAAGTCAGAAACAAGTGATCTCCAGTTGAAACGGTGTGACGCCACTGTTGTTCGATCTTGTATCGTGCTGCGGCCCATAGTTGAGCCCTCTCGGATGATTGTTCTTCTGAGTGTTTCCTTGGGTCTCCCTCTTTTCCGGACGCCCATTGATGTCCATTCGAGTGCTTGCAATGGGAGACGGTTGTTGTTCATTCTAAGGACATATATATTTGGTTTGTCTCTGTTCTTATCGAGTCATTAGTTATGAACTGGTCTCAGCGTTTATTCAATAATTTTCTTCAACATTTATTGTCAAAGATATTTAGTTGGTTTTCCAAAGCTTCTGTTGTCTTCCAGCTTTCACATCCAAATGTCAGGACTGATATAACGATTGAGTTGAAAAGTCTGAGCTTGGTATGTTTGCTCAGTGTCGTTGATTTTCAGATGTTAGTGAGCTGATTAAAGGAACACAAGGCCAAAGTAATTCTAGTAGAAATTTCGTTCGTGGCATCTCCATCTTGTCATTTTACTTCCCATGTATATGTAGTGTTTGACATTTTGTAGAGATTTCCCCTGTAACTTGATATCAATCATTGTGTTTGTGGAAGCCATGATATGTGTCTTTGAGGCGTTTACTTGAAGTCCTATCTTATCTGACCATTGGCATAGTCTATCTATATTTTCTTGTATTTTTTCCTTAGTGGTGCTTAGTAGCGCTAGGTCGTCTGCAAAATCAGGATCTTCTGTTATCTGTCCATTTTATGTCTAAATGCTCGTCACGGGCATAGTGTTTCATAATTCAATCTATAGCTGTGCCAAATAGTAGAGGTGATCAAATACATCCCTGTTTTACTCCTGTTTTATGTTAAAACATTCAGTGTTGTCCTCGGTTTTTCGAACACATCATCGTGAATTATCATATAAGGCCTGGATAATATTTATGTATTTTGAGGGTAAACCATAGTTCTTTAGAATTTCTCATAATGTAGGTCGGTGTAGACTGTCAAAGGCCTTCTGGAAGTCAATGTTCCATAATGTAGGTCGGTGTAGACTGTCAAAGGCCTTCTGGAAGTCAATGTTCCATAATGTAGGTCGGTGTAGACTGTCAAAGGCCTTCTGGAAGTCAATGTTCCATAATGTAGGTCGGTGTAGACTGTCAAAGGCCTTCTGGAAGTACTAGTCAGGCACTACTTGCACACAAATGTGTTTGTAAGTGTGTATGTATGCATGTCTGTATGGGTGTCTGTCTGGGCTTACTTCCACGTAAGTGTGTATGTATGCATGTCTGTATGGGTGTCTGTCTGGGCTTACTTCTCTGTAAGTGTGTATGTATGCATGTCTGTATGTGTGTCTGCCTGACTGTACTTCCACATAGATGTCTGTCTATCGGTCTGTCATCATATCGAAGCAATAATTGCAAATAATAAACGTTACAATAATGTGGTGGTAGTGACACACATCGCTTTGCCGTTACGGGGTCCACATAGGGATCACAGAATAGTAGCACGGCAATGCTGCTAAGAATATCGTAAGATGCGATTAAGGAGAGATGGGCATGGGACCGGATACCACATCATACTTTAAACCACAAAACTGTAACATTTATAGATATGTCAAATATAAGCAAAGAACAACTTAGCTACCAACAACTAAATCGTTAGCTCGGGAGGGGGTAGGGGCGGATGACTTTGTCATGTAGTTGTAGAAGACCTATACTCCACAGGGGACTAGAGAGGTTTCGATTGGTTTGAACATGTTATTGACTAACACACGTCACGGAATAGGAAGTAAGTTAGTAAGAGAGACTGTGACAGATATGGCTCTGATAGACAAAGATATTGAAGTTGGTGGTGGTGATGATGATGATGCTGATGGTGATGATGGTTGTAATATTGATCATGATGATGATTATGATGATGATAATGATAATGAGGATGTAGTAGTTGCACTTTTAGTAATAGTTGTTATTGTAGTTGCAATATTAGCAGTATTAGGAGTAGTGTTAGTAGTAGTATTAGTAGTAGTAATTGTAGCAGTAGCTGTAGTAGTTGTTGTAGTAATAATAGTAATGGTTGTAGTTGTGGTAGTGGTAGTACTAGTAGTTGTTATAGTAGTAGTAGTACTATAGGTAGTTGTAGTAGAAGTAATAATAGTAGTAGTAGTAGTAGTAGTGGTAGTAAAATAGTTGTAGTAATACTAGTAGTAAATAATAGTAGTGGTAGTTGTATTAGTAGTATTGGTAGCGGTAGTTGTGGTAGTGGTAGCAGTAGTAGTATTAGTAGTAATTAGTAGTAATAGTAGTAATGATTGTAGTGGTGGTAGTATTAGTAGTTGTTGAAGTAGTAGTAGTAGTAGTAGTAATAGTAGCAGCAGTAGTAGTACTGGTAGTAGTAGTTGTTGTATTAGTAGTACAGTAGTAGTAGTAGCAGAAGTAGATGTATTAGTAGTAGTAGTAGTAGTAGTAGGGATAGTGGTAGTTGTAGTAGTAAGTAGTAGCAGTAGTAGGTATAGTGGTATTTGTAGTAGTAGTAGTAGTAGTAGTAGGTATAGTGGTAGTTGTAGTAGTCGAAGTAGTAGAAGTAGTAGTAGTAGTAGCAATAGTAGTACCGTACTGATAGTAGTTGAAGTAGTAGTAGTGGTGCTAGTACTGTACTGATAGTAGAAGTAGTGGTAGTGGTGCTAGTACTGTACTGATAGTAGTAGTAGTGGTAGTGGTGCTAGTACTGTACTGATAGTAGTAGTAGTGGTAGTGGTGCTAGTACTGTACTGATATTAGTAGTAGTGGTAGTGGTGCTAGTACTGTACTGATAGTAGTAGTAGTGGTAGTGGTGCTAGTACTGTACTGATAGTAGTAGTAGTGGTAGTGGTGCTAGTACTGTACTGATAGTAGTAGTAGTGGTAGTGGTGCTAGTACTGTACTGATAGTAGTAGTAGTGGTAGTGGTAGCAGTAGCACTAGGCGGGTGGAGATGTTGCATGACACGCTGCACGCGAGCCTTGTCACTTTGCGCAAGAAAACAAAAAACTGTCCAGGACAAAGAAGCTCGTGCACCCTCGATCTGAGTTGCATCAGAGTTGAATCGCGCGGGACAGAGGCGGCACGTGTTAAATAATTCTTTTGGAAAAGGGGAAACTGAAGAACATAAACAATGAAAAATGGGGGTTGGGTGGGGAGGGGTGGGGGTGGGGTGTAAATGAGAACAAACGCTAAGGTGGAGAATTTGAAAAAAATTCAATATAGGGGGTGTTTTGGGGTTTGCGGTGGGGGAAGGGGGGAGGAGATGAATTTGAAAGGACAAATAAGGGGGCGGGGGATAGAGCGAGAGTTTCCTTCTGTCATATGCACCCTTTACAAATCGTTTCCCAGTCAATATGTTCTCTATCTAACGTTATCAAATAAACATATTGACATCAATGACAAGTCTATCGACGACATGCTCGTATCAGTCCAGTTCAGGTGACATCACCACGTAGACTGGTCGACTTCAATAGATCTCCAACGTCCTTAATGTTCTGTTTTAATGTTACAGTTTATCAGGCTGTTCCCTGCCACTCGCTTTATACCATCCTCCCACTTGTATCATTGTTTACCCCCGTCTCATGTGCCATCCTCCCATTTGTATCATTGTTTACCCCCCGTCTCGTGTGCCATCCTCCCACTTGTATCATTGTTTACCCCGGTCTCGTGGGCCATCCTCTCACTTGTATCATTGTTTACCCCCGTCTCGTGTGCCATCCAACCTCTGATTTGGTTCATTAATTCGATAGCTTCATTTATCCACTTCTTTGTTTGTGTTTGCTTCTTAACTCAACTTCTTTACACTGGTTTAGAAGACTCTGCAGAATCTGTATACAACCAGTTTCATTTACATTACCTTGCTCTAAAAGCTATGCGCATCCAATTCATCCTTTAATGGATTAATTGTCCCTGCCTCGACTACCTCCTGTGGAAATGCATTCCAAGCATTCACTACTCTCTGACTGAAAGAATATTTCCTAATATCTAATCCGGACCTCTCTGGAGTTAATTTATATCTGTGCCCTCTTGTTCGTTTGGGTGGTTGTATTTTGAAAAAAAATTTGTTATAGTCCAATTTATCTGTTCCTCTGATGAACTTATAAACCTGTATTGAGTCACCTTGGATTATTTTCTTTTCTAGACAGTTTTTCTGAGTCTTTCCTCATAACTGTAATTCTGGAATCCCCCTATCAGGTTTGTCGCTCTTTTTTGTATTTTTTCCAGTACGTTTATATCCCCTCTATGATAAGGACTCCACACCTGTACACAGTACAGTAGTTATTGCAGTTATAGCTGACCCACATCATCACTGATGACAATGCCAGCAATGCCTCTAAACTTGTGTTTACAAATTTCTCAACTTTTAAAATACTTGTGAGTGAGAGATAGAGAGGCAATGATGAGGAGAGGGAAAATCATCGAAAGAGATAAAGAGAAGGATGCAGGAATGGGGTAGGGGAGATGGAGAGTGAGAGATTCAGAGAGCGAGAGACTGAGAAAGATAAACATTTTCTCTCTTGGCCTAAATTCTTAGACAGACTGCGTTTTGCTTAGTTTTCCGTCTAAATATCCAGTTCATCCTACATCAGCACTAATTTTTTAAAAATGTTTTCTTATCAATTGTTGCAGGGCCTGAAGACCAAGTCATGAATAGGTTAACTTATCAAGTGCTACAAGGCCCTGAAGGCCAAGTCATGAATAGGTTAACTTATCAAGTGTTGCAAAGGCCTGAAGACCAAGTCATGAATAGGTTAACTTATCAAGTGCTACAAGGCCCTGAAGGCCAAGTCATGAATAGGTTAACTTATCAAGTGCTACAAGGCCCTGAAGGCCAAGTCATGAATAGGTTAACTTATCAAGTGTTGCAAAGGCCTGAAGACCAAGTCATGAATAGGTTAACTTATCAAGTGCTACAAGGCCCTGAAGGCCAAGTCATGAATAGGTTAACTTATCAAGTGCTACAAGGCCCTGAAGGCCAAGTCATGAATAGGTTAACTTATCAAGTGTTGCAAAGGCCTGAAGGCCAAGTCATGAATAGGTTAACTTATCAAGTGCTACAAGGGCCTGAAGGCCAAGTCATGAATAGGTTACCTTATCAAGTGCTATAAGGCCCTGAAGGCCAAGTCATGAATAGGTTAACTTATCAAGTGTTGCAAAGGCCTGAAGGCCAGGTCATGAATAGGTTAACTTATCAGTTGTTGCAAAGGCCTGAAGGCCAGGTCATGAATAGGTTAACATCAGTTGTTGCAAAGGCCTGAAGGCCAAGTCATGAATAGGTTAACTTATCAAGTGCTACAAGGGCCTGAAGGCCTAGCAGTGAACAGCAGCATTGTACAAGATGTCAAACATGTCGGAAAAGGTGACTAAGGAAGGTTGGGCATGGAAATCGCTAGGTGTCCTGCAAAAATTTGAGGCCATAAAAGGGTAAACAACTATGGACAATACAAATAAAAGGGGAAATTCAGCTCGACTATCCAAGACGGAGATAGAAATAAAGGATGTCACAGGACACGATGGGTGTTGAATTTATGTGCTCCGTAGGGAACTGGAAGGTTTTGATTGATTGTTTAACTTACTATAGCGATACGATCATGCTGTCTCTTGAGAGGTTTTGATTGATTGTTTAACTTACTATAGCGATACGATCATGCTGTCTCTTGAGAGGTTTTGATTGATTGTTTAACTCACTCTAGCGATAAGACCAAACTGTCTCTTGAATGATTGTTTAACTCACTCTAGCGATAAGACCAAACTGTCTCTTGAATGATTGTTTAACTCACTCTAGCGATAAGACCAAACTGTCTCTTGATTGATTGTTTAACTCACAATAGCGATAATATCATACCGTCTCTTGAATCCGATCACAGATGTTAGCCGCACCCTTAACGGCCTCACTACAGCGCCTCCCAGAGAGTGGTTGAGAGATATTATTACACACGATTAAGATGAAAGTTTGAAAGAGAGAGATCGAGAAATAGAGAGAGAGAGAGAGAGAGAGAGAGAGGGGGGAGGGGAAGTGGGAGAGATAGTGAGAGAGAGAGAGGGAGGGGGAGCGGGAGAGATAGTGAGAGAGAGAGGGAGGGGGAGCGGGAGAGATAGTGAGAGAGAGAGAGAGAGAGAGAGAGATAGAGAGAATTGATGTAAAAGTCAGCTAGAGTGGACAGCAGAGTGCCAATAAAAATGCAAACATTTAGGACACAGTTATGCGTGGCCACAAATACACAAATCAAATGGCATTCGTTCATTTTTTTAAATCTTCAAGGTGGACTAACATCAGGACAGGTGAAAATATTTAACTATGTTGACCAACAGAACAGGTGAAAACATTTAACTAGCTGGACTAACACCAGGACAGGTGAAAACATTTAACTATGTGGACTTAACAACAGGACAGGTGAAAACATTTAACTAGGTTGACCAACAGAACATGTGAAAACATTTAACTAGGTGGACTAACAACAGAACAGGTGAAAATATTTAACTAGGTGGGTGGTCAATAGAACAGGTGAAAACATTTAACTAGGTGGACTAACAACAGAACAGGTGAAAACATTTAACTAGGTGGACTAACAACAGAACAGGTGAAAATATTTAACTAGGTTGACCAACAGAACAGGTGAAAACATTTAACTATGTTGACTTACAGAACATGTGAAAACATTTGACTATGTGGACTAACAACAGAACAGGTGAAAATATTTAACTAGGTGGGTGGTCAATAGAACAGGTGAAAACATTTAACTAGGTGGACTAACAACAGAACAGGGGAAAATATTTAACTAGGTGGGTGGTCAATAGAACAGGTGAAAACATTTAACTAGGTGAACTAACAACAAGACAGGTGAAAACATTTAACTATGTTGACTTACAGAACATGTGAAAACATTTAACTATGTTGACTTACAGAACATGTGAAAACATTTAACTATGTTGACTTACAGAACATGTGAAAACATTTAACTATGTTGACTTACAGAGCAGGTGAAAATATTTAACTAGGTGGACTAACAACAGAACAGGTGAAAATATTTAACTATGTTGACCAACAGAACAGGTGAAAACATTTAACTAGGTGGACTAACAAAACAGGTAAAAAACATTTAACTATGTCGACAAACAGAATAGGTGAAAACATTTAACTATGTGGACCAACAGAATAGGTGAAAACATTTAACTAGGTGGACTAATAACAGAACAGGTGAAAACATTTAACTAGGTGAACTAACAACAGAACAGGTGAAAACATTTAACTATGTGGACCAACAGAATAGGTGAAAACATTTAGCTAGGTGGACTAACAACAGAACAGGTGAAAACATTTAACTATGTGGACCAACAGAATAGGTGAAAACATTTAACTATGTGGACTAACAACAGAACAGGTGAAAACATTTAACTATGTGGACCAACAGAATAGGTGAAAACATTTAGCTAGGTGGACTAACAACAGAATAGGTGAAAACATTTAGCTAGGTGGACTAACAACAGAACAGGTGAAAACATTTAACTAGGTGGACTTAACAACAGTTCAGGTAAAAACATTTTAACTAGGTGGACTAACAACAGGACAGGTGAAAACATTTAACTAATCTAACCGATAAAGAATGGCATGGGTGGGAGAAGATGTGTCTTTGTGTAGACACCAACCTTTTTTCTCAGATCTCAACGTGCTATTGTCAATATTACAGGATTTGTTTAATTTGTAATTTTATAATTATTTATATTATTTTAATTTAATTCATTGTAATTTTATAATTATTTATATCATTTTAATTTAATTCATTGTAATTTTATAATTATTTATATCATTTTAATTTAATTCATTGAAATTTTATAATTATTTAAATTTTTTCAATTTATGCTATTGTAATGTTATTATAATTTATATTATTTTTATTTATGCTATTGTAATGTTATTATAATTTATATTATTTTTATTTATGCTATTCTCATTTTATTATTCTTTATGAATTTATCATTGATTTCAATACTGTTTTATTTTCGTTTATATAGTTATTTTTTTAGTTGTCCGTTTATAATCATTTGTTTTACTTTCATGTACTTTACTGTTTTTTATTTTTCATTCATTTGATATTCACTCATTTTATTATCTGTAATTCATTCTTTTTTTCCTTTATAAAACTTAACTTAACGTCTTTATACTGGTTTAGAAGACCCTGCAGAGTCTGTATACAACCAGTTACATTTATATCACCTTGCTCTAAAAGCTATGCGCATCCAGTTTATTCTTAAATGCATTAACTGTCCCTGCCTCCACTACCTCCACTGGCAATGCATTCCAAGCAGACACCACTCTCTGACTAAAAAAATATTTCCTAATATCTAATCTGGACCTCTCTTTAGTCAGCTTGTAGCTATGCCCTCGTGTTATTGTGGGTGGCTGTATTTAAAAAAAAACAACTTGTTATAGTCTAATTTATCCATTCCTCTGATCATCTTATAAACCACGAATTCTTCTCTCTTCGAAACACTGTAGGCCGGTTTTTCTGAGTCGTTCCTCATAACTGTAATTCTGGAATCCCACTATCATCTTTATCGCTCTTTTTTGTATTCTTTCTAGCAAATTTATGTGATAAGGACTCCACACCTGTACACAGTACTCCAATCTAGGTCTAACTAAAGTTTTATACAGTTTGACGATCACTTCCTTGCTCCTATGTTTAATATTTCTTTTTATCATACCTAACATAGCATTTGCCTTTTTCACTGCTACCTTAATTTGCTCACTCACCTTTCTTGTATGATCTATTATAACCCCTAGGTCCCTTTCCTTATCTATCTTTCTAATATTGTTTTCTCTAATTCTATAATTATGTTCCATATTGGATCTACCCATGTGGATGACTGTACGTTTATCTACATTAAACTCCATTTGCCAGGTCACAGACCATTCTCAAATTTTATCGAAATCCGACCTCAATATATCCACTTCCGCTTTAGATGAGACACTACTGCATAGTTTTGTGTCATCAGCAAATTTTGCAATCATGGATCCCATATCAATGTCCAAATCATTTATATATATACCAAGAACAAAATTGGTCCCAAAACCGAGCCCTGTGGCACACCACTTTTCACTTCACACCACTCAGAGTACTCCTTATTTATGTCCACCCTCTGCCTTCTTCCCGTTCACCAATTTTCAATCCATTTGGCAACTTCTTCCCCACATATTCCATGTGATTTTAACTTTCGAAATAATCTTTGATGAGGTACTCTATCAAAGGCCTTTGCAAAGTCTAGATAAATAACGTCCACTGGCTCCCCTTTATCTAACATTTTGGTAACCTCCTCCATGAATTCTAATAGATTTGTTAAGCATGATCTCCCTCTAGTAAACCCATGCTGACTATTTCTAATTAGATTAAATTTGTCTAAATGCATTACAATGTTTTTTTGATCATTGACTAACAATTTACAGACTATGCTCGTTAAACTCACCTGTCTATAATTTGCTGGATCTGATTTTTGGTCTTTTTTTAAATAAGAATATATGTTCATTCATTTGATTTCATCTTTATTTTATAATCATTCATTTTGTTTTCATTTATTATTTTGAAATATGTTTATTTTATTGCTATTATTTATTTTCATTTTTCGGTTGTATTTGTTTTATTTTTACTGATCTTGATCTTGATGACCCGAGCCTCAGTGGAACTCCGGGTCCCAAGTTGGTCGGCAGCGACCCAGTTTTGGGCCACTAGAGTCCATGGCATCGTAAGCCGCCCTCCAGAGGCGTAATGGATGTTGTGCATTTCATTAATTAATTTGGTTTAATGTTACATTTTTACAAATAATTTTTGTGTGGTTTTTTTGCGTTCGCCTTATTTCTCTAATCCCCAAGGCCGTGTGCGTTGCACTGTGGTTTTTATTTTGCGCCTGTCGGCCCAGTGTATCCGACTTCAGCATGCATTTTATGTAAGGGTCTGCTTCCTCCTGCATTTTCTAAGGGTTTGCTTCCCCGGGGTAACGGCCGGTGCTGTGATGGGAATCGAATCCAGCACCTTCCGATTGTGAGCCGTGCCACTTAACCACTAGACCACGCCGTCCCCTAAAAAATAATTTATTTCCTATTAATGTTTCTTAAATTATTTTAATATTTTTATTCATCTTACTTGTTTCTTTTTTGGTTTTTTAAGAGCTCGATAATTTTTATAATTATTATTCGGTTTTTATTTTTAATTTTTTTTAAATTATTCAACTTTTTTAAAATTCACTTTTGAAATTTAATTTAATTTAATTATAATTGCATTTATTTTATTTTCATTTCGTGTTTGCAATTATTCATTTATTTTTTCCGTTTAGTATTTATCTAGTTAGTTCGTAGTCATTTGATATTCATTTCAAATTTTCGTCATTAATTTTTTTCAAGGGATCTTCATTCCTCTTTCGTATATGATACAGCTGGGGTAGATAATCTCAGTCTAGTGAAAATGGCAGACCCCCTTTAAAAAATATGCTTATGTCATCCTCTATTTGGCTGAGGTTTTACTCACGTCTGCCGCTCAGTGAGGGAGCCCCTTATGTGTCCGAACGTCCTGTTAGCAGCCTCTTGTTGCATGTTCTCAGTGTGGGAACTGGTAAATATTCGTCTATGTCACACAGTTGTTCTAGACATCACATAGGTTGTAAGTTGATGTAGAGATATGCAGAATGGAAGAATTGGAAAGACACACACACACACACAGAGAGAGAGAGAGAGAGAGAGAGAGAGAGAGAGAGAGAGAAATTATTTGAATAATTATTTTTCCTATATGGAACAGGGGGCTAACGTATTGTCAGACAAAACACACTGATCAGAAAATGTTAGTCAGGGTCAGTTGAAACATACTGATGAGACAATGTTAGTCAGGGTCAGGTGAAGCATACTGATCAGACAATGTTAGTCAGGGTCAGGTGAAGCATACTGATCAGACAATGTTAGTCAGGGTCAGGTGAAGCATACTGATCAGACAATTTGACTCAGCGGGGACCTGGATAAATATGTGGGGATATTGAAAACACAACGTTCGTATTAACTTAACTTAACGTCTTTATACAGGTTTAGAAGACCCTGCAGAGTCTGTATACAACCAGTTACATTTACATCACCTTGCTCTAAAATCTATGCGCATCCAGTTTATTCTTAAATGCATTAACTGTCCCTGCCTCCACTACCTCCCCTGGCAATGCATTCCAAGCAGACACCACTCTCTGACTAAAAAAATATTTCCTAATATCTAATCTGGACCTCTCTTTAGTCAGCTTGTAGCTATGCCCTCATGTTATTGTGGGTGGCTGTATTTTTAAAAAAAACTTGTTATAGTCTAATTTATCCATTCCTCTGATCATCGTGTAAACCTGAATTAAGTCACCACGAATTCTTCTCTCTTCGAGACACTGTACGCCGGTTTTTCTGAGTCGTTCCTCATAACTGTAATTCTGGAATCCCACTATCAGCTTTGTCGCTTTTTTTTGGCATTCTTTCCAGCATGTTTATGTCCCCTCTATGATAAGGACTCCACACCTGTACACAGTACTCCAATCTAAGTCTAACTAAAGCTTTATACAGTTTGACAATCACTTCCTTGCTCCTATGTTTAATATTTCTTTTTATCATACCTAACTTTGCTTTTGCCTTTTTCACTGCTACCTTGACTTGCTCACTCACCTTACCTGTATGATCTATTATAACCCCTAGGTCCCTTTCCTTGTCTATCTTTCTAATATTGTTTTCTCCCATTCTGTAATTATGTTCCATATTGGATCTGCCCATGTGGATGACTGTACATTTATCTACATTAAACTCCATTTGCCAGCTTACAGACCATTCTCGAATTTTATCTAAATCCGACATCAATATATCCACTTCCGCTTTAGATGAGACACTACTGCATAGTTTTGTGTCATCAGCAAATTTTGCAATCATGGATCCCATATCAATGTCCAAATCATTTATATATATCAAGAACAAAATTGGTTCCAAAACCGAGCCCTGTGGCACACCACTTTTCACTTCACTCCACTCAGAGTACTCCTTATTTATGCCCAGCCTCTGCCTTCTTCCCGTTAACCAATTTTCAATCCATTTGGCAACTTCCCCACCTATTCCATGTGATTTTAACTTTCGAAATAATCTTTGATGAGGTACTCAATCAACGGCCTTTGCAAATTCTAGATAAATAACGTCCACTGACTCCCCTTTATCTATGATTTTAGTAACCTCCTCCATGAATTCTAATAGATTTGTTAAGCATGATCTCCCTCTAGAAAACCCATGCTGACTATTTCTAATTAGATTAAATTTGTCTAAATGCATTACAATGTTTTCTTTGATTATTGACTCTAACAATTTACAGACTATGCTCGTTAAACTCACTGGTCTATAATTTGCTATATTGTAATGCTGCAATTAAGGATTAAGTTATTCCACATGACCATTCTACAAACGTATGCACCAACACAAGGTAAAGGTTATATCATTCTTCTTCTTCATCTTGTACTTGTTTTGTATCGTTAGTTCTCAATTTCCAGCTATCAAGACCTTAAAAGGGTTTTACAAGTAGCAGGATTGTCTGTCAACACCGATACAGGTTGTATCCAGGACCAAACGGCTTATTAGAGCTAGATACATAACCAAATGGGAAACCGAACATACCGGCTACACCAAAAACGATGCCTATTACCAGTTAAACAGAAGAGAGCAGGTCGTTGTCTTCAGACTTCGCACTGGCCACAATAGACTGAGGTACCACCTATTCAACAAATTGAAGATAGGTGGTACCGACGAATGTCCGTGCGGTACTGGTAAAATGACCGTGAACGTCTGCTGCAGAACTGCCTGACATACGAGGATCAGAGAGAGCAGATGTGGCCATCACCAGTGGAACTGCAAGACTAGCTCTATGGCAGTGGCGACAGCCTCAGGATGACCGCTGCTTTTTTCGAAAAAATAATGGTTACTGTCTGACTGCGTACGAAGAAGAAGAAGAAGAAGTCTCCGGAGAACGGAATGCGTTGTGTCGTCACTTACAGATTGACTGCAATATTTGCACTTTTAAATCTGATACATCCGACTTCAGCAGGCATTTTTAGTACCGGATTTGCTTCCGTCAAACCATTCCGCATTGCCATCTTACAAACGTATGCACAACTCAGGGAAACAGCGATGAAGAAATGAAAGTGGGTTATGAGAACTTAAAACAGACCCTAACACCAATAACCAATAAACTACTGAAGTTCTAATAGTAATGAGAGATATCATGTACTGATACTAATAGATGTCATGTTGTGATAGTAATGGGAGATATCATGTTCTGATAGTAATGGGAGATATCATGTACTGATACTAATAGATGTCATGTTCTGATAGTAATGGGAGATATTATGTTCTGATAATGATGGGAGAAAAACTCTAAAGAAAACGCAAATATAATATTGAAACATGACAATTTAGAAAGGTAATCATATGAGGAGATGTGGTTGTTGATGTTGTTGTTGTTGTTGTTGTTCCTGTTGTTGTTGATGTTGTTGTTGTTGCTGTTGCTGTTGCTGTTGTTGATGTTGCTGTTGTTGATGTTGATGTTGTTGTTGTTGATGTTGCTGTTGTTGATGATGTTGTTGTTGCTGTTGTTGTTGCTGTTGTTGATGATGTTGTTGTTGCTGTTGTTGTTGCTGTTGTTGATGATGTTGTTGTTGCTGTTTTTGAGGATGTTGTTGTTGCTGTTGTTGATGATGTTGTTGCTGTTGCTGTTGTTGCTGTTGATGTTGTTGCTGTTGCTGTTGTTCATGATGTTGTTGTTGCTGTTGTTGTTGCTGTTGTTGATGATGTTGTTGTTGCTGTTGATGTTGTTAATGTTGCTGTTGTTCATGATGTTGTTTTGCTGTTGTTGTTGCTGTTGTTGATGATGTTGTTGTTGCTGTTGTTGAGGATGTTGTTGTTGCTGATGTTGTTGCTGTTGCTGTTGTTCATGATGTTGTTGTTGCTGTTGTTGCTGTTGTTGTTGTTGTTGCTGTTGTTGTTGCTGTTGTTGATGATGTTGTTGTTGCTGTTGTTGAGGATGTTGTTGTTGCTGTTGTTGATGATGTTGTTGCTGTTGCTGTTGTTGCTGTTGATGTTGTTGTTGTTGATGTTGTTGTTGTTGTTGTTGTTGTTGTTGTTGTTTTTGTGTCTGCTGCTGTTGAAGAAGAAAAATGTGAACAATGGGTATGTTTATTCTTTTGTGTGCCCTGAAAATAGAGGTAGGTGACGGTCTGCAGTAGCTTTCGCCACATCCCGAGCCTGCTGATGAAGGCGAGCCAGCTTATGCTATGCTGAATCTGTGTCACTCTCTACTACAGGGGACACGTCGACCCCCACCTCGTTGGCCAGGCTGCTGTGAAATGAGAACCACTAGGTTATTTGAACCACATTTTCCCAACAACCTTATTCCAGAAAGACTATACACTAGGGAGATCTGCAGAAGACAAATGTGTCAGACCGAAAGGTGCAAATATCGCAGTCAAGCTGTTAAATGACGACACAAATCATTCCGTTCTCTGGACTAAATCCATCTACTTGTAAAGCCCTGTTAGAGCTTGGTAGCGGGAAATTGAGAACGAACACAGACGAATAAGACACTTGGAAGACACCAGGAGTGAATTAAGAAATCAATTTATCTGGTTTTTGTCAGTGTGTTAAACTGCTCTTGGCAAAGTGCGATTCCTTTCAACCGCAGACATATATCCATGTTTGGTTATAGAAGAGTCAATATCCCTTATGCAATATCCCAAATAAGCACTAGACCCTGTTTAAACGTATACGCCTCTGCATGATAGTTGTTGTGTGTGTTGTATTCGGTCGCTGCGTGTCGAAACCTCCTTCCTCCATGACCAAACCAGTCTGTTACTAAATTGTGCGACCACCGACCTATTGACCTAGTGTAATGAACACATTTGTCGAAGCGGCACGAAGTCCGTGCAGTTGGCGTGTTGCAAATATCTCCTGTGCTGTATTCGGGCCGGCCTAGAGGAGGGAGTAACTATTCTTTTATTATTTTCGCGGGCAGAACTGGAAGCCCTGCCTAGCTATTGTCTGTGTTCTAAACGTGTGAGTTTGTCTTTCATCTTGCGGTTGTGCAACGGACCGTATAACACTAACTCGACTGATATGTGTTAAACTTTCAGGAATTACGTTCCGTGTGTGTCATATTTCTTGACTGTGTCGTGTTCCTGGTTCGTGTGTTTTGTGACAGCTATCCTCATAAAATGTGTGCAAATCCGCCTTCGTGTTCCACGAGGAGCATAGGACTGACATGCTAACTGGTAGCCTGTATCCTAGAGTATCCCTTTATTGTTTTAAAATCAGTGGTTTTTGCATGGTGATGTTCCTATCCTTATTTACAAGCTTCTGTCAATTTTCACGATATTCTTGGAAGGTTACAGTGGTTTTATTCTGCTAACATCGGACACCACTCGAGTGTTAACACTAAGGTTGAATAAACTACACTTGAGACATGAGTCCGACCACATGCGAGGTTAGCGTTAATAACTGATATCTGTACGCGACGATATTGCTAGCTCCATGTGCAACCTTCATTAGTCATTGCTACGTTTGACAATAAGCTTGGGAGGTTGCAGTGGCCATATTGTTCTAAACCAAGTATCTTCTCCTTTTTCTTCTCTGTCTTCCTCTTCTTCTTCGCCTTCATCTTGATCTTCTTCTTCTTCTTGGTCTTCGTCTTCTTCTGTTCAGCCTCCTAATCAACCTACTCATTTCTCTTCTTCTTCTTCTTCTTCTTTTCCTCCTTTCTCTTCCTTCTCTTCCTCTCATCTTCCTCCTCCTCCTTTCATCTTCCTCCCCCTCCTCCTCTCATCTTCCTCATCCTTCTACTGCTTCTTTCTTCTTCTTCTTGACCTCTTCCTCTACTCCTCTCTCATCTTCATTTCCTACTCCACCTCCTCCTCATCCTAATTCTTTTCCTCCTCCTCACCCTGTCTTCGTTTTCTTCATCTACTACTCTTTCTCTTACTCCTTCTCCCACTCCTTCTTCTCCTACCCCTTCTTCTCCTACCCCTTCTTCTCCTACCCCTTCTCCTACCCCTTCTTCTCCTACCCCTTCTCCTACCCCTCCTTCTCCTACCCCTTCTCCTACTCCTTCTCCTACCCCTTCTTCTCCTACCCCTCCTTCTCCTACCCCTTCTCCTACTCCTTCTCCTACCCCTACTTCTCCTACCGCTTCTCCTACCCCTCCTTCTCCTACCCCTTCTCCTACCCCTTCTCCCACCTCTTCTTCTCCTACCCCTTCTTCTCCTACCCCTTCTCCTACCCCTCCTTCTCCTACCCCTTCTCCTACCCCTCCTTCTCCTACCCCGTCTCCTACCCCTTCTCCTACCCCTCCTTCTCCTACCCCTTCTCCTACCCCTCCTTCTCCTACCCCGTCTCCTACCCCTTCTCCTACCCCTCCTTCTCCTACCCCTTCTCCTACCCCTCCTTCTCCTACCCCTTCTCCTACCCCTTCTCCTACTTCTTCTCCTACCCCTTCTCCTACCCCTTCTTCTCCTACCCCTCCTTCTCCTACTTCTTCTCCTACCCCTCCTTCTCCTACCCCTTCTTCTCCTACCCCTCCTTCTCCTACCCCTCCTTCTCCTACTTCTTCTCCTACCCCCCCCCCTTCTCCTACCCCTCCTTCTCCTACCCCTTCTCCTACCCCTCCTTCTCCTACTTCTTCTCCTACCCCTCCTTCTCCTACTTCTTCTCCTACCCCTCCTTCTCCTACCCCTTCTCCTACCACTCCTTCTCCTACTTCTTCTCCTACTTCTTCTCCTACCCCTTCTTCTCCTACCCCTTCTTCTCCTACCCCTTCTTCTCTTCCTCCTTCTCCTACCCCTTCTTCTCCTACCCCTCCTTCTCCTACCCTTTTTCCTACCCCTCCTTCTCCTACTTTCTCTCCTAATTCTTCTCCTACCCCTCCTTCTCCTACTTCTTCTCCTAATTCTTCTCCTACCCCTCCTTCTCCTACTTCTTCTCCTACCCCTTCTCCTACCCCTTCTCCTACCCCTTTTTCTCCTACCCCTTCTCCTACCCCTCCTACTCCTACCCCTTCTCCTACTTCTTCTCCTACCCCTTCTCCTACCCCTCCTTCTCCTACCCCTTCTCCTACCCCTTTTTCTCCTACCCCTTCTCCTACCCCTCCTTCTCCTACTTCTTCTCCTACTTCTTCTCCTACCCCTCCTTCTCCTACTTCTTCTCCTAATTCTTCTCCTACCCCTCCTTCTCCTACTTCTTCTCCTACTTCTTCTCCTACCCCTTCTTCTCCTACCCCTTCTCCTACTTCTTCTCCTACCCCCCCCCCCTTCTCCTACCCCTTCTTCTCCTACCCCTTCTCCTACTTCTTCTCCTACACCCCCCCTTCTCCTACCCCTCCTTCTCCTACCCCTTCTCCTACCCCTCCTTCTCCTACCCCTTCTCCTACTTCTTCTCCTACCCCTTCTTCTCCTACCCCTTCTTCTCCTACCCCTTCTTCTCCTACCCCTCCTTCTCCTACCCCTTCTCCTACCCCTTCTTCTCCTACCCCTTCTCCTACCCCTTCTTCTCCTACCCCTTCTTCTCCTACCCCTTCTCCTACCCCTTCTTCTCCTACCCCTTCTTCTCCTACCCCTTCTTCTCCTACCCCTTCTCCTACCCCTTCTTCTCCTACCCCTTCTCCTACCCTTTCTTCTTCTACCCCTCCTTCTCCTACCCCTTCTTTACCTACCCCTCCTTCTCCTACCCCTTCTCCTACTTCTTCTCCTACTTCTTCTCCTACCCCTTCTTCTCCTACCCCTCCTTCTCCTACCCCTTCTCCTACCCCTTCTTCTCCTACCCCTTCTCCTACCCCTTCTTCTCCTACCCCTTCTTCTCCTACCCCTTCTTCTTCTACCCCTCCTTCTCCTACCCCTTCTCCTACCCCTCCTTCTCCTACCCCTTCTCCTACTTCTTCTCCTACTTCTTCTCCTACCCCTTCTTCTCCTACCCCTTCTTCTTCTACCCCTCCTTCTCCTACCCCTTCTTCTACCCCTCCTTCTCCTACCCCTTCTCCTACTTCTTCTCCTACTTCTTCTCCTACCCCTTCTTCTCCTACCCCTTCTTCTCCTACCCCTCCTTCTCCTACCCCTCCTTCTCCTACCCCTTCTCCTACCCCTCCTTCTCCTACCCCTTCTCCTACTTCTTCTCCTACTTCTTCTCCTACCCCTCCTTCTCCTACCCCTTCTCCTACTTCTTCTCCTACTTCTTCTCCTACCCCTCCTTCTCCTACCCCTTCTCCTACCCCTCCTTCTCCTACCCCTTCTCCTACCCCTCCTTCTCCTACTTCTTCTCCTACCCCTTCTTCTCCTACTTCTTCTCCTACCCCTTCTCCTACCCCTCCTTATCGTACCCCTTCTCCTACCCCTCCTTCTCCTACTTCTTCTCCTACTCCTTCTTCTCCTACCCCTTCTTCTCCTACCTTCTCCTACTTCTTCTCCTACTCCGTCTTCTCCTACTCCTCCTTCTCCTACCTTATCCTACCCCTCCTTCTCCTACTTCTTCTCCTACCCCTCCTTCTCCTACCCCTTCTCCTACCCCTCCTTCTCTTACCCCTTGATCCTACTTCTTCTCCTACTTGTTCTCCTACCCCTTCTTCTCCTACCCCTTCTTCTCCTACCCCTCCTTCTCCTACCCCTTCTCCTACCCCTTCTTCTCCTACCCCTTCTCCTACCCCTCCTTCTCCTACCCCTTCTCCTACCCCTCCTTCTCCTACCCCTTCTTCTCCTACCCCTCCTTCTCCTACCCCTTCTCCTACCCCTTCTTCTCCTACCCCTTCTCCTACCCCTTCTTCTCCTACCCCTTCTTCTCCTACCCCTTCTTCTCCTACCCCTCCTTCTCCTACCCCTTCTCCTACCCCTTCTTCTCCTACCCCTTCTCCTACCCCTTCTTCTCCTACCCCTTCTTCTCCTACCCCTTCTTCTTCTACCCCTCCTTCTCCTACCCCTTCTCCTACCCCTCCTTCTCCTACCCCTTCTTCTCCTACCCCTTCTCCTACCCCTCCTTCTCCTACCCCTTCTTCTACCCCTCCTTCTCCTACCCCTTCTTCTCCTACCCCTCCTTCTCCTACCCCTTCTCCTACCCCTCCTTCTCCTACCCCTTCTCCTACTTCTTCTCCTACTTCTTCTCCTACCCCTCCTTCTCCTACCCCTTCTCCTACTTCTTCTCCTACTTCTTCTCCTACCCCTCCTTCTCCTACCCCTTCTCCTACTTCTTCTCCTACCCCTTCTCCTACCCCTTCTTCTCCTACCCCTTCTTCTCCTACCCCTTCTTCTCCTACCCCTTCTTCTCCTACCCCTCCTTCTCCTACCCCTTCTCCTACCCCTTCTCCTACTTCTTCTCCTACTTCTTCTCCTACCCCTTCTTCTCCTACCCCTTCTTCTCCTACCCCTCCTTCTCCTACCCCTTCTCCTACCCCTCCTTCTCCTACCCCTTCTCCTACTTCTTCTCCTACTTCTTCTCCTACCCCTCCTTTTCCTACTTCTTCTCCTACTTCTTCTCCTACCCCTTCTTCTCCTACCCCTTCTCCTACTTCTTCTCCTACCCCTTCTCCTACCCCTTCTCCTACCCCTTCTCCTACCCCTTCTTCTCCTACCCCTTCTCCTACTTCTTCTCCTACTTCTTCTCCTATCCCTTCTCCTACCCCTTCTCCTACCCCTTCTTCTCCTACTTCTTCTTCTACCCCTTCTTCTCCTACCTCTTCTTCTCCTACCCCTTCTTCTCCTACCCCTTCTTCTCCTACCCCTTCTCCTACCCCTTCTCCTACTTCTTCTCCTACTTCTTCTCCTACCCCTTCTTCTCCTACCCCTTCTCCTACCCCTTCTTCTTCTACCCCTTCTTCTCCTACCCCTTCTCCTACCCCTTCTCCTACCCCTTCTCCTACCCCTCCTTCTCCTACCTCTTCTCCTACTTCTTCTCCTACTTCTTCTCCTACCCCTTCTTCTCCTACCCCTCCTTCTCCTACCCCTTCTCCTACCCTTTCTCCTACCCTTTCTTCTCCTACCCCTTCTCCTACCCCTCCTTCTCCTACCTCTTCTCCTACTTCTTCTCCTACTTCTTCTCCTACCCCTTCTTCTCCTACCCCTTCTTCTCCTACCCCTTCTTCTCCTACCCCTTCTTCTCCTACCCCTTCTTCTCCTACCCCTTCTTCTCCTACCCCTTCTCCTACCCCTCCTTCTCCTACCCCTTCTCCTACCCATGCTTCTCCTACCCCTTCTCCTACCCCCCCTTCTCCTACTTCTTCTCCTACCCCTCCTTCTCCTACCCCTTGTTCTCCTACCCCTCCTTCTCCTACCCCTTCTCCTACCCCTCCTTCTCCTACCCCTTCTCCTACCCCTCCTTCTCCTACCCCTTCTCCTACCCCTTCTTCTTCTACCCCTCCTTCTCCTACCCCTTTTCCTACCCCTCCTTCTCCTACCCCTTCTTCTCCTACCCCTTCTCCTACCCCTCCTTCTCCTACCCCTTCTTCTCCTACTTCTCCTACTTCTTCTCCTACCCCTTCTTCTCCTACCCCTTCTCCTACCCCTCCTTCTCCTACCCCTTCTCCTACCCCTCCTTCTCCTACCCCTTCTTCTCCTACCCCTCCTTCTCCTACCCCTTCTTCTCCTACTTCTCCTACTTCTTCTCCTACCCCTTCTTCTCCTACCCCTTCTCCTACCCCTCCTTCTCCTACCCCTTCTCCTACCCCTCCTTCTCCTACCCCTTCTTCTCCTACCCCTTCTCCTACCCCTCCTTCTCCTACCCCTTCTTCTCCTACTTCTCCTACTTCTTCTCCTACCCCTTCTTCTCCTACCCCTTCTCCTACCCCTCCTTCTCCTACCATTCTCCTACCCCTCCTTCTCCTACCCCTTCTTCTCCTACCCCTCCTTCTCCTACCCCTTCTTCTCCTACCCCTTCTCCTACTTCTTCTCCTACTTCTTCTCCTACCCTTCCTTCTCCTACCCCTTCTCCTACCCCTCCTTCTCCTACTTCTTCTCCTATTCTTCTCCTACCCCTCCTTCTCCTACCCCTTCTCCTACCCCTTCCCCTACCCCTCCTTCTCCTACCCCTCCTTCTCCTACTTCTTCTCCTACCCCTTCTTCTCCTACCCCTTCTCCTACTTCTTCTCCTACTTCTTCTCCTACCCTTCCTTCTCCTACCCCTTCTCCTACCCCTCCTTCTCCTACTTCTTCTCCTATTCTTCTCCTACCCCTTCTCCTACCCCTTCTTCTCCTACCCCTTCTCCTACCCCTCCTTCTCCTACCCCTTCTCCTACCCCTTCTCCTACCCCTCCTTCTCCTACCTCTTCTTCTCCTACTCCTCCTTCTCCTACCCCTTCTCCTACCCCTTCTCCTACCCCTCCTTCTCCTACCCCTCCTTCTCCTACCCCTTCTTCTCCTACCCCTTCTTCTCCTACCCCTTCTCCTACCCCTCCTTCTGCTACTTTTTCTCCTACCCCTTTTTCTCCTACCCCTTCTCCTACCCCTCCTTCTCCTACTTATTCTCCCACCCCTTCTTCTCCTACCCCTTCTTCTCCTACCCCTTCTTCTCCTACCCCTCCTTCTCCTACCCATCCTTCTCCTACCCCTTCTCCTACCCCTTCTCCTACCCCTCCTTCTCCTACCCCTTCTTATCCTACTCCCCCTTCTCCTACCCCTTCTTCTCCTACCCCTTCTTCTCCTACCCATCCTTCTCCTACCCCTTCTCCTACCCCTTCTCCTACCCCTCCTTCTCCTACCCCTTCTTATCCTACTCCCCCTTCTCCTACCCCTCCTTCTCCTACCCCTTCTTCTCCTACCCCTCCTTCTCCTACCCCTCCTTCTCCTACCCCTCCTTCTGCTACCCCTTCTCCTACCCCTCCTTCTCCTACCCCTTCTCCTACCCCTCCTTCTCCTACCCCTCCTTCTCCTACCCCTTCTTCTCCTACCCCTCCTTCTCCTACCCCTTCTCCTACCCCTTCTCCTAACCCTCCTTCTCCTACCCCTTCTCCTACCCCCCCCCCCCCTTCTCCTACCCCCCTTCCATCCCTAATATGTCAAGCTGTATGGTTGCAGTCTGTTTTCAGGGCCGCCAATTGAAGGCGGAATAGTGTATTGATCAGACATTAGTCCCTGTTCTGATGCAAGTGACCAGCTATCAGTTGCTGGCTGATGTCAGCTCATTTACTGCAGCATCTTCTGCTCAGACAGGGTACCAATTGGACGATGCTAATACGAACTAAGTTGAGCAGTAATTGTAGTGTCATATCAGAAGTTGCTGTCAGGAATGGAGTCCTAGAGATTTCAATGTAACAGGGGTCAGTGCTATTGAAATACAATTTGCCACAGCCTCGCTGTAAACCACGACGTAACGTCCCTTTCAAGACCAACGCCGAAGAATAAAGAAGAAATGATACTATTTGTGACCACTTCCCTTAACAGCTAATATAACTGTCAATAGAGTAACAATTTACAGCTGGGTTGACGGAAGAAAATGGTAGAGTAGAAGAGTTGTAGAGCGTTTCACGTCAAAGGTTCTGGGTTCGAGCCACTTACTGGTACGCTCTATTTGACCCATCTGTGAATCAACACCTGGCTTAGTGTGTGTTAGGGGAAGGCACCGATGAAGGAAGCTAGCCACACCAACTCATAAGACGCGATGGCCTAGCTTAATGACGCCTTTAACACATCATCTCCGACAGCAGTGCCTGCTATATCAATTCCTTTTATCATTTTTTTTTTCAGATTTGGTAAATGCTCGTGTGGATTTCCTGAAGCGGAGAATATGAGCACTGAAACATCCCAGATTTGTCGCAAAAGCCGTATAATGTGAGTTGTATATTTGACTAGCAGCATCCTCATGTGAAACAGATTACTGCAACATAAATTACAACTACTAGAACATGGATTTTAGAACATCAGAGCCTGCTTTCGGGGTAGAAGTTTCAAAAGATTTATTGAACGAATTCTCACTTTTTCGTATCAGGCGTGATAAACAGTTCCGCAACTTAAAGTCAGGTACCTATTACAGCTGGGTAGACAGACCCGAGTCTCGAACCCGTTCCTATGACGTGAGAGACAAACGTTTTACCCATTCTGCCTCTCAGAATCTCTACAATAATTATACACTTGAAGAAAAAACTTGTTTGGCTTGTGTCAACACAAGGCTAAATATAACATTTATTCGGAGATACCCGATTGTGTCCAGCAAGTCTGTCCAGCGATGATTCCTCAGGTAAGTTAATAAGTGTGAACACAATGTCTTCATCTTCATCTTCTTTTTCTCATTTTCCTACATTTTCTTCTTCTTTTTCTTCTTCTTTTTCTTCTTTTTCCTCTTCCTACTTCTTCTTCTTCTTCTTCTTCTTCTTCTTCTTAGTCTCATTTTTTTTCCCATTAGAAAAATCATTATCATCAACTTATTATTATAATTTTTGTCTTCCTTATTGTGATCTCCTGCTTCTTCTTCCTCATTATTTTTTGCTTCTTTTTCTTCTTCTTATTTCTTTTTTTCTTCTACTTCCTCTTCTTCTTGCCATCAGCAAAAATACCGAGTAGTTCTCACTTCTGCCATTGTACCGTAGTAATTCCAGCTAATTTCAGATCATGAAACCTCAGAATTCATGGGATAACTCAGAGCGGAACATGTCTCCACTAAGTCTGACCCTGACTAACATGGTCTGATCAGTATGTTTCACCTGACCCTGACTAACATAGTCTGATCAGTATGTTTCACCTGACCCTGACTAACATAGTCTGATCAGTATGTTTCACCTGACCCTGACTAACATAGTCTGATCAGTATGTTTCACCTGACCCTGACTAACATAGTCTGATCAGTATGTTTCACCTGACCCTGACTAACATAGTCTGATCAGTATGTTTCACCTGACCCTGACTAACATAGTCTGATCAGTATGTTTCACCTGACCCTGACTAACATAGTCTGATCAGTATGTTTCACCTGACCCTGACTAACATAGTCTGATCAGTATGTTTCACCTGACCCTGACTAACATAGTCTGATCAGTATGTTTCACCTGACCCTGACTAACATAGTCTGATCAGTATGTTTCACCTGACCTTAACTAACATAGTCTGATCAGCATATTTCACGTGACCCTGACTAACAACATAGTCTGATCAGTATGTTTCACCTGACCCCGACTAACATACTCTGATCAGAATGTTTCACCTGACCCTGACTAATATAGTCTGATCAGTATGTTTCACCTGACCCTAACTAGCAAAGTCTCATCAGCATGTTTCTTCTTCTTCTTCTTCATTATCGTACGCAGTCAGACAGTAACCATTATTTTTTCGAAAAAAGCGGCGGTCATTTTGAGGCTGTCGACACTGCCAGAGAGCTTGTCTTGTGGTTCCACTGGTGATGGCCACATCTGCTCTCTCTGATCCTCGTATGTCGGGCAGTTCTGCAGCAGATGCTCAGCGGTCATTTTCCCGATACCACACGGGCATTCGTCGGTACCACCTATCTTCAATTTGTTGAATAAGTGGTACCTCAGTCTATTGTGGCCAGTGCGAAGTCTGAAGACAACGACCTGCTCTCTTCTGCTTAACTGGTAATAGGCATCGTTTTTGGTGTAGCCGGTATGTTCAGTTTCCCATTTGGTCATGTATCTGGCTCTAATAAGCCGTTTTGACTCTTCGTACGTCATACTAGTATCTGGTTGTGGTAGTCTTGCACCTTCTTTTGCCAGTCTGTCTGCCTCCTCGTTGCCTTGGATGTTGCAGTGTGATAGGACCCACTGTACCACTACCCTTTTTGGTGTGGACTGCTGGCATAGTTGACAAAGTACTGCTCTTAGTCATTAAGCTCAGTGTTTTTCTGGCTTTTTAGCGCTGTGACTACGGCCAGAGCATCTGTGAGCAGGACTGTATGGCTTTTATTTTCTTTATGTGTCACCATTTCTTCCACTGCCGCCCTCAGTGCCTCTGCCTCCGCTCTGAAATTGCTTGTGTACTTACCAGTAGCGAATGACAGTGTTATTTTTCTGCCATTTGGTAGGTTCAGGAATGCTTCTGCCCCTCCGTTCTGTGTAGTGTTTGTTACAGAACCGTCGGTGTATGCATGGGTCCAGTCCATGCTTGGGTAGCTTTTCGATATAAAGCTTAGGGTAGTATCTCTCCTTTCTTTTTCAGTCTGGCAGTTTTTGTTTCCAATACCTGGTATATTTTCTACCACCTCTGGAAATATATCCTGCCTCCAGGTAGGTTTTCGTACAGTAGTGATGGGCTTTGGTGTTGTTAGTGCGTTTATGGGATCTTCGTGCATCTTTGCTTTGGCTATTTCTGCAAAGTTTCTCCGCTTTAGTTTCCCATTTCCAAAATTGTTTAGTCTCTGGTGCATTGGATGGTCGGTCAGTCTTCGGAGCTTCTCTGACTGCAGCTGGGCTCTGCAGTCTCTTCTATCGGTCATGGATTGCAGTTTTGTAATCTTTTCAAGTTCTACAATTGGCGTTGACTTCATGCCACCTGTTATAATTCTCATGGCTTGGTTTTGAAGTTTGCCGCTGTTGTCCATGCCGCAATGCCATACTCGAGAACTGGTCTCACTCTTCCAGTGTACAGTTTCTTTAGTATGCCTTCGTCTGCTCCCCAGCTTGTGCCAGCAAGTTTCCTCATGATTGCCATTCTTTCTCTGGCTCTCATTCGGTTTCTCTCGATCTGACTTTTCCATGTCATGCGCCGATCAAATGTGACTCCCAGATAGGTTGGGTTGTCGTTTGGCTGTGGGAATTTGCCATTTAGACTTAATTTGGTATTTTGGGGTTTTATTGAAAGCGAGAATATTGTGCATGTGGTTTTGTCCTCGTTTATTTTGACCAGCCATGAGTTCGCCCACTCTTCCATCGATGTTAGGGCCTGCTGCATCCGATTTCTTGCTATAATGAGATTCTTTTTAGAGGTCCACATAGCCAGATCGTCTGCAAACATTGAGCTATGGACTCGCCATGGTATATTCTCTGTAATGTCGTTTATATATACCAGGAAGAGTGTGGGTGACAGTACTCCCCCTTGGGGTACTCCCTGCTCGAGTGTCACCTTTTTGCTCATCTGCCCTTGTACTTGGACTCTGGCCGTTCTTTGTTTGAGGTAGTGGTTGATCCACTTGTACATTTTCCCACAAACATCACTTCTTCTTAGCTTGACTCTAAGTCCGTCTTTCCAGACTTTGTCAAATGCCTTTTCCAGATCCACCCAAACAGCTTCTGTGTGTTTCTGTGCCTGGTAGGCATCTTCTATTTCCTGGGCTACGAGAATGACCTGGTCCTCATTGAATCTGTGCTGTCTAAAGCCGGCTTGCTGTGGAATTAGTATTCGTTTTTCTTCCAGATGCCGTACGAAGACTCTTCTTGGTATATTCTCTGTAATGTCGAGCATGTTTCAACTGACCATATTTAACATATTCTGGTCAGTATGTTTCACCTGACCTTGACTAACATAGTCTGACCAGTATGTTTCACCTGACCTTGACTAACATAGTCTGACCAGTATGTTTCACCTGACCCTAACTAGCATAGTCTGATCAGTATGTTCCACCTGACCTTGACTAACATAGTCTGGCCTAACATCCAAACGCTTCTGTAGAGAGCCCAGTTAAGCTATTACTATGATACCAAATGGGCTACCGATCTATTTACGCGCTTATATACCACCCGTAACAAAACACTGTTACATTTTTTTGAAAAATCATTACAACAATCATTACAACAATCATTACAACAATCATTAAGACAGTCATTCGTGACTGCTGCAGTCTACCAAAAAGATTCATATAAATGTACACCTTAATGAATAAAGACTACTGGCCCATGCAGTCGTCACGCAGTGTAAATGCTAGGTTTTTCTTTTACCTGTGACAGAAAGAAAATATATGCTGTTCCGAAGTTTTGAGCCAGTGTTCATTTCGCCAGTAGACTGGGACCCTAATAGATTGGCCATCGGCTACTCAACTAAATGATTACTTTGTCAATAAATCCAAAAGTAGGTACATAACAGCATCAAGCGATGTCAAGAATTGAAATAGTTATCATTATAAAACTTGACTCGATCGTCTTCTATAGAGGACAAGTTTTGTAATGATAAATGTGATTTAACATTCATCTTTTCTTGTCGTTCTTTCTTGTTAATGACATGCATAGTTTCTACAGGATGAGTCCCATGTCTGGGGCTCATTAGTCGGATTTTACGACATACCTATATGTTGTAGTTTTCTCAATTGTTGCGCTCAATTCTGGCTCTGGTAAAACGTATTCATATTAACAACAACAGTATACACACATGTAAAAGTGTGAAATTGAGTTACTTGAACACACAAGATAATATATGTACACGACCCAGGCCTCGAACTCCATGCTAAACCGTCGCCGTCTGTCCTTAAATAGGCATGTGGCTCGCCTGCCGATGAAGTTATCGTCCATCATACTTGGCCCGCCAACGTGGCCTTTCTCCCAGTACCTCGCTGGGTCAAATCGAAATGAGATCACCAACACTGCACGCAGCCTGGAACTCAGTCATTCGTCGTGGACAGGAGGGTTGTCGTTAGGGACCCTTGTCAGCAAACCTGGCTATCAACCATCGTTTCACATGTAAACCACTTTTCTTTGTAATTAAGCCTTTTTTTCAAACAGTAAAATTGTAAATATCTATACTTTAATACCCATCGACATCCAAGTGATACATGGGTTGAACAAATTAGAACAACATTAGATGTGAACCACTGAAACCACCCAAGCGTGTGGTAAAAGACGTCTTCTTCTTCTTCTTCTTCTTCTTCTTCTTCTTCTTCTTCTTCTTCTTCTTCTTCTTCTTCTTCGTACGCTGTCAGACGTCAACTTGAATTTGTTCGAAAAAAGCAGCTGTCATCCTGAGGCTGTCAACACTGCCATAGAGCTTGTCTAGTGTTGGCACTGATGGCCACATGTGCTTTCTCTGGTCCTCGTATGCCGGGCAATTTTCAAGCAGATGTTCAGCGGTCATTTTACCTGTACCACAGGTGCATTCGTCAGTACCACTTATCTTCAGTTTATTGAATAGATGGTACCTCAGTCTGTTGTGGCCTGTGCGGAGTCTGAAGACCACGACCTGCTCTCTTCTGTTCAACTGGTAATAGGCATCATTTGTTGTGTAGCCAATATGCTCTGTTTCCCATTTGGCCATGTATCTGACCCTAATAAACCTAAAAGACGTCTAAAGGTTGCTGCCGATAGGGCTAGCAACATCATTATGTAAATCCGTACCTATTGCAACTACCGCAACAAATACTCGGGTATAGACTTTCTGTTAAAGAATCAGCTGTAGTGATCATATGCGTCACTTTGAGCAAAGCGACTAATCAATCAATCAATCAATCAATAATGACACGCCTTCATGCCAAGAAATTTAAAAATTAAACTTTCACTAACAATTATCTCAAGAGTGTCTGACTAGATTCTAAGAAGCGCCAGATTACGCAGACACTCTTGTCCAATAGACGTCTTGGCACGCCCTCCTGCAGCGCCCGGGCGACGACCACCCACGTCAGTCTTCACGCCACTGCACCGTCAGGCATCTGTATTTTCCACCGCTATCTCCAATTACGTTCGTTAGCTTACAGCTGTCATTCCTTTCTTCTTATATTGTCTTTCTTCATATTCTATGTGCCTTCCTTATTTCTCTTCTACTCTGTGGCTTCCAACGAAGCATGTCTGATGAAACCGGAAGGTTTCTTCCAGCTGATTTGCTTTTTTTTCTTTCTTTTATCTCTAAGTGTATTAGTTGTTATTATTCAGGTCAGTTCAAGTACCATCTCAGCATCGAAGTTCGCCTGCAATGGATCTCCAGTGTATTCTATCTCTTGCCGTAATGGTGCAATCTGAGAGGCTTTTCCCAGTCCACCTCCTGATGTTATCCACCCACTTAAAACGTTTTCTGTCTCTTGACGACTGCCTTCCACCCTACCCTCTAGTATGATCTTCAACAAGGAACATGTTATATGACCAAAATAACGTAACTGTCTAACCCTGATTTCGGTCATTATTTCTCTTTTCATCCCCAACTTTTTTCAATAACTCCAAATTTGTTTTCTTCTCTTTCCCCCAAAAATGCGACCCAGTTCTCTATACACCCATAATTGTTTTTATTGTTCTCTTCCAAATATCTTGTATCTTTTTCTTTTTCGTAATCTTCTTTGTCTTCGTTCTTCTTCTTCTTCTTCTTCTTCTTCTTCTTCTTCTTCTTCTTCTTCTTCTTCTTCTTCTTCTTCTTCTTCTTCTTCTTCTTCCTATTATTATTATTATTATTATTTAAATTCTTCTTTTGCATTCGTTACGAAAATGGCGTTTTGTTGTGCTGTGTCATAATTTACAGAAAGAAGACTGTGATATCTCTGCTTTATAATCGATACATTATGTTTTAGCAAAACATTTTGGACCTGGGTTTGCCTCCCCTCTTTGATTCATATTCTATCAACACCGATACAGGTTGTATCCAGGACCAAACGGCTTATTAGAGCTAGATACATAACCAAATGGGAAACCGAACATACTGGCTACACCAAAAACGATGCCTATTACCAGTTGAACAGAAGAGAGCAGGTCGTGGTCTTCAGACTTCGCACTGGCCACAATAGACTGAGGTACCACCTATTAACAAAAAGATAAGTTTTATGAGGACCTTGAGGCGCTCATCGCTGCAGTCCCCAAATCTGACAAACTGGTCATCCTCGGTGATTTTAACGCTAGGGTTGGCACAGACCATACAGCCTGGGAGGGGGCCATTGGCAGACATGGTATCGGAAAATGTAATAGTAACGGACTGCTCCTTCTGAGGACATGTGCCGCAAATGAACTACTCATTACAAACACAGCTTTCCGACTACCTGTCCGAAATAGAACTACATGGATGCACCCAAGGTCCCGCCACTGGCACCTCATGGACTACATTATCATCAGACGTAGGGATCGAGCGGATGCTATGGTAACGAAGAGCATGTGTGGTGCAGAATGTTGGACCGACCATCGACTTGCCATTGCCAAGCTAAACTTCAAGATCCAGCCCAAAATGCGCCCCCAGGGAAAGAAACCACCTAGGAGGCTAAATGTCTCTCAGCTGAAATACGAACCCACGAGAGGAGGCTTCCAGGAAGAGCTTGAGGGCAGACTATCTGAGCTTCGTTTTGAAAAGAATGACATCGAAGAGAACTGGGCATCACTGAGAAACACACTCTATGACACAGCTGTTAAACACATTGGCCCACTCACGCGCAAGCATAAGGACTGGTTTGATGAGAACGATCTGGAAATACAGGGCCTTCTCGATGCAAAACATGAAGCGCACAGGGAATACCAGAGGGACACACCATCTCCGGCAGCAAAAGCTGCCTTCAATACTGCTCGCAAAGCTGTCCAGACCAGGCTTAGAGAGATGCAAGACTCCTGGCTCAGCAAAAGAGCTGACGAAATTGAGATGTTCGCCGAGCGTCATGACACCAAACGATTTTACGAGGCACTGAAAGCTCTCTACGGCCGCAGCCCTCTAGTAATACTCCAGTTCGCAGTGCGGATGGGGTACTGCTAACAGATAAGGTTCAGATTCTAGACAGATGGGCAGACCACTTCTGCAAAATACTAAACCACCCATCGTCCATAAATGAAGAGGCCATCCGGCGAATGCCGCAGGTGGAACTGAACCTGGCGTTGGATGAAGTCATCACTGAGGAGGAAGTCGACAGGGCAATCAGTTCACTATCTATAGGAAAAGCTCCAGGAGCTGATGCAATACCAGCAGAGGTATATAAGACAGCTGGCCCATCCCTCACCAGAAGGATCACTGAACTCTTCTGTCACATGTGGGCTGAAGGTAAAATTCCGCAGGAGCTAAAGGACGCCTCAATCGTTCACCTGTACAAAAGAAAAGGCAACCGTCAGGAATGCGACAATCATCGTGGAATATCTCTACTCTCCGTAGCAGGCAAGATCCTAGCGCGCTTACTGCTAAACAGGCTCAACAAACACCTTGAACAAAGCCACCACCTCCCAGAAAGCCAATGTGGATTCCGAGCCGGAAGAGGAACAGTGGACATGATTTTTGCCGCTCGCCAAGTACAAGATAAGTGTCGAGAACAAAATCAGGCCTTGTACACCACATTTATTGATTTGACAAAGGCATTTGATACAGTAAACAGAGGAGGGATGTGGATGATAATGTCTAAGTTTGGCTGCCCCAACAAGTTCATAACAATGGTGAAACAGCTACACGAAGGCATGTGTGCTCGTGTACTGGACAGCGGTGGAATCTCTAAAACGTTTCTAGTATCAAACGGAGTAAAACAAGGATGTGTACTCGCCCCGACCTTGTTCAGCATGATATTCGCGGCCACGATGACAGACGCCTTCAGATCATTGGAGCTTGGAATACCCATAAAGTACCGCACAGATGGCCAGTTACTCAATTCCAGAAGAATGAAGGCCAAAACCAAAGTGGCTGGCGATATAATCAGGGAACTTGTATTTGCTGACGACTGCGCTCTAATGAGCAACTCAGAACTGAACATGCAGGTTGGAATGGACCAGTTCTCTGCCGCATGCAAAAATTTTGGCCTGACCATAAATGCCAAAAAAACAGAGGTCATGTACCAACCAGCACCAGGCATGCCGTACACAAAACCAGAGACTACAGTCAGCGGGCAGACGTTGAATGCCGTAGACAAATTCACATATCTGGGCAGCACGCTGTCGAGATCTGTCAGCCTAGACGATGAGGTGGCAAGCAGAAGAGCAAAGGCCAGCACAGCTTTTGGTAGAATGCGCTCGATGGTCTGGGCACGTCGTGGCATCAGCGTCAAGACCAAACTCAAAGTCTACCGTGCAACCATCATTCCAACCCTACTATACGCTTGCGAAAGCTGGACTGTATACTCTGGACATGCAAGGAGGTTAAACCACTTCCACACAGGTTGCCTGAGGCGAATATTCCACATCCGATGGCAAGATCGTGTCACTGACATCGAGGTTCTCTCGAGGGCTAACATGCCCAGCATCCATGCACTGCTAGAAAAAGCACGACTAGGATGGGCCGGACACCTCGTCCGTATGTCAGACAAGCGGCTCCCAAAGAAGCTTCTCTACGGCGAGCTGAGAGAGGGATGGCGCGAGAGAGGGCGCCCAAAGAAACGTTTTAAAGACGGTCTGAAGGACTCACTAAAAAGTTGCCAGATAGACATCGACACATGGGAATGTCTTGCGCAAAATAGATCTGACTGGAGAAGTCAAATCGGGTGTAGCTGCCGGTGAAGATGACCGTGTTGTGAAAGCCAAGAACAGACGAGAGACGCAGAAATCCCGAGCAGCGGGAACACCATCCCCTTCTACAAACCTCGTGTGCCCGATATGTAGCAGATGTTTTCGTACTCGCACTGGCCTGTTCAGCCACATGCGCACCCACACCCAACAGGGAAATCTGTGACAAGGATGATGTCGGCGGTCCTCATCGACAACGATGGACAGCTATTATTATTACCACCTATTCAACAAATTGAAGATAGGTGGCACCGACGAATGCCCGTGTGGTACCGGGAAAATGACCACTGAACATCTGCTGCAGAACTGCCCGACATACGAGGATCAGAGAGAGCAGATGTGGCCATCACCAGTGGAACTGCAAGACAAGCTCTATGGCAGTGTCGACAGCCTCAGGATGATCGCCGCTTTTTTCGAAAAAATAATGGTTACTGTCTGACTGCGTACGAAGAAGAAGAAAAAGAAGAAGAAGAAGTATCCAGGACCGCCACTCCAGACTGAATTAGGTCTTGATCAGCTGTGATCCGCTGGCCTTACAGAAGCAGTTAGCTAAACCACGCTTGCGACCATTAGTTCAATCCCTTTTACATCTCTTCCTATCCCCACATACTAAAAGTTGTGTACCTTTTAAACTCTGGACATGCACATAAGCTATCTTTCATTTTCTTCTGGAAAAGAAATGAACTAACATTACAACTCCCATTTCTTGGATGCTGGAGAATTACGGGACTGAGGGTCAAGGTGCTGAGCAGTTCATGAGCCGCAGCCGTCAGCGAACAGGCTCAGCGAACCATAGCTGACAGCTAGCGTCAGGGTCAGCGAACCATAGCTGACAGCTAGCGTCAGGGTCAGCGAACCATTGCTGACAGCTAGCGTCAGGGTCAGCGACCCATAGCTGACAGCTAGCGTCAGGGTCAGCGACCCATAGCTGACAGCTAGCGTCAGGGTCAGCGAACCATTGCTGACAGCTAGCGTCAGGGTCAGCGACACATAACTGACAGCTAGCGTCAGGGTCAGCGACCCATAGCTGACAGCTAGCGTCAGGGTCAGCGACCCATAGCTGACAGCTAGCGTCAGGGTCAGCGAACCATAGCTGACAGCTAGCGTCAGGGTCAGCGACCCATAGCTGACAGCTAGCGTCAGGGTCAGCGATCCACAGCTGACAGCTAGCGTCAGGGTCAGTGAACCATAGCTAACTGCTAGCGTCAGGGTCAGCGAACCATAGCTGACAGCTAGCGTCAGGGTCCGCGACCCACAGCTGACAGCTAGCGTCAGGGTCAGCGAACCAGAGCTGACAAAACCCTTCTATATCTCCACGTGGTGATCCTGGATAACAGACTGCAGCAGGGCAGACCGGCTAAGGAGAAGAGATCGAAGAGGGAAGGCTAACCAGATACTAAAAAAAATGCATGCTGAAGTCGGATGTGTTGGACTGAAAGGTGCAAATATCGCAGTAAAGCTGTAAACTACGACACAGCTCATTCCATTCTGTAGACTACATTCTGCTACTTGCCCTTTTCAGGGCTTGGTAGCGGGAGATTGAGAACAAACGAAGCCAAGCAATCTGAGAAAAAAATGTCGCTTTTCACGCAGTCACGGTGCAGTGTGTAAGATATTTATTTGTTACACTCCCATCGGTAAAGAAACTATTGTGTACAGGGGTATAGAATCCGTGCCCCCTTCCTCAGGAGTACTTTATGCAAACAACTCAGCCACATATTAGCCATCGTAAAGAGGTATTTCATTCCGTGGGTATGGTGTTTTCCTTCGGTTGTGTTTTACTTGAATGTCTGGCATGATTGTCGGAATGATTGTCTGACATGACTGTCTGATATGATTGTCGGAATGATTGTCTGAGATGATTGTCTTCTACCATGATTGTCTGGAAGGTCTGCTTGATATGATTTTCTGGTATGATTGTCTGGTGTGATTGTCTGACATGATTGTCTTATATGGTTGTCTGGTATGATTGTCTGACATGATTGTCTTATATGATTGTCTCTTATGAGTGTCTGAGATGATTATCTGGGATGATTGTCTGACATGATTGTCTGTGTCCTTTAATTGCTTCTTTTCATTTCACCTTCTATTTGTGTTGTATCTGTTAGATCTTCTCAAATTATTATCTGTTCTCTAAATTAGATTTTCTCAAATTATTATTTGTTTTCTAAATTAGATTTTCTCAAATTATTATTTGTTTTATATTTGATGTTATCAATTATTATCTGTTTTCTATTTGATGTTCTCAATTATTATCTGTTTTCTATTTGATCTTCTCAAATTATTATCTGTTTTCTAAATTAGATTTTCTCAAATTATTATCTGTTCTCTAAATTAGATTTTCTCAAATTATTATTTGTTTTCTATTTGATGTTCTCAATTATTATCTGTTCTCTATTTGATCTTCTCAAATTATTATCTGTTTTCTAAATTAGATTTTCTCAAATTATTATCTGTTCTCTAAATTAGATTATCTCAAATTATAATCTGTTCTCTAAATTAGATTTTCTCAAATTATAATATGTTCTCTAAATTAGATTTTTTCAAATTATTATGTTTTCTAAATTAGATTTTCTCAAATTATTATCTGTTTTCTATTTGATCTTCTCAAATTATTATCTGTTTTATAAATTAGATTTTCTCAAATTATTATCTGTTCTCTAAATTAGATTTTCTCAAATTATTATCTGTTTTCTATTTGATCTTCTCAAATTATTATCTGTTTTCTATTTGATCTTCTCAAATTATTATCTGTTTTCTATTTGATCTTCTCAAATTATTATCTGTTTTATAAATTAGATTTTCTCAAATTATTACCTGTTCTCTAAATTAGGTTTTCTCAAATTATTATCTGTTTTCTATTTGATCTTCTCAAATTATTATCTGTTTTCTATTTGATCTTCTCAAATTATTATCTGTTTTCTAAATTAGATTTTCTCAAATTATTATATGTTCTCTAAATTAGATTTTCTCAAATTATAATCTGTTCTCTAAATTAGATTTTCTCAAATTATAATATGTTCTCTAAATTAGATTTTCAAAATTATTATGTTTTCTAAATTAGATTTTCTCAAATTATTATCTGTTTTCTATTTGATCTTCTCAAATTATTATCTGTTTTCTATTTGATCTTCTCAAATTATTATCTGTTTTCTAAATTAGATTTTCTCAAATTATTATCTGTTCTCTAAATTAGATTTTGTCAAATTATAATCTGTTCTCTAAATTAGATTTTCTCAAATTATAATATGTTCTCTAAATTAGATTTTCTCAAATTATTATGTTTTCTAAATTAGATTTTCTCAAATTATTATCTGTTTTCTATTTGATCTTCTCAAATTATTATCTGTTTTATAAATTAGATTTTCTCAAATTATTATCTGTTCTCTAAATTAGATTTTCTCAAATTATTATCTGTTTTCTATTTGATCTTCTCAAATTATTATCTGTTTTCTATTTGATCTTCTCAAATTATTATCTGTTTTCTAAATTAGATTTTCTCAAATTATTATCTGTTCTCTAAATTAGATTTTCTCAAATTATTATCTGTTCTCTAAATTAGATTTTCTCAAATTATTATGTTTTCTTAATTAGATTTTCTCAAATTATTATCTGTTTTCTATTTGATCTTCTCAAATTATTATCTGTTTTATAAATTAGATTTTCTCAAATTATTATCTGTTCTCTAAATTAGATTTTCTCAAATTATTATCTGTTTTCTATTTTATCTTCTCAAATTATTATCTGTTTTCTATTTGATCTTCTCAAATTATTATCTGTTTTCTATTTGATCTTCTCAAATTATTATCTGTTTTATAAATTAGATTTTCTCAAATTATTACCTGTTCTCTAAATTAGGTTTTCTCAAATTATTATCTGTTTTCTATTTGATCTTCTCAAATTATTATCTGTTTTCTATTTGATCTTCTCAAATTATTATCTGTTTTCTAAATTAGATTTTCTCAAATTATTATATGTTCTCGAAATTAGATTTTCTCAAATTATAATCTGTTCTCTAAATTAGATTTTCTCAAATTATAATATGTTCTCTAAATTAGATTTTCTCAAATTATTATGTTTTCTAAATTAGATTTTCTCAAATTATTATCTGTTTTCTATTTGATCTTCTCAAATTATTATCTGTTTTATAAATTAGAATTTCCCAAATTATTATCTGTTCTCTAAATTAGATTTTCTCAAATTATTATCTGTTTTCTATTTGATGTTCTCAATTATTAGCTGTTTTCTATTTGATCTTCTCAAATTCTTATCTGTTTTATAAATTAGATTTTCTCAAATTATAATATGTTCTCTAAATTAGATTTTCTCAAATTATTATGTTTTCTAAATTAGATTTTCTCAAATTAGTATCTGTTTTCTATTTGATCTTCTCAAATTATTATCTGTTTTATAAATTAGATTTTCTCAAATTATTATCTGTTTTATAAATTAGATTTTCTCAAATTATTATCTGTTTTCTATTTTATTTTCTCAAATTATTATCTGTTTTCTATTTGATCTTCTCAAATTATTATCTGTTTTCTATTTGATCTTCTCAAATTATTATCTGTTTTATAAATTAGATTTTCTCAAATTATTACCTGTTCTCTAAATTAGGTTTTCTCAAATTATTATCTGTTTTCTATTTGATCTTCTCAAATTATTATCTGTTTTCTATTTGATCTTCTCAAATTATTATCTGTTTTCTAAATTAGATTTTCTCAAATTATTATATGTTCTCTAAATTAGATTTTCTCAAATTATAATCTGTTCTCTAAATTAGATTTTCTCAAATTATAATATGTTCTCTAAATTAGATTTTCTCAAATTATTATGTTTTCTAAATTAGATTTTCTCAAATTATTATCTGTTTTCTATTTGATCTTCTCAAATTATTATCTGTTTTATAAATTAGAATTTCCCAAATTATTATCTGTTCTCTAAATTAGATTTTCTCAAATTATTATCTGTTTTCTATTTGATGTTCTCAATTATTAGCTGTTTTCTATTTGATCTTCTCAAATTCTTATCTGTTTTATAAATTAGATTTTCTCAAATTATAATATGTTCTCTAAATTAGATTTTCTCAAATTATTATGTTTTCTAAATTAGATTTTCTCAAATTAGTATCTGTTTTCTATTTGATCTTCTCAAATTATTATCTGTTTTATAAATTAGATTTTCTCAAATTATTATCTGTTTTATAAATTAGATTTTCTCAAATTATTATCTGTTTTCTATTTGATCTTCTCAAATTATTATCTGTTTTATAAATTAGATTTTCTCAAATTATTATCTGTTCTCTAAATTAGATTTTCTCAAATTATTATCTGTTTTCTATTTGATCTTCTCAAATTATTATCTGTTTTCTATTTGATCTTCTCAAATTATTATCTGTTTTCTAAATTAGATTTTCTTAAATTATTATCTGTTCTCTAAATTAGATTTTCTCAAATTATTATCTGTTCTCTAAATTAGATTTTCTCAAATTATTATGTTTTCTTAATTAGATTTTCTCAAATTATTATCTGTTTTCTATTTGATCTTCTCAAATTATTATCTGTTTTATAAATTAGATTTTCTCAAATTATTATCTGTTCTCTAAATTAGATTTTCTCAAATTATTATCTGTTTTCTATTTTATCTTCTCAAATTATTATCTGTTTTCTATTTGATCTTCTCAAATTATTATCTGTTTTCTATTTGATCTTCTCAAATTATTATCTGTTTTATAAATTAGATTTTCTCAAATTATTACCTGTTCTCTAAATTAGGTTTTCTCAAATTATTATCTGTTTTCTATTTGATCTTCTCAAATTATTATCTGTTTTCTATTTGATCTTCTCAAATTATTATCTGTTTTCTAAATTAGATTTTCTCAAATTATTATATGTTCTCTAAATTAGATTTTCTCAAATTATAATCTGTTCTCTAAATTAGATTTTCTCAAATTATAATATGTTCTCTAAATTGAATTTTCTCAAATTATTATGTTTTCTAAATTAGATTTTCTCAAATTATTATCTGTTTTCTATTTGATCTTCTCAAATTATTATCTGTTTTATAAATTAGAATTTCCCAAATTATTATCTGTTCTCTAAATTAGATTTTCTCAAATTATTATCTGTTTTCTATTTGATGTTCTCAATTATTAGCTGTTTTCTATTTGATCTTCTCAAATTCTTATCTGTTTTATAAATTAGATTTTCTCAAATTATAATATGTTCTCTAAATTAGATTTTCTCAAATTATTATGTTTTCTAAATTAGATTTTCTCAAATTAGTATCTGTTTTCTATTTGATCTTCTCAAATTATTATCTGTTTTATAAATTAGATTTTCTCAAATTATTATCTGTTTTATAAATTAGATTTTCTCAAATTATTATCTGTTTTCTATTTTATTTTCTCAAATTATTATCTGTTTTCTATTTGATCTTCTCAAATTATTATCTGTTTTCTATTTGATCTTCTCAAATTATTATCTGTTTTATAAATTAGATTTTCTCAAATTATTACCTGTTCTCTAAATTAGGTTTTCTCAAATTATTATCTGTTTTCTATTTGATCTTCTCAAATTATTATCTGTTTTCTATTTGATCTTCTCAAATTATTATCTGTTTTCTAAATTAGATTTTCTCAAATTATTATATGTTCTCTAAATTAGATTTTCTCAAATTATAATCTGTTCTCTAAATTAGATTTTCTCAAATTATAATATGTTCTCTAAATTAGATTTTCTCAAATTATTATGTTTTCTAAATTAGATTTTCTCAAATTATTATCTGTTTTCTATTTGATCTTCTCAAATTATTATCTGTTTTATAAATTAGAATTTCCCAAATTATTATCTGTTCTCTAAATTAGATTTTCTCAAATTATTATCTGTTTTCTATTTGATGTTCTCAATTATTAGCTGTTTTCTATTTGATCTTCTCAAATTCTTATCTGTTTTATAAATTAGATTTTCTCAAATTATAATATGTTCTCTAAATTAGATTTTCTCAAATTATTATGTTTTCTAAATTAGATTTTCTCAAATTAGTATCTGTTTTCTATTTGATCTTCTCAAATTATTATCTGTTTTATAAATTAGATTTTCTGAAATTATTATCTGTTTTATAAATTAGATTTTCTCAAATTATTATCTGTTTTCTATTTTATTTTCTCAAATTATTATCTGTTTTCTATTTGATCTTCTCAAATTATTATCTGTTTTATAAATTAGATTTTCTCAAATTATTATCTGTTCTCTAAATTAGATTTTCTCAAATTATTATGTTTTCTAAATTAGATTTTCTCAAATTATTATCTGTTTTCTATTTGATCTTCTCAAATTATTTTCTGTTTTCAATTTTTTCCGTATTTAACT